>CM044005.1:35328021-35403021 GCA_024085815.1 Flaveria linearis | reverse complement strand
TATTTCCACCATTCCACCTTCACCTTTCCACCATTTCACCTTCACCTTTCCACCATTTCACCTTCACCTTTCCACCATTTCACCTTCACCTTTCCACCATTTCACCGATTACCACCACCGACGCGCGCACCGTCACCGCGAGACCATCACGTGACAGTGAGGACCGCCGCACCGCCACCACAAGACTATCATGTGACAGTGAGACTTCACTATCATTCCGGCATATGCACACATATAAAAACCATTGTTTCGAGGATGGCATGTGCACGCATAAAAAAATACTTGTAATATGATAAAATAATAATAAACACAAAACACAAACTCGTATGTTATGATTAGATTAACCGTGTGATAAAATAAAAATAAACACAAACTAGTATGATAAAAAATTTAAATATTATATACAATATGTCACGGGTTAGCCAAATCGTGACATATACACCACCAAAATCATAAATCCAAACTTTTTAAAAACGGAATACACCCCATTACACCCCCAATAATTACACCCCTAATAATTAACTCAATCCCGAGGTATTCTCTGAATCATAACTGTTAAGGTTAGGCCTCACCGTGACAGTTAGTGTCTACACCCAACCTAACAGTCACGGTGAGCCGAACCGTGACGGTTAAAATGGGTTTACTCCAAAATTCCTGCGGTGTGTCCAGAATTTCCCAAAATAGAAGAAATAAATTATTACCTGATGGATTTGGCAGCAGAGGTCGATGCATACATAAAAGTTGGCAAGAGCAACAACTATTGTTTAAAAGCAAAATTTTTCATTATTCTATATCACCTAAATAAGAAAACATAACGACCAGTTATGTTAGCAATATGCATTTGAAATGTGAAGTGCTAGATATTTATACAAAATAATATAGTGGTCAAAAGATGCAGAAAAGAATAAACATAAGAAAACATGATGTGTAGTACTGATGATAACATATAGTCATATATAAGACATAAAACATTTATCAACTTAATCATTCGTTATATTATAACAACAATAAGAAGTAACAATAGAGAAATTTGACCATAAAACCCTAAAATAAAGCTAAGTTTTTATTTAGTGGTTAACCAAGTATACTTTACAATAGTATTTTGCTTTCAATCTCTTTAAATCCAGAACTGGAATCTCTGTTCTAGTTGAGACCTCTTCTACATCATGGTCTGCATAATTGCATTTGGTTTTAGCAAAATTTAAGTTAGAAAAAATAGCAACAAAACTAAATGTTAGAAGCTAATATCAAAATCACATCCATCTGTTTGTTAAAGTTCTTTGGTATCTGATGGACTTTCACAAATAATTATATTATAAGATTAACATGTTTATGAGGTGGATATTTAAATTCCTTAATAACACACTGAATCGTTTACAACCTAACAATCCATTTATGAAGCAAGTAAAAATGGGCAATGAACTGTTAGGTCAAGAACACAACATTAAAATCTATTGCAATTGGCCATCTGCATATCAATATTTGATCAGAATTTACGATTTTGACATTCATGCTTGGCTCATTGGGCGATGGGACTTTCACTTGAGTTCTGATGCTAAGAACTTACTGAAGTTTGATGTATGTCCATATATTCTGAATGTTGATAGTTGTTTATTGACTTCCAATTCTCTCTCAACCTCATCAATAGGCAGACATACTAAAATAAACAAATCTCCAACTTTTAAGCTAAATTACTAATCCAAGATGTACCTATTTTATGCACTTTTATGCCGAATTTCAGTCCTAAATTTTCCTTCTGAATTTCAGTCCCAAAATTTTCTACCAAGTCCTGAAGAGTGAAGAGTTAATTGATGTCCTCTTCTACTGTTATGTTCACTCACATAAATGACATGAATCAAACAATCAGCTATATAAAAGACATGTGGTGTTGCAACAGTGCTATCAATAGGTTCTTTAGAGAGCTCATGAGTCTAAACTTCATGCAAATGAGTAGTCAATTAATTTCACAATCAAATTTGATTTTAAGAAAGAAAAATAAAGCCAACGTGAGTAACAAAGCAAGAGCATGAGAGGATATGCAATATATTGATTAAAACATGAATAAAAATTAATTTGAACAAAAGAACACTTAGGAAATCAACATGAAGCTGGATAAAGTTTGAATGCAAACAAATATCCAAGAGTTTTGCGTGTTCTTATGTGATATTCAGTCGCAAATGAGACGCTGGAGATAATGATGTTCCGCTGATGTTCGAAGAGAGCGGTGGGCGGATATGGTGGTATCCAGCAGCTGTGGTAGGAGGCAGATGGTGGTGTTTTACGGTGGTGGGGAACGACAGTGAATTCGGCAGTAGGTTGTGTCCTGTGCGAACTTGTGGACGAAAAGTAGTAAACCCAGGTTCTATTTGATTTTATAATTTAAAATAAAGTTATGGCGCACGATGGTTTTGAAAACTTAAAATGTGAAAGATGACACAAAATATGTTGGTGCAACCCGTGCTTTTTACCCCTATTTATGACGTTGAAATTACTACACATAAAAATATGTGTTATCATTCTTTCAAATTTTAGGAAAGATTACATTTTTTATGACAAACAGTTTTGCATTTTATAAAATTAGTGTGTATCATAATTTATGTGTCAATAAAGTGTTATTTTCTAGTAGTGCCGATTCAGATGTAGTCTCTTGATGGTTCCACTAATAGGCTATCAAACAACCCTTTACTTACGTATGGTGAGTGGTTCTTATCTCATGAAAATCGATCATCTACAAATGCAAGCATGACATGAAACAAACATTCATCATTTTCACATATGAAGATATATGGTTTTATAAAGAGAAAATTGTAAAATAGTTTATATGATTTAATCAGATTGCATGTTTGGTTCTAAAAATTAAAAAATTACAAAGATAGTCTAAAGTTTCATGAGATGTAAAGATAGTTCAAAGTTTTATAAGATTTTGTAAAAATAGTCTCCATTGTTAAATGGTTGTTAGTTTTTTTAATTTATCATTTTACATTTGCTTTTATTTACTTATTCGAAATAAAAAATCCCCTCTTAACTATTGTAATTTACAGAAATAAATAAAAAAGGATCGAATTCAAATTCTCATACCAAATACATCAAAATTACACCGTTGATCCCATGAAAATGACTGCTTTTCGGATCTATATTTAAGCCACGGATATACAAGAACTTTAAATTCTCTCACCATCTTATCAACATTGGTAGATTTTTTTATCAAATATCAAATCATTCCTATTTCTCCATAAACATCTAATAACAGTTTGTATCACTATATATTACCTTCTTTCATGTTGATGACCCGTGAGCACAGACATGAAATTAAAGTAAGTCTTTCTCATCAAACAAAGTAAAAAAGATAGGAGTTTACACCAAGATGAGACAAAATTTCAAACCATGTGAAGGGGCCTGCCAAAAATAAATGACCTAAAGATTCGTCACTTTCATCCTATAAAACACATGTTTGATTAAATATATAATTATGTCTATACATTAGTTGGACAAAAGTTGAGTCTATTAAAACACAACCCCCAACAAAGGAAATTGACTTTTATAGGGATCCAATTATTCCACTAAAATTGTATACCTAGATCCGTAAACATGGCCAATTGTATTGCCTCTTTCAAGCTTTAAACAGAAAAATTCCCAGATGGATAAGGATCCCAAACCCAGCTTGTACTATTTGACACAACCAAGAGCATAGAAAATACCTTATGAGGCTAGATAAGTCCATTCCATAAGTAATAACTCCCTGATGAATTCTAAAAATCTGTTTCCAAGGATCGGGTTATAAAATTGTAGTTAGTTTGAAGCTCCAAAATCCAAAATTATGATGAAAACCATATAACCTTTCTCCATAATCCATTATCATCTACTTTAAGGCGTCATCACCATTTAGCTAGCATCGCTACATTAGCTTCCCTAAGTGAAACGAGACCAATACCATCATGTTCTTTCGGTGCTATTGCATTCTTTCATGATACCCAATTAAATTTTTTTCTGATCCGTTGGATCTCCCCACAAGAACTGCTGGTGAAAATTCAATGTTTAAATACTTTATTTTCATGTTTTACGTGTCAATTTATGAGAAATATAGTTACTTTTAGGATATTCTTGGGTTTGTAGGATAAACATAAAGAATACAAAGAAGATGGAAGAAACGAGACAAAAATTGGAGCTCGGAAGGTGAAGAAACGTAAGAGAGAAGTTGCAAGATAAATGTAACTTAAAACGAGCATAACTTGAGGTAGAAAAAGAGTTACAGGACCCACGACCTATCAACGGAAAGATCTCAAAATGTTACAAGTGAAAATCAAGTTTGTGCAGGAGGTGGTGCCATCGACGCCGCATGCATCAATAAAACCCGAGACCTGCTGACCGACGCCACCTCGGATGCCTAGCTTGATGCCAAACTAGAGCCACCGGCGCCAAGCACCGTGTTTTGGTGGGTTTTGACTTAATTTGAGATGTTTTAAAGAGGGATTAACCCTAGGATGAAAAAGACCTCTTTAGACATCAATCTTGGACGAAAAGCTACCATCTTCCATCATTCCAAAGGCCTTCGAACATCAAGCTCATCCAAATCTACATGCTTAATCTCATTCACTTTGAAGATTCAATGATGATGCAAGGCTAAATCAATTATGATTCACTTTGGAACGGGTTTGTGAAGTTTTTGTTTTTCTTAGTTTGTAACCTAGATTTGAGATTAGATCTTGAACTTGTTAAGTCCTATTGGATTCAACTCGTGATTTGATTATTTGAACGATTTGATTATGTTAAACCTAATTTTAGTTTTCTATAATCTTGGTTTCTTTTAATCATTGTGTGATTGATTATTAGAATTAGGATTACATAATTTAAATTGGTGAAACTATAAATAAAGTCCTTTAATCTTTAATCCATAATTGTCACTTAGATCTTATCATATGTAGGTCACTATTAATGACTTCTCAATAGGTTTAACTAAGGAAACATAACTTTGCCAAACCGGAATCTCGAAGTGGATTGTTTTTCCCCATAATTGTTAAAAACCTAAACTTTTATTTCGTCAATTTAATTATTTCTTAAATAAATTCATAAAACAATTTACTTTTCGATGTTTAATGTTTTTAGATTGATCGTTACTAGCACTTTACTATGATTCCCTATGGATTCGACACCATTCTTGCCCTTTACTATTAAGGGTGATTATACACTCTTTAATTGATATTTTTGACCGACCACACGATATCAATCAATGTTGCGTTGCAGGGGAGTCATTGTACTTAGTGTTAGTAATAGTTATTTGTTTTCTTAAAAATCTACAAAAAATCAAAAATGTTTTCTTTTTCTTGTTTTTTCGTTCGAAATTACACGTGATATTTGCTTCTTATTTGCAGGTAGTTAGAAAACTTTATGCGTACGAGATATTCCGAAAGGATTTCACCATTGTTCTTTGTACTGGGATTGAGAAAACAACACGAGACAACCGAGTGTTTCAAGAGGCAAACACTTCAACAACTCCTATTTCTTGAGGAGGTACTCGGTCCGAAGAAGGAACTTCATCAGCTAAGGCTAGTCAGGTCCTACGAATGCTTTCCAAAACACTAGAAAACAATCTGCTTAGCAATATGAATAACTTGGGTAATCAAGGTATTCCACCAAATCAACCTCCTCCACAACGGGCACAATCTTTGGGTGATATTCCTCCCTCACTGTTTCCATAATAGAATGTTCTATCACAGAAATAAACTCCTCAATATAAACCAGTTCAAGGAAATTCTATGCCTCAACCATCATAGTTTTAAGTGGTTGAAAATACTCATTTATATCCATAACCTAATTAACCCATTCGGTAAGAATCGGTTAGAAATGTCAACTACAAGGCTCTAAGAGATCCTTCGGTTTAGTTTAATCAATCAAACTCTAGCATGAATGATGGAGTTGATGTCGATGAAGACCTAAGGTTTTGGGTGTCGAATTAGGATGATGGAATAGAACAAGGAAATTCGAATGCTGAATATGAAAGGAGGGATAATAATGGATTTGGTTTTAACTATGGTTATCAACATCCGAGGAGATATAATTAACAGTTCTACTCAATTTTTCAAATGGTTAATCAAGGCCTATCAATAGGCATGAGGCAATCAATGAATCATTATCCTCAACCAAGTTTTCCTAAACATCGTGATGGTATTCCACAAGTCCATTATCGTGCCCCAATCTGAGGATTAAAAGCCATTTGAAACCTTAAATTATAGTTAACTCATCTCCTATACTAAGTCATATTGCACATGGTAGATCCTTTGAAGTGAGACCATAAGGCCTAAATATGTTATCATCTTTCTATGGTAAAGGAACTGAGGAACCTTACCTTCATATTTCTGAATTTGAAGCGGTATGTGAAACAATTATAGGACAAGAGTTTATACCGAATCAAGTCAAGTTAGTATTATTACAATTCACATTAAAGGATTCTGCAAAATAGTGGTTCTTATCTTTGCCATCCGCAAGCATCTTTACATGAGAGGATATGAAACAACAATTCTTAGAAGAATATTACACACCTCAACGAACAAGTGATGCCAGAGCTAATATTTAAAACTTTCAAACAACAACCAGGTGAGCTTTTCTCTGAGGCTTGGAAAAGATTTTAGCAATTATTAAGGAAGTGCCCCATCATTGTATTCCATAATGGGAGTTAATCAATGGGTTTTATAATGGTTTATCCACTGATGACATTCGGGATATGAATTCCACCACGGGGGAACATTTCATTCTAATCATGTGGAAGTGGATTGGGAATTTTTTTAGAGAAGATGGCGGAAAACTCAAAAAGGCAAGCTTAATCTAATAGGAAGAAACAACATGCAATAGTTAGTTCTGCAAGCATTACTAATGCCAATAAGAGGTTAGAACAAATAGACTGAGTCAATCAAATATGGAACATCAATTGGCAAGTTTGAATTACAATAGATGAAATGTAGCACCACAAGGTGGTTAAGTTCTTGCCGTATATGATGGATGTGGTGACTTAGGACATACAATCATGGATTGCCATATGCAATTAGCTTGATGTGAAGAAGAGGTCAACCAAGTAGATGGTGACCAAAAGCAATATGATATGAATTCTAATACATATCATCCAGATTTACGCAATCATCCCAAATTCAAGTATGGCAACCTGTCTAACCAATCTAATTTAGATTTTTGGGTACCAAATCAAGGAGGTCAACCATACAGAATCGACAACCACTATATAACAACCAAAGATACAATCAAGGGGGTACAACAAAGGATATCAAAGAAATTATCAACCTAATGTTGACCAAGGAGGCTCAAACAACTCATCAAAATTAAATGACTTCCTTAGAGAGATTAAGAAGGACAATGAGGTATAAGACAAAAGAATGGAGACATTAGGTAAGCAAGTTGGGCAAATAATAGAAGAGATGGCACAATCGAGAAAAAAATTAGGAACATTGCCTAGCGACACCACTGTCAATACCTAACATCAAACATCTGGCACAAAGAACACAATGAGCGTGTAGATCAATACAATAAGTACTATCTCAAGTTATGATGTTTATGAATTTGAAGTTACACCACAACCACATGTTATTGAAAGTGAAGAAAAGAAAAATGATGATGTGGAAAAAGATGAGGAAGTTGAAGAAAATGACCCAGGAGCATTTTTATTCTAATCAAAGTTGAGAAATTTAAAAACAGCAGGACTCACTTGGACTATGGAGCTGGTGTTAGCATCTTGTCAGGTATGTTGTATGATCAATATGAGTTTGGGCCTCTCCAAGAAGTTGACGCCACCGTGGTGTTAGCCGACTCAACTTATACATGTCCTCGGGGGATGGTGAAAGATATAGTAATCAAAGTAGGAGAATTTACTACCCTGTGGATTTCATGGTATCGAGACGAAACAATTGACATGACTTTGAAAACCCATAAGTTGCATTTTGATATATTCAATCCAAGTCTATCAATTATTTTGTTAATGATGAACCTAGTGAGGTGGGTATTACTAACAAGCATGTTCCCCATTATATTCCACATATAAGCCAGGGGCAAAGTGACCTCAGGCATAGCCTCAATCACTTTTAGTAACACAAGGCAAGAGATGTACAAGAAGCGATGGCTTTGGGCTTTGTTGAAATGTTGAAGCGAAGAAGTGATAGCTTCTTATACACCATGAGGCCTGTTGGGCTAGAAATATTTTTAAGAGCAAAATGGGCTAGTCTATTGCTTTTGCTATGGCCCAAAATAAAAAAAACTAAGGCCTAATTGTTATAAAAATTTACTACGGTAAAAACATCAGGGTGTTACCCTAAATCAAAAAAATTGTAACGGTCTCTCTTCTCCCGCTCTCTAAATCATAACCGGCGACCTGCTTCACAGTGTTCCTGTTCGGTTTTACCAAGTTGGTGATTGATTATAGGTGCGAACACCCTCCCCCCTCACCTTTTTTTACTCTGTGTTGTTGTTCAGTTCTGTTATGTTGTTCGGCGATTGATTACAGGTCCAATGGGATCAATTTCAGAATTTTGTGATTCATTTTTTATCTTCTTTACTAGAATTATGATATGTTTGTTGTTAGTGTTATAATTTGAATTTACTAGAGTTATCTCTTTTTATTACTAAGTTACAATTTCATAATAGAAAAATATTACAATTTATGATGGCCTTTCACTCTTATCTACTCATCTCTAGTCGTCGAATTTTGATTTACATGTTGTGTGGCTTATGTCCCATTTACTATACTTTTGTTGAATTGTTGTTAGATTGTTAGTTTATACTTTCATTTGTTACAATCGATGTTGGATTCTTGGCCTTTTATGTTCAAATGTCATATTTATGCTCAGTTGTTCATTCTTTTTTCATTTGTTGTTAGATTCTTGTCTAGATTGTCTTCTATTTTTTTATTTGAGTTTTCACTTTGTTGAACTAGTTTAGTTAATTAGTTTACTTTGATACTAAATGTATTAAGTTTTTTTTATCAATTATAGTTAAATGGATGCCGATGGAGGTGAAGCAGGTTTCGCTACTACAAATGCAACTTACACTGGTGACCCGAGTAGAAAATATAGAACAGTTGACCCCATAAACAAAAATCAACAGACGTGCAACTTTTGTGGAAAACCAACAACCTGAAGGGTATACCGGTTAAAGCAACACTTAATTGGTGGATTTAGAAATGTGTTTGGATGTCCCAAGTGTCCCGCACATGTGCGTGAAGATATGAGAAATTTTATGTTAAAAAAGCCAAGAATAACAAGCAATGGACCGTACGGCTTATGATTTTGATTTAGGAGATGAGGAAGAGGAGGAATGTGTGGTGACAAAGGTAAAGAGAGCAGGTGGTTCAATTCAAGCATGTTCATCTAAAAAGCCAAGCCAAAAAGGACCTATCGATATGTTTTTCGCTTCTAAACCTGAAGATATACTTAAAGGTAGAAAACGAGGAAGAGAACAAATGATCAATGAAGTTTGTAAAAAAGAATTGAGAGGCAAGGCTTGTAGGGAGATAGGTAGGTGGTTCTATGACGCGAGCATTCCTTTCCGTGCCGCCACTTATGATAGCTTTAAGATTATGTTGGAAGAGGTCGTCCAATTTGGTCTGGGATTCCAAGCACCATCTATGCATGAATTTAGGGTGTCGTTACTTACAAAAGAAGTGAATGATATCAAGATGGATATAGATGATCATAAAAAAGAATAGGCTATCAAAGGATGTTCTAGTTTATCTGATGGTTGGCATGATTCCAATGTTCAGAAAGATATTATAAACTTTTTCATCAAATTTCCAAAGGGCTAGGTGTTTATGAAGTCAATAGATGCATCAGAGATCACAAAGGATGCTTATGCATTGCTTAAAATGCTTGAAGAAATGGTTGATGAAATAGGGAGGAGAATATGATGCAAGTGGTGACAGATAATGCATCATATTACAAGAAGGCGGGTAAGTAACTTATTAAGCATATGATAAAATTCAGTATGTTATACTAGTATGATGTTAATTTTCTAGTTGTTCTATATAGATAGATACTTGAAAGCTTCAAGAAGTCACCTATATTGAATGCCATGTACTTCTCATTGTATTGATCTTATGTTGGAACATATGGGCAAGATTCCAAAGATCAAGGAATGTTTGAAAAAATACGATGTTTGCGAATGCTAATATATATAACCACGTTGGTCTTGTGAACATAATAAGAAGGTTCACAAATCAAAGAAATTTATATAGACCCGTGGTGACTCGTTTCGCAACATCATTCATCACTCTAGCACAAATGCACAAACAAAAAAACAATTCGCGAAAGAAGATTGTCTCTGATGATTAGAAAGATAACAAGTTGGCAAACCAAGCGGGTGGGAAGAAAGTAGCATGTACTTTTCTTCAAGAAATATTTTGGAAGAATATTGTTTATGCTCTCAAGTTGAGTGGACCACTTGTTAAAGTTCTTAAAATTGTTGATGGAGATAAAAGCTAGCCATGGAATATATATATACATATATATATATACACACATGTATATATGTACATATATATATACATGTATATTTGTACATATATATATGTACATGTATATTTGTACATATATATATGTACATATATATGTACATATATATGTACATATATATATGTACATATACATATATATATGTACATATATATATATACATGTAGATATGTACACACACACAGATATATATATATATATATATATATATATATATGTGTGTGTGTGTGTGTGTGTGTGTGTGTGTGTGTATATGTATATATATATATGTTAGGACAGTTTTCGTACGGAGTACTAACGAATTCGACGTGAGACCAGATCAAATAACGCGAAATTCTATTTGATTGGCGATCCAATCAGTGAGAACGACAACCTGATCGATCTAACGATTAAACAAATGTTAAGAACGACTTGGAATCGATTAGGAACGAACTATGAAGTTGGATGGACGAACTGGGACGCTCTGGACAGCTAGGGTATGATAGTATTCGAAGTGTTTTGTTTTTCCATGAATTATGTGGTATTTATAGGTTTTCAGTATCCATTCGTACGAATGAACCATTAGCATGGTTCAGTCGTGCGACTGACTCATGCGTTTGACTCATACGCACGACTAAAGGTTCAGTCGTGCGATTGAGTCAATCTTATGTCTCAGTCATACGACTAATCCAGTCTCCTGTCTTAGTCATACGACTGATCCACTCTCCTTGTTCAGTCATTCGTACATTTGACTCATAAGCACGTTGGTCTTGTGATCCAATCTTAAGGTAAGAATTTGTGTTTTAAGATGTTCTTGGCTAGACTTAGCCTCGGTTGTATGCTTACATGTGTTTGTGTGTTCGGTGTGTGTGTTTTTGACACATTAAGACGTTCGAATCTTTTGGAAAAGCTCAAATTAAAAAGTTGGAACTTGAAAGCAGAAGAGGTGAGTTTCTAGGACCCCCTTTTTAACATGTTTTAAACGATTTTGGGGCTAGAAATACATGTAAGGATGTTTTTACAAAATGAGTTTTTCACCCGTATGTGTATGTATGAATATGTATGTCGGTGGGTGCAAGTTTAGGTTTAAATTTGTAGTTATGTTCATGACATGATGCTTAGAATGTTAGTGTTAAGTGTAGATCATGATATATGTTGGATTGGGACTGAATATGTTGAATAGGTGTAAGTTGGTTACCCATGCGCCTAAAAAGTGGTCCATGCGCCCAACGGTCAAATTTTCTAAGTGTTCCCAACCGCCCAGAAATCCAAACGCCTAAATAGTGCCCAACCACCTAAGTGTCCATGCGTCTAAGTCAGGCCCATGCGCCTGAATAGTAACCATGCGTCTAGGATTTGCCCAGAATGAACTAAGTGTTGGGCCATGCGCCTGAATAGTGTCCATGCGCCTAAAAGGTGCCATGCGTCTAAGTGTTAATGGCTAAGTGTAAGACCAGATGCCTACATAGTGGCAAAATGCCTAAACAGGGCAGAAACTCCCCAACAGTTCCCATGCGCCTAGACACTTAGAATTATTTCTGAAACTTTAGGAAGACCAGAAATGTAGGGTTTGACCCTGATTTGACCCATGAGCTATGATTACCCATTTTAAGCATGATTATGGGATGGTCTAGGGTCATAGTATGTATGGATGGTGTATGGTATATATAATGTGTTATCTTTTAACGGTATTAAAACGTATTTATATTATATTATAAAATACGTTAAATATTATGTTATTACTTTATGTAGTATGACAAATGAATGAAAGAACGTAAAGAATAACGTAACGAAGTGAAAGATAACAAAGATGAAAAGTGAAATGTAATGAACGAAAGAATGGCTTGCAAGCAAATAAAAAAGAGGTGCATGACCATGAGTCGTTAGCTCAACTATGATGTGGGTTAGCTACCCCAAAGGATACACATAGGGTCAATCATTGAGATTGACAAGGCCTTTTGGTATGCCCTAGGTGACTGGATCAGCTTCGTGCACAATGTTCGTGGTTTAATTACCACAGGTCCAACATCAGCTTCGTGCACAATGTTCGGGGTATTAATAATTGGTTTGAATGAATGGGAGAGATGACTTGACCTAGGTGACTGGGTCAGCTTCGTGCACAATGTTCATGGTTTAATTAGCACAGGCCCAACATCAGCTTCATGCACAATGTTCGAGGTATTGATCATCGATCCATATGAAAGTAAAAGAATGACATAACGCACAAAGAAAGAAAGAAAGAAAGAAAGAAAGTAAAAGAATGATGTAAAGTACGTTACGAAAAAATGAGAACGAAATTAGGAGAATGTTAATGAAAAGCATGAATTGAAAGAATGCTATGAATATGATGGTGATGGAAAAATGAATGATAATGAAAGCTAATTATAATATTCTCTATTTAACGCAAGTAAGGTATTTTATTTATAAAACAAGGTTTTAACGCAAGTAAGGTATTTTATTTATAAAACTAGAACCCACTCAGCAACGCTGACTTTTATGTATTTTTTAGTTGGCAGGTAAGAGTTGCTGAGGATGGCACGGGGCAGCTACTTGGCCTTTTTGGGATGGCATCCATTAGTATAACAATGATGTTTTTGTGATGTAATGCAATTATGACATTTTGTAACAGTTAACTGTATTGTATTACCTTGCAAAAGTTATCATTAATATATATGAGATAGTTTTAATTAATTTCCGCTGCGATGTTTTAAATAAATGTATGTTTTATGCGTGATGAATTACCAACTGTGAGGTGCCCAAGAACGGGGCCTTACAAGTTGGTATCAGAGCCAAAGTTTAAGTGAAATGGGTAAATATTTTCAAAAGAAAACTAAACTTAAATTGAGAATGGGACAAAGGGAAGGGATGCCAATCCGAGTAGCTACGTGTCATTGGATATTTTCTTTAATGTTAACTGGTATTATGTGCGCATGTTATTTGATCTGTTTGCCCTTAGTAGATTTAGATACTGATGTAGTCAGGGTAGGAAATGCTTAGGGTATGAAGAGTAAAGTAAGTGGCTTATCACAACTGGCCACTGTAATTAGTGACTTACTATACTTAACATAAACTGAGCTATTACCTTGAATGACTGTGTTAGTGTTTGAATCTTATAGTGTGTTAGAGGATGGCTGGAGGTAGATCTTCTAAGGATTCATGAGGTGGAGTACGTGGTGGACATCGTGCTTGACCACGGGTCATAAGAGGAAGGCCCAGGGTTGAAAATGTAAGACCCCGTTCCCGGGCACCTCACAACTGGTCGTTCATCGCACATAAGTCATACAATATACGTTTATTTAAAACATCGCAGCGGAAATTAATTATAACCATTTCATATAATTATAATTGCTTTTGCAAAATAATACATCATTGTTACATTACAAAACATCATTTGTTGCATTACATCACAAAAACAATATCGTAATATAAAATGGATGCCATCCAAAATAATCCAAGTAGCCATTCTCAGCAACATTGCCTGCCAACTGGAAACACATCAAAGTCAGCGTTGCTGAGTGAGTTCTAGTTTTATAAATAAAATACTTTACGTTCGTTAAAACCATTCTTTACTTTCTTTCAAATCATTCTATACTTTCGTACATGATCACACATCATACGTACACATAGATAATATCATTATTATCTTTCTTTACGTTCGTTAACTTTCGTTCATTCAACGTACATCAATATCATTCATTTCCCATCTAGATACCGTCAAGCTTTACCCTCCTCATGGCACACAGCCACGATTACTGAGGTCGAATGACAAGGATCTCGTTCGTTGTTTATTATGAAATTTTGTTAACTTTTAATTCACACATTCTTTCCTTCGTACGTTCATTTCGTTCGATGACATGTACATTACCCCGAACATTGTGCATGAAGCTGGTTACTGGGCCTGAGGTCTTTCATAGACCTCGAACATTGTTCACGAAGCTGACTCCGGTACCTAGGGCAAGTACATTCACCACTTATCTTTTCTCTTTCATTACGGATCAATGCCATATGCTACACCCCGAACATTATGCACGAAGCTGATGCTGGACCTGTGGTAATAAAACCACGAACATTATGCACGAAGCTGATCCAGTCACCTAGGGCTAGCGGCAAGAATCCTATACATATGGTCAATCACAAGGATTAGAGCCCAGTGTGTATCCTTCTGGGGTAGCTAACCCGCACACGGTTGATCCAACACCCTTGATTGGGTGTGAAACTCAATACATTTGCTTGCAAGCCTTTCTTACATTCATTCATTCGTTAATGTATGCATTCTTTCATTACGTTCCTCTTTTCGTTATCTTCCACTTTACGTTACATAATACTTTCGTTTCATTCATTAACATAACACGTAAAGCCACGGGAAGGATAAACATACATCATAGTAAGGAACATTAACATACATAGTAGTATCATCATATGGGGCATCATCATACATACATAACATACATCATGCATAAACATGCAACATCATCATGCCCAGCATACCCTCTAAGACCTTAATAGTCATCTTACATGAACTTACGGGAACTTTTGCATCAAAAATTACATCTGTTCTTTCTCCCGAAAGTCAGAAATTAAAATACGCCTTTCATCGGGTACACCAGCCCTATTTGGGCGTATGGGCACCCTTCGGTCGCATGCCTCCAGGCGACTGAACATCATGCGAATGGACCAATGCGGATGAACACCAATATGGATGAGCATCTCAGTTATGCGAATGGACCTCATATGGATGAACACTAATGCGGATGAACACTTGTGCGAATGGGCCCTCAGTCGCATGACTCCCTATGCGACTGGCCTCCAATCGTGCGAATGGATCTTAATCGTGCGAATGAACTCCAATCTCACTTCATTCGGCCGTATGGCCTCCAGTCGGTTGCCTAGCCCTAGCTGATGCAGAATGCAGTTCATCCCGAACCCAATCTACCATTTTCGACCTCCAAGCTCATCCAAACTCATTCTAAGCCCAAATCAACCATCCTAAACCTTAGTAATGCATACCACAACACCATTAAAGCACACACAAGCTCAGAAACAAACTCCAAACGCATCACCCGCAAACACATACAAATGGTTCAAACACACACATATAAAACGGGTTTCAGATGTGTTCCAGCCCTATAATCATTCAAAAACGTGTATAAGAGGGGTCCTAGAACTCACACAAACTACCCCGAGAAGTAGAGCTTCGATTTGACCCGCTACATGACAATTTTGTACACTTGAATCCACCCGAACCAACATTTTCTCCCTTTTTCCATCTCTTCTCCCTTTTGCTGAATTTTCACAAGTGTGGGGAGGGTGTGGGCTGCCCTCCCCTCTTAATCCCCCACTCTTCCAAACTTTCTCCCGTTTTGGCAAGTTTGGTCCCCCGACTTTGGACTTTATTTCTTTTTTTCTTTCGTCGGCTTCAAGGAAAATATCCGGGTGTTACAGAAAAGGTGACCCATGAGGAGCCTGAGACCCCCCATCTGGAGGGTGGTGATGAAGTACCAATTTGAGGGCCTCTATGAAGGTGGTCGTGGTGGAGGAGGTTCATCAGCTCATACAGACGATATTGCCGTCTGTGGTGACCGAAGTGATTAAAGCTGTTAGAGAAGGAGAGAGGAAGGATAGGAAGAGATACTCGGGAGGGAGAGAGCAACCCGAGACCAAGACGGTTATCCCTACTGATAAGGAAGAAGAGGAAGAAGAGCCTATGCTGGAGGTAGCACGAGGTTAAAACTATGGGGCATTTCAAAGATGCAAGCCTCCTACCTTTGATGGTAATGGCACTGCTACTGCTGCTCATGGATTGGTGAGGGAGATGGAGGCTATCCTTGAAATCAGCAAGTGCTGGGAGGACCAGAAGGTGAAGTTTGTCACTCATTTATTTGTGGACTCGGCTCTATGTTGGTGGGACAACATTGTCCAAGCCGAGGGTAGTAGAGCGATTGGTAGAATGAGGTGGAGTGACCTGAAGAAGTTGGTGATCGAGGAGTTCTATCCTTATCGAGAGTTGGACAAGGTGAAAAGAGAGTTCCTGCAGCTGGAGGCGGGAACCATGACACATCAACGATACACCACCAAGTTCAACGAGATGGCATGGCTGGTGCCGGACCAGGTGACGCCCCTGTCACAGAAGATCAAAAGATACATCCAGGGCTTGCCGGCGGATATCCACAGGCACATGATCGCTGCCCGACCGAGTACATTTAGGTCGGTGGTTGATTTGGCTGGAAGATTGTACGATGAGAGGGAGGTGATGGTAGTTGAAGGGAGGAAAACTGGTGGTGATGACTGGAACTAGAACCGGAAACGGTTTGGGCATGGTGGCTTTACCCCAAATAACAAGAAAGCTAGGGTGGATGATCGACGGGTGGTTGCCACAGGCTCGGGGGTGAAGAAGTGCGGTAAGTGTGGGAAGGAGCATGCTGGTGAGTGCAGGCTGGGGATTAATGTTCGTTTCAAGTGCAAGAAGCCTGGCTACATCTCTAGAGATTGCAGAGCAGCGAGGTGCTTTAACTATGGTGAAGTAGGCAACCTAAGCAGGGAGTGTAAGAAGCCGAGGGCAGAGAGTTCCGGAGCAGGGAAGAAGACTAACTGAGGAGCAAAGGGAAAGCACCAGGGCATTCACCATGAACAGGGAGGAGGTTAGGACGGACCCTGATGTTGTGTTAGGTACGTTTCTAGTAAATCAAACTCTTGCTTCTGTGTTATTTGATTCTGTTGCTAGTAGGAGTTTTATTCTACTACTTTCTGTGATAAGTTACCTGTTAGCAGTAGAAGTATTAATGATCCATTTGATGTAAAAACTGCTATTGGTAAGTCCACTAGAATTACTGATGTGATAGAGGACTGTGCCATAGAATTAGAAGGTCATAGGTTTGCTGCTAAGTTACATGTGATGCCCCTAGGTGGATTTGATGTAGTCCTAGGAATGGATTGGTTAGCAGACTACGAGACGAACATTGTGTGTCGCAAGAAGATGATTAGATTGAAAGCGCTTGACGGGAGTTCGGTGACGGTATACGGTGATCGAGTTACAACGATTCCAAAAGTGATTTCGATGGCGGTGGCGGGATAGTGCATGAGACGTGGATGTAGTGCCTATCTAGCCTACGTAAAGGATGTGGACACGTCAACACCATAATCGTCCAATGTACCGGTGGTATGTGACTTTCCTAATGTGTTTCCAGAAGATTTACCAAGTGTGCCACCGGACCGCGAGATCGAGTTTCAAATTGACTTGATACCCAGTGCTCAGCCAGTAGCTAAAGCACCGTATCGGTTGGCTCCGACTGAGATGAAGGAATTGATGGAGCAACTGCAGGAGTTGCTTGATAACCTTTTCATCAGACCGAGTATCTCTCCTTGGCATGCTCCGGTCATGTTTGTAAAGAAGAAGGATGGTAGTATGAGGATGTGTATGGACTACCATGAATTGAATAAGTTGACGGTGAAGAATCGGTATCCGTTACCAAGGATTGATGACTTGTTTGATCAACTTCAAGGTGCCAGTTGATTCTCAAGGATAGATATTCGATCTGGCTACCATCAATTAAAGGTGAAGGAGCAAGACATTCCTAAAACAGCTTTTGGCATGCGTTATGGACACTATGAGTTTCTCTTTATGTCTTTTGGTTTAACCAACGCGCCAACTGCTTTTATGGACTTGATGAATCGAGTGTGTCGGATGATGTTAGATAAATCTGTGATTGTATTTATTGATGATATCCTGATTTATTCAAAGAGGGAAGAAGAGCATGCCGGTCATATTTAGAAGGTGTTGGAGACGTTGAGAAAGGAGAAGTTGTATGCTAAGTTCTCCAAGTGCGCGTTCTGGTAGCGCGAAGTTCATTTCTTGGGTAACATGAGGAATTATGGTAGACCCGGCAAAGGTGAAGGCGGTTATGCAATAGAAGTCTCCAAAGACGCCATATGAGATCCGTAGCTTCTTGGGATTGGCAGGCTACTACAGAAGATTTATTCAAGACTTTTCCAAGATAGCCTCACCTTTGACAAATTGACTCGTAAGGATGTGAAGTTCTTGTAGGGTCGAGAACAGGAGGATGCTTTTGAGGAGTTAAAGACGAGGTTGACGCAAGCTCCTGTCTTGACATTACCCGAAGGGAGTGAAAACTTAGTGGTATATTCGGATGCATAGTGAAAACTTAGTGGTATATTCGGATGCATCTTATTTTGGGCTAGTTTGCGTGTTAATGCAACGTGGAAGGGTGATAGCCTACGCATCCCGACAGCTGAAGATCCATGAAGTCAACTACCCTACGCACGATTTGGAGTTAGCAGCTGTGGTTTTTGCTTTGAAGATTTGGCGGCACTACGTATACAGGACGAAGTGCATCATCTTCACAGACCACAAAAGCTTGAAGTACTTCTTCGAGCAGAAAGATTTGAATATGAGGCAGAGGTGATGGTTGGAGCTCATAAAGGATTACGATTGCGAGATCCATTGCCATCCGGGTAAGGCCAACGTGGTGGCAGATGCCCTTAGCCGAAAGGAGAGACCCGAGCCGATTCGGGTGAAGGCTTATCAGTTGATTATGACCTCTGACGTGATGATACAAGTCAAGGAGTTTCATGATGAGGCGTTGAAAGAAGATCATCTTAACTTTTAAAGGATGAGAGGCCTAGTCGTAGAGTTGGGTGAAAACACTCTCGGTGTTTGAACCCGATATGGGCGGACGTGGATTCCTCGTTACGGGGACTTACGTAGAAAGATCATGGATGAGGCACATAAGACTCGATATTCCATTCATCTCGGTGCTACCAATATGTACCATGATATGAAGAAGGATTATTAGTGGCCAGGCATGAAGCGTGACGTAGCAGAGTATGTCAGTAAGTGCCTTACTTGCTTACAAGTGAAGGCAGAACACCAGAAGTCGTATGAGAAAATCCAACCTTTGGATATACCCGAGTGGAAGTGGGAGCATATCACCATGGACTTTATTATGAAGTTACCACGTACCCCGAGAGGGTATGATGCTATATGGGTGATAGTTGATCGTTTGACTCACTTCCTACCGATCCGAGAGACGTATTCCTCTGAGAGACTCATGGATCTATTTATTAAAGAGATTGTAGCTCGTCATGGTGTATTAGTGTCTATTGTATCTGATTGTGACATTCGGTTTACATTTAAGTTTTGGAAGAAATTTAACGATGTGATGGGGACGAGGCTACACATCAGCACGACTTATCATCCTCAGACAGATGGTCAGTCTGAGAGGACGATCCAGACACTCGAGGACATGCTTTGAGCGTGCGTGATTGATTTTGGAGGAAGTTGGGATGACCATTTGCAATTAGCAGAATTCTCGTACAACAACAGTTATCATGCCATCATTGGCATGCCCCCGTACGAGATGCTATACGGTAGGAGATGTAAGACATCCGTTTGTTGGGGTGACATTGGTCAGAAAGAGTTGGAAGTATTGAGGTGATCGAGGCTACGACTAAGAAACTAGAAAAGATCAAAGCCTTTATGAAGGCAGGTAAAGATAGACAAGAGTCGTATGCTGATAAGAGACACAGACCGATTGAGTTCCAGGTGGGTGATAGGGTTATGTTGAAGGTCTCGCCTTGGAAGGGTATCATTTGGTTTAGAAAGCGGGGCAAGTTGAGTCCAAGGTATATAGGGCCTTTCCGAATCATTGCTCGTGTAGGAGAGGTGGCCTATAGGTTAGAACTAACCCGATGAGTTAAGTGGAATTCACCCGACATTTCATGTATCTCATCTGCGGAAGTGTTTAGCAGACGAGGATATGGTTGTACCACTGAAGGATATAGAAGTAGATGAACGACTCAATTATGTGGAGCAAACAGTGGAGATCATCGATCGTAAATAGAAGAGGTTAAGGAACAAAGTGGTTCCTCTTATGCGTGTACAGTGGAAACACAGAAAGGGCACTGAGTCTATGTGGGAGACTGAAGGAGAGATGAGACAGCATTACCCTCATTTGTTTGAGGAATAACAAGTTTCAGGGACAACACCTATATAAGGGGGGTGGACTTGTAACACCCGGATATTTTGATAGACGAGAAAGAAATAATAAACGCGAATAAAAAGGAGAAAATGTAATTTAACCCAAGTAGAGGGGTTAAGAGTGTTAAAATGGAAAAAATTATCAAAAGTTGGTACAAAAGTGAGCATGGCTGCCCACTCTATCTGCACATGACATTTTCTTGTGGTTTTAGAGAGAGAAAGAGTAGAAAATTCGGATTCCAGAGAGAGAAAGAAGAAGAATTAAAAGTTTAAGGTAAGAATTTGTGTTTTAAGATGTTCTTGGCTAGAATTAGCCTCGGTTGTATGCTTATATGTGTTTGTGTGTTCGGTGTGTGTGTTTTTGATACATTTAGATGTTCGAATCCTTTGGAAAAGCTCAAGTTGAAGAGTTGGAACTTGAAAGCAGAAGAGGTGAGTTTCTAGGACCCCCTTTTTAACATGTTTTAAACGATTTTAGGGCTGGAAATACATGTAAGGATGTTTTTACAAAAATGGGTTTTTCACCCGTATGTGTATGTATGAATATGTATGTGGGTGGGTGCAAGTTTGGGTTTAAATTTGTAGTTATGTTCATGACATGATGCTTAGAATGTTAGTGTTAAGTGTAGATCATGATATATGTTGGATTGGGACGGATTTATATTGAATAGGTGTAAGTTGGTTGCCCATGCACCTAAATAGTGGCCCATGCGCCCAACGGTCAAATTTTCTAAGTGTTACCAACCGCCCAGAAATCCAAACGCCTAAATAGTGCCCAATCGCCTAAGTGTCCATGCGCCTAAGTCAGGCCCATGCGCCTGAATAGTAACCATGCGTCTGGGATTTGCCCAGAATAAACTAAGTGTTGGGCTATGCACCTGAATAGTATCCATGCGCCTAAAAGGTGCCATGTGTCTAAGTGTTAATGGCTAAGTGTAAGACCAGACGCCTACATAGTGGCAAAATGCCTAAACAGGGCAGAAATGCCCAAACAGTTCCCATGCGCCTAGACACTTAGAATTATTTCTGAAATTTTAGGAAGACCAATAATGTAGGGTTTGACCCTGATTTGACCCATGAGCTATGATTACCCATTTTAAGCATGATTATGGGATGGTTTAGGGTTATAGTATGTATGGATGATGTATGGTATATATAATGTGTTATCTTTTAATGGTATTAAAACGTATTTATATTATATTATAAAATACGTTAAATATTACGTTATTACTTTACGTTGTATGACAAATGAATGAAAAACGTAAAGAATAACGTAACGAAGTAAAAGATAACAAAGATGAAAAGTGAAACGTAATGAACGAAAGAATGGCTTGCAAGCAAATAAAAAGGAGGTGCACGACCATGATGTTGTTAGCTCAACTATGATGCGGGTTAGCTACCCCAAAGGATGTAAGGCCTCGTTCCTGGGACGCTTACAGCTGGTCGATCATCGCACATAAAACATACATTATCATTTATCTTAAGTAAACATTGCAGCGGAAACATTCAAAAATGACATTTCATTTCATTATAAAGGCTTTTGCAAAATAATACATCGTTAATCAGTTACAAAATACATTATTGCATTACATCACAAAAGCATTATATGAATGGATGCCATCCAAAAGAGCTGAGTAGCCGCCCCGTGCCATCCTCAGTAACCATTACCTGCCAACTGGAAACACATAAAAAGTCAGCGTTGCTGAGTGAGTTCTTGTTTTAAAATAAAATACTTTACTTTCGTAAAAAACCATTCTTTATTTTCGTTCGTGAGCATACATCATACGTACATCAAGGTAATAGTTATTATCTTCATCATCGTTCGTTTCGTACATTTCACACACTTTGTACTTATCGCACTTTTCGTACATCATTTATTATCTTTCTCTTTTATCCAGATCCTGTCAAGCTCTACCCTCTTCATGGCACGCAGCCACGATTACTGAGGTCGAATGACAATGATCCCTTTTTGTACATTATTATTATATTTCGTTACGTTCATTAAATTCTTCATTCATTAATCATCGCACGGTACATTATCATTCGCTTTATTCGCTCATAACATCTTTTCTTACATTCGTTCATTTCACACTTATCGCACCTTCATATCTTCATACCCATCGAACATATCGCACAAATCACCCCAATGGAGTGGTCACTAAGACCAACTCCCCCTGTGTGTGTGAGAACTCATAGGGTTTAGCCAGAATCGCACGCCATCTCATGGGTTAGCCAAAATCGCACGCTACTTAACCCACATGAGGTAGCCAAAATCGCACGCTACATAGCACACAGTAAATACCACATCGCACGTATCAGAGCAGTTACCAAAACTGAACCCCCTACTGTGTCTATGTTCCCTTATGAGTTAGCCAAGATCGCACGTTATAATGCACACACAGTTGAGCTAACAATTCTCAATGAGTTGTGAACGTTCTTTCTTTCTCTTGCAAGCCATCCTTACCCTCATTCATTCGTTCATGCTTGCGTTCATTCATTACGTTCATCTTTTAATTATTTTCCACTTTACGTTACATAATACTTTCATTACATTCATTAACGTTCATCGCAACCACGGGAAGACAATCATGGATAATAATAAGGAACATAACAACGTATAACATCAATCACACAAGGTAACATCGCACACCCATAACATACATCATGCATAACACACAACATGCACAATCACACAACATCAAATATCACATAAATCACATGCATCATATCATATAAAACCATACGGCATCACACATCATCATGCATCGCATCATCATCATCATCAGCTCATCATCATAAATCATCTTACATCATCCATGCCCATCACATCAGCTACAACCCCAAAGGTCCGAGCCTACGTCCGCACTTTCCCGAAAGTCAGACAATACTATGGTCATTCGGGTGTACGGACCCTATTCAGTCGCATGGTCTTCCATGCCCATGAGAAAACTCAGGTGAATAGACCTCCAGTCGCATAGCCTCCAATCGCATGCTTCCCCTGCGAATGATCCTCAGTCGCATGACATCCGGGCGTATGGACCTCAGTCGCATGACCTTCCTATGAATGGCCCTCAGTCGCACACCTTTCGTGCGTATGGACCTCAATCGCACGACTCACAGGCTTATGGACTCCAGCCGTATGACCTTCAGTCGCATGACCTTCATCCGCATTTCATTCAGTCGCGTGACCTTCATCCGCATCTCATTCAGTCGCATTAATTTCATACGAAGAAACCTCAGCCGCACTCCTTTCGTGCGTATGGACCCAGTCGCATACCATTCGGACGCATGGAGCTCCAGTTATAGCCCTAGCAGGGTGCAGAATGCAGTTCATCCCGAACTGCAACTGCCAAGTTCGACCTCCAAACTCTTCCAAACCTCTTTTAAGCTCAAATCAGCCATTCTAAACCTTAGGGAAGCATACCATGACACCATTCAAGCACAACCAAGTCCGAAATCAAGACCCAAACGAATCATACACATACACATACATACACAAACGGGTTTACACCCAAAATACCCAAAAACGATTTTCAGATGTGTTCCAGCCCTAAAATCGACCAAAAACGTGTAAAAGAGGGGTCCTAGAACTCATATAAACAGTCCTGTCGAGTAGAGCTTCAATTTGACCTGCTACACTTTGATTTTCACGCTCGAATCCACCCGAACCAAGCTTTTCTCCCTTTTCTCCTTCTCTTTTCCCTTTGGCTGAGTTTTTACAAGAATAGGGAGGGTGTGGGCTGCCCTCCCCCTTTATACCCCTACTCATCCAAATTTTTTCATGTTTTGGCAAGTTTGACGCCTCGACTTTGGACTTTATTTCTTTTCTTCTTTCGTCAGCTTCAAAGAAAATATTCGGGTGTTACAAAGGATACACACAGGGTCAATCATTGAGATTGACAAGGCCCTTTCGTATGCCCTAGGTGACTGGATCAGGTTCGTGCAAAATGCTCGTGGTTTAATTACCACAGGTCTAGCATCAGCTTCGTGCACAATGTTCGGGGTATTACCAATTGGTTTGAATGAATGGGAGAGATGACTTGCCCTAGGTGACTGGGTCACCTTCGTGCACAATGTTCGTGGTTTAATTATCACAGGTCTAACATCAGCTTCGTGCACAATGTTCGAGGTATTGATCATCGATCCATATGAAAGTAAAAGAATGACGTAACGCACAAAAAAAGAAATAAAGTAAGTAAGAAAGTAAAAGAATGATGTAAAGTACGTTACGAAAGAATGAGAACGAAAGTAAGATAATGTTAATGAAAAGCATGAAATGAAAGAATGCTATGAATATGATGGTGATGGAAAAAAATGATAATGAAAGCTAATAATAATATTCTCTATCTGCATGTATGATGCATGATCGCGTATGAAAGTAAAGAAAGGTTTTAACAAAAGTAAGGTATTTTATTTATAAAACTAGAACTCACTCAGCAACGCTGACTTTTATGTTTTTTCCAGTTGGCAGGTAAGAGTTGCTGAGGATGGCACGGGGCAGCTACTTGGCCTTTTTGGGATGGCATCCATTAATATAACAATAACGTTTTTATGATGTAATGCAATTATGATATTTTGTAACAGTTAACTGTATTGTATTACCTTGAAAAAGTTGTCATTAATATATATGAGATAGTTTTAATTAATTTCTGCTGTGATGTTTTAAATAAATTTATATTTTATGTGCAATGAATGACCAACTATGAGGTGCTCGGGAATGGGACCTTACACATCTGCCCTCCCTCGTTTTTTTTCTTTTCTTTTTTTAAGTAATTTAAAACTAACTAGTGAAACTAAAACTATTCTCCCCCTAAAATTTTAAAACGGAAAATCTTTTTGTGTTTTTGATATTTTAAAAATAGAAAAAAATAAAATAAAGAAAATTAAAATTAAAAAAATAAAACATAGAGACGGACTATGAACTTGATTCGTCTGGAATCACATCATCTTTCTTTTTAACGCCATTAACCTCTAATAGAAAATGAAATCGAGGTTTATCAAAAGCTTTTGTATAGAGATCGGCGCGTTGGAAATCCGTGTTAATTTTAACAATATCAATTAATTGTTTTTCAAAACAGACACATATAAAGTGATATTTAATTCTGATGTGTTTAGTTTTGAGGTGTTGGACCGGATTTTTAGTGACAGCAATAGCAGCAGAATTATCAACAAATATAGGGGTGTTAGAGAATTTCAAACCATAGTCTCACATTTGCTGTTGAATCCAGATGATTTATGAATAGCAACTTGCCGCATCAACGTATTTAGCTTCACATGTTAACAGAGCAACAGACGTCTGCTTCTTACACTGCTAGCTGACTAATCGTCTTTAAAGAACTGACATCCCGCAGATGTTGACTTGTAATTCATCTTGCAACCACCATAATCTGAGTCACTATATGTTGTTAGCTCAAAGTCATCATCATAAGGATACCACAACCCAAGCGTTGGAGTACCCTTCAGATAACGAAAGATCCTTTTTACCCTAATCAGATGATTTACTTTTGGTTTTGCCTGATATCTAGAACAGAGACACATGACGTACATAATATCAGGATGATAAGCTGTGAGGTACATCAGACCAAAATGGTGACATGGAGAATGCAACGGTTGCTGGTACTCCACTTGTTTCTGATTATGACCCCTTGGTCATCCTTCTTACTCCAAAGAACCCATTTAGTGCCAATCACTTTTGCACCTTTTGGTCTGTCGACAAGTGTCCAGACAACTAACTTCTTAAACTGTAGGAGTTCTTCTTGCATGGAACCTACCCATGCCTCATCCTTTAAGGCATCGCTTACATACTTGGGCTCAACTTGAGACACAAAACATCGATATTTCCCATCGTGTATGTATCCCTTTTCCATGACCGCAGCATAGTCAGCTGAGTAAAGCTGATTTCTTGTCTGAACTCCCGAGAGAATATCTCCGATGATGTTGTCCAGGGGATGATTCATATTAATCCTAGTTCCGGGAGTTTTCGGAACTGCTACTTCATCATCCAGGTTTTGAATCACAGGATCAGTTTCTGTGGTTGTTGAAGGACTTGGTTCAGAAGTTCCAGTTACTTCATGATCAGTTGCAGGTATACTTTTAGTAGTGGGGACCTGTTCCTCCTGGGTCATATTTTCAGGTTCAGCTTCTTCATAATCAGAGGAATCACTTATCTCTAGCTCTCCCCCTGAAGGGCTAGTAGTACCTTCTAATGGAGCCGAGGATGTTGAGTCTTGAGTAGGAGTGTTCAGAACATCATACATTATTTTAGTGGCCAGCTCGTCATCATAATGGGAAGAAGGTAGATTAAAGGATTTAAAAAATCCATCATAGTCAAAGAAGAATGAAGGTCCTTTTCCCACAGGGGGTGGTGTATCTTTGTACATTAACATTGCACCACACTTCTACCTGAGCAGTTGAGTTATTGTAAAACCTTTTGTCTGGTATACTATAGCCAAGGAAGATACCTTATTCTGCCTTCTCGTAGAACTTCCCAGTCTGATTTTTCTTTAACAGCATGCAGGGTGCGCCAAATGGTTCCAGATACTCCAAATGGTTCCCAGTCTGATTTCAATTCCAGATAACAACTTTTTCCATGACGTTTTACCCCTAAGACTCGATTTAGAGTATAACACGCATTAGCCACTGTCTCATTCCAGAATTAAACTCGTAATTATAAGGCAGCTAGCATTGTCCTTGCTATTTCTATCAAGCTCATAGTCTTCCATTCAGCAACTCTATTCATCTGTGGAGTGTAGGCAGAAGAGAATTGATGAACAATCCCTTTCTCTTGACAGAATGCCTCCATCTACTGATTCTTCAATTCTGTCCCGTTGTCTGAACGTATTTTCCTTACTTTCAGCTTGTAGAGTGACTCCAATGTGGTAACTAGATGTTTGAATGATTCAAAAGTCTCTGACTTTGCTTTCAGAAAACATCACCCAAGAGAATCTTGAGTAATCATCCATCACCACAAAGCAGTACTAATCACCAGCAATGCTCTTTGTGCTGACAGGGCCAAACAGATCCATATGTAGAAGCTCAAGAGGAATCTTGATAGAATGAACTTTCTTTGATTTGTGAAACTTCTTTATCTGTTTCCCTTTCTTGCAGGCTATGCAGAAGTCTGGAAGCTGGAAGTTCTTGATAGTAACTTCGTCCACCAGATCATTCTGAACCAAATGGTTTATCTTCCTGGGATTGATGTGTCCCATTCTCTTGTGCCAGGAAACAGAATCCCTTTCAGTTTCTTTTGACAAGAAACACTGAGCAGTAAACTCAGTTGTGGAGGCTTTTGAAAGGTCCAAGACATACATGTTGTTATATCTTGAGGCTGATATTAGAACATTCTACTCCAGGATAACATACTCCTTAAGTATGTAACACTTCTTATTGTCAAACATGACCTTAAATCCCTTATCACAAATTTGGGAGACAAAAAGCAAGCTGTTTGCAGTTGCTGAACGTAGTTTACCTTGTCAAATTTTACCTTCTCGTTTCCCACTTCGCCTTGAGCGGTGATATGTCCTCCTTTGTTTCCTGCGAAAGACACATGTCCCCTTTAATTTACTTGACGTTGAAAAGGAGAGACGAACTCCCAGTCATGTGCCTGGAAGCCCCACTATCAATAATCCGCGTATTAGTGATAGCGTTGTAGCGGACAAACTGCACAAAGAATAGAAATGATTAGTTCAGGTTGGGGACCCAAGCCTTTACTGGCTTGGGTTTCCAAGAGATATCACATATCATGAACTCAACCCACTGACCTTCAGAGGACGAGGACACTTCTTTCTTCTTCTTGTCCTCACTGTCAGACACGTTACTTGATTTTCCTTTCCATAAACCAGTTTTGTGCAAGACCTGTTTGTGGTAAATAGACGACTGGCTTATGGTATGAACTTTTGGTTCATTAATAGTCCTAGGTTTAACCTTAGGTAACACATCTTCGCTTTGAGCTTGTCTGTGTTAACTTTGGTATCTTGGAGGAGTATTAGATATATTTTTGAAAAATCTTTGTTTTTCATCAAAAAGTTTAATTTTTCTTTTAGGTGTCTGATAATGAGGACAATTTGGAGAAATATGTCCTCGTTTTCTACAGCTATAGCAGGATCTCCCTTCGATAGGTAGGGGATAACTTCTGTGAGGGGTTGAGTATGATCGGGAGCTGGTTAGTTTCTCATCCTTCTTAGATGTTTCACCTTCTTTAACAAACTTAATTGTTTTGACATTTTAAATAAATTTTTCTTTCATTTTATCAAGATTTTGATGATTAACACCCTTAGGGTTTGTTGGACTAGAATTTTTAGGTTCTGACGTAGATGGTTGTAAACCTGACCTAACATTATCCTTTTCAACTTTATCGCACAAATCATATTTAAGAACCTTATCCTTCAATTCCGAAGTAGTAGCCTTCTGTTCAGTGACAGACTGCACAGGTTTGCCTGTGGACTCTAGATCACTGACCAGAGGAGTAGTCACCACATGATCCTTAACCGGGTTATTATTTATTGGTCTACATTTAGTATCTAAAAGGATTGCATGTGGTGGTGGTACTACTTTATATCCCAGACCTTCCCCACCATTACGTTCTTTCACCAAGTTCTGAACTATGTGAGAGAAACTTGCTAAACTATGCAGTTTTTTATTTAAAGATTCAACTTTAACTTGCAACACTACTTTTTCCTTTTTAGTTTCCTCTAAAGTATTTAGATAGCACTTAATGGCATTTTATTGATTTAGGACAACCACCTCGGTTTCCCTTAGTTGTTTTCCTAGTAGTTTTATCTTTTCTTTAAAACTGTACTCATTTTGTTTTAAAACACGGTTTGCTTCAGTGCACAGTTTTAAATCATTTACCAGATTATCATTGTGTTCAAATAACCTAGCAAATTTTAAGTCAAGGCTTTCTCTAAATGTATCACATTCATCACAAGCATGTTTATCAAACAACTCGTCTTTAGAGTATACCTCTGCAGAACTAGACGAGTCAGCCATAAGTGAAGAGTCAGACTATTCGATAACTTAAGATTCTGATTTTGCAGCATTCAACTCTTCTTCAACAAGATGATCTACCACATCCATAGCTTCTTCAATATCTTAACGTGCATGCTCAGCTACGATGTCTCCCTCACTCGCAGAACCATCATCCAAATCATCAACTAGTGCTACATTCGATTCTCCCTCGGATACAAATTGGAAGGACCAGTCTTGTCCTTCATCGCCTTAAGCAACCATAGCTTTTGACTCTTTGCTTGATGATGCCCCAATCTTCTCTTTGTCCTGACGGTTGAATGAAGGAAAAGGGTTTCCATTCCCAGTCTTCTTCGGCTTTACACATTCACGTTTGAAGTGCCCATTTTTCTCCATAGTTAAAGCATGTGACCTTGGTTTTATCAAACCCAAACATAGTGTCTTTAGTGGCAACCAAGTTCTGCCCCGTCTTCTTAACAAACTTTTTGGCTCTTCTAACTACACTAGCCAAAGCCCACATTATATCTATACGCTCCAACTCAGTCGCATCCACCTGCTCGTAGTCCTTGCCAGCGAGATGACAATTTCCAATCTTACCAGTAACTAACCCATCATAGGACTGAACAACTGCTGCTAGAAGATCCATGTGGTCTTTGGCAACTTCGACAGTGACAATTCCGAGATTCTCGGTCTTCAGCTTGGTAGGGTTGGAATCAGGGACAATGTATTAGGTTCCAGATGAAGCTGATGCTTCGCTTCCCGAGGAACTACTTTGGGAGAGAGCAGATGAATTTGACACAAACGTCATTTGTAGCAGTGTGCCTGATGAAGCTGGAGTAGGAACAAAATTATAAAATGAAGGATTCTAAGCATACGATCCTTTCTTAGACTTGTGTTTCAGTCGTAGTTCTTCCTCCCTTAACTTCAACAAGAAATCATTTATGTTTAAAGTAGCAAGAGTGTCATTTTGTCTCAGATTAGACACAAATGGATCCCATTTGTCTGGCAGACCATCAGCAAAACTAGAAACTTTGTCTTCCATAGATGTAGTCACACCATGAGTATGTAGTTCACTCATCAAATAATAAAATCGATCAATAATATCATCTAGGCTCTCATTTCCTATTGGTGATAAATTATCAAATTTATTTTTGAGAGCTTTAGCCTTCAGCGCCTTCAAGGTTGCATTACCATCATATCTCTTTTCTAAAGCCTCCCATAACTTCTTCGACTGCTTGTTCTCCAAGAATTAATAGAATATATCCTTAGGTATGGACTGAGTCAACAGTGCATACGCTTTCTTTTCAGCGTTATGTAGAACCTTCTGAGCTTCATTCATACCCCCAAAGTCAAATTCACCTCATTTGCACTGACTGGTACAGTATAACCCGTCTTTATAGATGTCCAAATATTAGGGTCAACACCAATCAAGTAGATCTCAAACCGCTGCTTCCACTGTGGGTACTCATCCAACATCAACAACTTCGGTGGTTTGTTGTGATTCCCTATCTTATTTTCTAGAAGAAGAAGATTCTGGATATGCGAGTCTTTTTCGGCAGTGAACGCAGCAAACTGGTCTTTCATTGCTTAAACTTGACAAACTTAAGACAAGACAGATTCACTTGTGCGATTGAGCAAGGTGAATGGATCAATCGTGCGATTAAAGGATGCGAATGAATTCAATCGTGCGATTTGATTAAGTCGTGCGAATGAAGAGGACGATTAAGGGAAATTGACTGGAATACCTTAACCGTGTGAATGAGCTATACGAATAAGTCCAGTCATGCGATTGATCCAATCATGCGACTGAGGCTGTTGTGGTTGAAAAAGTCAAATTTTGAACACTTTGACACAAAATACGAAATTTTTAGGAATCCTAATCTGTCGTATGATGAAAAGTCAAAACATTAACACATGTATGTACGTATGCATGTATGTATGTATGCATGTATGTACGTATGTATGTACGTATGTATGTACGTATGTATGTACGTATGTATGTACGTATGTATGTACGTATGTATGTACGTATGTATGTACGTATGTATGTACGTATGTATGTACGTATGTATGTACGTATGTATGTACGTATGTATGTACGTATGTATGTACGTATGTATGTACGTATGTATGTACGTATGTATGTACGTATGTATGTACGTATGTATGTACGTATGTATGTACGTATGTATGTACGTATGTATGTACGTATGTATGTACGTATGTATGTACGTATGTATGTACGTATGTATGTACGTATGTATGTACGTATGTATGTACGTATGTATGTACGTATGTATGTACGTATGTATGTACGTATGTATGTGGTTGAAAAAGTTGAATTTTGATCCAATCATGCGATTGAGGCTGCTGTGCTTGAAAAAGTCGAATTTTGAACACTTTGACACAAAATACAAAATTTTCAAGAACCCTAATCATTCGAATTCTTAGTCTTACATGTAGTGCAACAGGTTGTGAGAGAAATTGGAGTGTCTTTCAACAAGAAAGTTGTCAGTTAAAGGATCCAACTAAGTACTAATAATCTTACTTTTAGTTTATTACTTAACTAAAATTAATAAATTTAACAGCTTTATACAAAGAGAAGAAACCGATTAGCCCAAAAACGATTAAATAACTTGGTGTATGTTAAGTTTAATCGTACATTGAAGCATCGATATCAAAGAAATGACACCACTAATCCTATATTTTTAAAAGAAATAGATGAAAGTAGTGAGTGGGTCATGGGTGTTATGGATGATGATGGTGAAGATGAAGATCATACAAAGATTGTGTTTGATGATGATGATGATGATGATAATTTAACATGGCGTGTTGTAGATAGAGCTTCTAAGGCATCCAAACCAATTTATTATACTAGAACAAATACATCGAACCAATCTAAAGGAAAGGGTGCCCCTCATTCCACCACCACTACTCCCAAAGTACAACCTCATAAATTACGCGAGTTAATTGACGAATACGATGAAGATGAAGAGATGGATGAGGAAATTGGAGTGAGTGAAGATGATGGAAAAGATGTAGTACTTAGTGTTGATGTTGATGATGAATGTAGTGAAGAGGGTTTCTAGTTTTATTATTATTAGTTCCTTGATCTTTTGGAAACTCTTGAACATTGTTTTTTGATTTGTTTTCACTTTCCACAATATCACTTCATTGTTAGTTACTTACTCGGTTATTTTATGCTAATTAAGGTAGTCTTTTCAATTTATATATGATGGTGTTTATCTGTTATATAATGTGTTTTATGTGTTATAACTTATAATGTATGTTTTTTAATTTGTGCGCCTCGCATACATGCAGCGGTCGCTTTTGTGCTTTGCGCTTCGGTTTTGGACCTTGTCGTGTTTGTGTGCTTCTCGCTTTTCAAAGCCAATAAGTGATGACACTAATTGGGTGGTGAAAGTTCAATGTTTAAAGGCTTTATTTCTGTGTTTTACGTGTCAATTTATGAGAAATAAAGTTACTTTTGGAATATTCTTGTGTTTGTATAAGAAACGTGAGAATTCGAAGAAATGGGAAGAAACGGGACGAAATTGGAGCTCAATAGGTGAAAAAATGTAAATGAGAAGTTACAAGATAATGGTAATTTAAAACGGACATAACTTGAGCTAGGAAAGTGTCACAACCTCAAAATCCACGTGCAGAGTTTTACCGCGAGACGTGTGAACAAACCAGGATCACAGTCAATAGTTACTCAGAACGACTCTAGATGCCATATTTAATATAAACCAAACCAGAGTTCAAACTTTAAAACCATGTGGAAGCGTTTTGCAAAATAAGACAAACCCAAAGTATATAAATGCATAATATGGCAAAACAAGCGCCATCCAAATATTTGAAAACCATGACTAAAAGACAAGTAATTGTGTTTGTAATTTAAATCCTTAGAATGCATGTTGGACTCGTGATGTGCTCCTACTGGCAAGCTGGGTTATCGACCTGAGAATAGCATACTAAAATGTCAACACAATGGTTGGTGAGTTCAAGAGTTTGCGTTTAAACATAAACAGTTTAACAGTTGTGATATATATAAGCAGTGTATTGTAACAGATAGCTAGTCTATTGACAATAAATATTAATTCATAGTGATTTCGCAATTGAAGCTGACTGTGATAGTTTTTGCCTTCTGTCACGACTTACCATGTCGTGACAAATGTTCATAGGACAAATTGCATCCGGTTGACCTCGAGTCACACAGGTGGGGCTCGTCAGACCCAGTAGTACTACCCAAGTTTCCCCGCTATTCAATATTAACAATTTGAAAGTGTGAGGACTTTTCCATGGTAAACAACACTATATTAATATTATACACAACTTAAATACATAAAGCGTTTGTGAGATTACCAGTACGCTATCTCGCCCAAAAGAGATTAAATAAGGAGTGGGGCATGAACTCACCTGATATGCGTACAAATACTTAGGGTTTACTTGCAAGTGAGAGTGGACAGACAACCTTCAGAGGTTACTTAGATCACGTAAGTACATAAGTATGTGTAAACAGAGAGCATGTGGAACCCTAAGTACACTACAACTAAAGACTCAAGGTTTTAGAAGGATAGACATGTTTGACCCAGTTGACCCGTTTGACCCGTTGGTGACATTATGTGTTGTAAACCATTTAAACAGACATAATCATGCATCATACAAGGTCAAATCATGCATAACCTACTCACATGACCCATAACTATGAATTATCATAAACAGGCCAAAACAGATAATTTACCAAATAATCATCTATACTAGCCAACAACACATTCAACATGCACAAAGATGATCAATTTCCAGTCCCAAACATGATGTCCTAGTTACTAACCCATATTCAACAACATACATGATCATCAAAGTACATAAATCACACATAACCAAATGGACATTCCATACAACCTATTTAACAGGTTCTATCACTTTCGAAATCATCCATGGACATACTAACATGCTCCTGATGTCCCAAACATGCTCAAGCTATCATCATTCAAACCTTGTGCAAATAAAGTTTCTCTTTTTGGGAAAGCATATCCCAAAAATCTATCATACACCAAAAGTATACATGCATTCATCAATAATATGCCATATCAAGTTCCTAATAACATCTAAGCAAGATCAACAACATCCACACATCATAATTCATCAATCCCATATCTAAAAAGTTACTACTTTTGGAAATCAACTACTTTTGGAAATCTATGAACTACATTATCCATTCTTGGTTTTCTAGCATACATATCATCAATCTAGTATACATATGTCATCCTAAACACATCAACAACATCACTACATCATCAAATCATCATATCATGCAAAATAAAGATACTATTATTAGTAACCTATGAACAAAACCTTCAATTAAACAATTTCTTGCAAGATCAATGTATTCTAGCATTCATCCAAACAAACTAACATCATAACATCATCAAACAACCATCAATTTGATCAATCATGAAGTTTCCCCAAATCAAGTTTCTAGTTTGACCTAATTTGGCTAGAACATCCAAATTCACATCAATACTTGCAATTAACATACAATCTAGTATCAATACAACAATACTAACATGGATTAACCATCAATTTCATATCATCATCAAGATTTTCGGATTAGGGCTCCTCAAGAACACAAAATTCGCAAAAACAACATAATACTAACCTTTAGATGAGTTTAGATGGTGAATTACACTTGAAATCAACTTGTACTACTTGGAATCACTTGAATTTCGACTTGTATGCTTGCCCTTGGATCAAATTCGCAAAAAGAGAGGATGGGGAAGAGAGTTGCGGCCGAATGGAGGGTTTGGGGTAGGATTAGGGCTGATTTTTGATCAATTATGGTAAGTATTAGCTTAGAACTTTTACAAAATAACCCCTTTTATTTATTTTATAAAAACTAGTCTTTCTACTATTTTTTAAATAGTTTTAACTATCAAACACAAGTATTATTAACCAATAATAATAATCCTAGACATGTACAACAAGTCACACAACACATAATTATACATACAACACATAGTCACGTTATCGCGTAAAATCTACAAATAAATATTTAAAATCTGCAAACTCATAAATCACATAATCACAACTAATAATCAACATTATTAATTAGATTATAATTGTTTATCATAGATTATTATTGTTAGGTCACCAACGTTCAACGACAACTAGTGTGTGCTTATGACACGTGTATGCAAGACTTAACGGAACTAATGGAGTTTTGGTAACGGAAAATTATCAGATGTCACAGAAAGATTTACGGGGCCCATGACATATCAATAGAAATATCTCAAAAAGTTACAAGTGAAAATCAAGTTTATGCAATGGGTGGCGCCACCGACACCATTCTAGGCGCCACCAACACCACCAACGTCAGTAAACCCAATACCTGCTAATCGATGCCACCTCTGGCGCATGGATTGATGCCAACCTACAGCCAACGACACCGAGCGCCGCGTTTTGGAGTATTTTGACCTAATTTGAGAGATTTTAAAGAGGGATCAACCCTAGCACGAAAAATACCTCTTTACACAGCATTCATGGAAGAAAAAGCTTCTATCTTTCACTATTCCAAAGCTTTCCAACATGTTGAATAATCAAAAATGATGCGAGGCTAAAACAATAGTGATTCACTTCGGGGGACATGTCTGTGCATGTTTTCGTTTTTCTTAGTTTGTAACCTAGATTTGAGATTGGATCTTGAACCTTTTAAGATATATTAGATTCAATTTATGATTTGATTATTTAAACAATTTGATTATATTTAAACCTAATTTTAGTTTTCTATAACTTTGATTTCCTTTAATCATTGTGTCATTGATTATTAGAATTAGTGTTACATGATTCAAATTGATGATTGTGTGAATGAAGTCCTTTAAACTTTAATCTATAATTGTCACTTAGATCTTATCATGTGTAGGTCATTATTAATGACTTCTCAATAGGCTTTACTAAAAAACATAACTTTGTCAAACCGGAATCCAGAAGTGGACTGCTTTTTCCCCAAGATTGTTAAAAACCGAAACTTTTATTTTGTTTACTTAATTATTTATCAATTCAATTAATCACGCAATTTACTTTTCAATGCTTCGTATTTTTAGGGTGATTGTTAATATCACTTCCCTTTGATACCCTTTGGATTCGACAGCCTTCTTAACCATTACTATTAAGAGTGATTAGACACTCTATAATTAATATTTTGACTGACTAAACGACATCAATTAGACACCACTTTCGAGATTGGTTTTAAATACGATAGGGCTAAGCTTGTAGATCTGAGTAAAAATAAAGAGTTGGTGAAGAAGGTGGACACGATGAATGAAAAACCAAAAAGGAAGAAAAAAGCAATTGATCCACCTGATCCTGTGAATATTCAAGTTATGGAGATGATGTTTGGAAGAAAATGGAATGACTTTAAAAAACCTATCGAATCATTTAAATAAAATCTACTTAGGAAATTCCAAAGGAAAGTGTCCCATTCGGCCACCATGAGTGTTGACAGTTACGGTCTGACTGAATACCTAAAACTTAGCTCTACTTGGGAGGCAACCCAAGGTATTTTGTGTTTTTTAAGTTGTTTTTTATTTATGATTTTACTTTATTTCATATTAAAAACTTTGTAAGTGTGTTCACTAGAAACCCTCACGATACTACACTCATCCACCTCGATCTACCGGATGGTTTAAAAGACTTATTGCATATGCTAATGCAACTATGATTCCTACGAAAGTAAGTTTAGGACTTTCATCATTAAAGTTATTTTTTTAATTTTAATTTAAAAATTTAACTATTTTTTAACAAATTTCCACGTAAAGGTTACATTCAGTACAATGCAAAGCTCTAAGTGTTGGGAAGCGGATGTGATGTTGACTTACACGTGTGGTGCTAGAAATAAACAATAAAATGCAAAAATATAAAACTTTTGAGTTAATCATGACGTGATAGGTACGATTCTACATTGTTTTTACTATGCTTTGCATATTAATGGGTGAGATAGTAAAGATCACTAACACAATGGAAGATCTTGCCAGCAAGACATAATCAGGTGTATTTGTTTTCCTTAAATCATTAGAAATAGTTATTGTAATTATTTTTAATTTGTGGTTGTGAATGGTGAATCGTCGAATGATAATACCGTGCTAACAATTATGACGAGATTGATAATGATGTTAAAAGTTTTTTTAATTTTCACATCATTATAAATGTTTGGTTAGTAAATTGAGGACAATGTACATCTCAGCTGTGGGAATTAGAGGATTTGTTACAACTTATGGATAACAATGTCTAAATGGATAAATATTGATACTTTTTTTAATTTTTGCAAAGTTTTCAAGTAAAGTTTAGTGTGTTTATTAAACCAGAATTAATCACTGGCTCGTTTGTTATCAAAAGATTGGTATAGACCCTAGGTCATGACCATATTTTTTAAGTTGCGGGATAAAGTATTTCTAGCGGAATGTTTTTGAAAATGTTAAGGATGGTTTGTTAGGGTTAATGAGCTTTTGATATAATAAACTCATGCACACATCGGTAGCCTAAATTCCTACTTAGGTGAGATCTTGAGCCTAAATCGTATAGTTATTCATTTGTTAAGGGTAGACCATATATTACAATTGTTGTAGAACTTGTATTGTTTGATGCATACCAAGAGCATAAGCAATGTTGTTGGAGCATATATTGTCATATATAGTGTGTCCGTCGCTTGACGAATAGTCTAGGCTTAATGTTATACACCTTGTAAACACATGAAACTGGGTCGTAAGAGCATATGCGAATGAGACTCAGTCGTACGACTGAGCCATGCTAATGGACCACTCGTGCGACTGAGAGATGCGATTAGGGCATTCGTAAGACTGAACCATAAGAATGGTCCAGTCGTACGATTGAACCATATGTATGGTCCAGTCATACGATTGATCCATACGCATGGTCCACTCGCACGAATGGGCCCAGTCGCATCTAATATGGGCCGAAGCCTATATATACCAGTTTCAATGTGTAAAAACCTAAGGTTTTTTTTGGAGAGTCTGCCCGGGGCTTAGATGCTGTCGGATGAGAGGGGAGATCATGCTCGATCTCCCCTTGCCAAGAGTCTTGATTCTTAAGTTGTAACGAGCTTAAAATCGTTATGTTTTATCAATAAAATCATTCGATTATTGTTCGTGTTATTGATTGACTTTTGGTTTATGCTGTTATTTATCCTTCCGTCAAGAACGTGCTCGGATGTTTACCGATCCAGCGACTTCACAATTGGTATCAGAGCCAGGTTACTGCTAGAATGATCTAACAATCATTCTAGCAACCCGAGCTCTTGATTTCTGGATCAAATTTCAGATCTTGACGTTAAACCCACTTCGTGTTCTTCGTGTTTGCTCAGATCTGGGTACGTGTGGTGTTTTTATGTCAAAATCGAATTCGAAACCACGTTCCTATCACCCTTGCGAATCTGATGATGTCTATCTTGATTCGGTTCACGTAAAATTCGTTAGATTAGGTTTTTGGGCAGCCCTGGCGGCTACAGATCTGAAAATCTACGTGCAGACCCGTTCATGTGACTGGGCCATGCGAATGGACCATTCGTACGACTGGATCATGCGAATGGACCATTCGTACGACTGGACCATGCTAATGGACCATTCGTGCGACTGGTCCAGTCGTATTTTCAATCGTGCGACTGGACCAGTTGTATGTTTAATCGCCCGAATGAGCCATCCGCATTGACTCATCCGCATTTGTTCCAGACCAACCAAAAAAAAAGAGTCTGGAACAGCTTCTTGCACGAATTTTTCCCTAAACCATTTTTATCAGTCGGAAAGCCTTTTGAAAAAGTTTGGTAAAGTAAAATTTTTTTTGGGAAAATTATCAGGTCATGTATAGTTCGTCTTCGGGTCAATAGTGAAGATTTTCCTGGAGAGTTTATGCAAGAGTTGAGGATGAGCAAAGGACATTCACCCTGAGGTTCTTATGTCAAACAAGTTTGATGGATACCCCTTTATTCGTTGGACTTCCAGAATAGGTGAATGTTGATAGAACACGAAAGACTGAAGAGAAGATGTCAGTTGTCGGTGCTGATTTTGTGGGGTAGTCAGGAGCATCTGACTATTTATGGGTCAATCAAGTTATATCTATCCACACAGAGAGGATTATCATCCAAGGGGGAATCCAAGTATAGAGAAATTGAAGACGCAATCAGAAAGTGATGATGTGAATTGTTTTCCGATGATGAATCTGCATGCATGCTGATTTGTTTGAGATTGTCAGCTGTAGATTAGAACCTTCAATCTTTTGCCCAATACACCGTATGAAGACATTAGGAGAGCACAACGTTTATATATTGGGATATGCTGAATGTGAGGGGGAATTTTTACATTTGTTAATGATAATCAGGTTAGCCTGTGTGAAGATTGGAGCAATGGAAAACTATTCATGTCATTATCTGGAAAAATTAGTCATATGGGGAATCTTGCTGCTATGATGGTGTTCTACAAAGTAAACAAAAGCTATTGTGCCTAAATTCATTTTCAGGGATATTGTAGTAACCTGACGGATCGGCAACGTTGGCTAATATGGTTGTTCGTTTGATTCTATTGGAAACAAGAGCAAAGATTGACTAAAGATTGTAAGAGGTGTTATCCACTATTTGCAAGCAACGTCCAAGGGGGAATTTGTTGGAGCATATATTGTCATATATAGTGTGTCCGTCGCTTGACGAATAGTCTAGGCTTAATGTTATACACCTTGTAAACACATGAAACTGGGTCATTCGCAGGAGCATATGCGAATGAGACTCAGTCATACGACTGAGCCATGCTAATGGACCAGTCGTGCGACTGAGAGATGCGATTGGGGCATTCGTAAGACTGAACCATAAGAATGGTCCAGTCATATGATTGAACCATATGTATGGTCCAGTCGTACGATTGAACCATACGCATGGTCCAATCGCACGAATGGGCCCAGTCGCATCTAATATGGGCCGAAGCCTATATATACCAGTTTCAATGTGTAAAAACCTAAGGTTTTTTTTGGAGAGTCTGCCCGGGGCCTAGATGCTGTCGGATGAGAGGGGAGATCATGCTCGATCTCCCCTTGCCAAGAGACTTGATTCTTAAGTTGTAAAGAGCTTAAAATCGTTATGTTTTATCAATAAAATCATTCGATTATTGTCCGTGTTATTGATTGACTTTTAGTTTATGCTGTTATTTATCCTTCCGTCAAGAACGTGCTCGGATGTTTACCGATCCAACGACTTCACAAATGTGTTTGCATATAAATGACAAAGACAATATGGGAACCCTTATTTACTTGTTACCTTTTGTTTATGGTTATCTTTATGTTAGTCATGTTAATAAGAATTTTTTAATGATCTGGTTTATCTTTATGTTTATGTAGGCACTTTTGTAAAACAAAATTTCCTACCTTTAACTATGACCAAAAGCCCGTAATCCTTTAGATATGTGCAAATTCTATGTAAGTTGGTGGGGGTGTGCTTGCTATACAAGCCTACGTTGGCAAGATGGTATATTTGGTTATTAAGTGGTTATACTAGTACATATTTTACTAGTCCAGATATAAGCCAAAAGGAGCAACTCAATGTGAGGGGTGTGTGCATGAAAATAAAAATTTGAAGCACGTTGGGCCTAGTTTGGTGATTACCTGTTTTACTTGAATATAGTTAACTGGCTAGAATGTAAATCATATATTGAATGATATAAGTCTTGTGAATAAAGGTGTGACTTTAGATCTTAATTGAGCTTTAATAAGTAATTAGTAATGTGTATTTTCGATGATGGATTTATAAACTACAATTAAGCTTTGCTTGAGATAAGAAAAAGGTAAGTGTGGAGATTGCGATCGTGTGGTGAAAATTCAATGTGTAGAGGCTTTATTTTGATGTTTTACGTGTCAATTTATGAGAAATAGAGTTACTTTTAGGATATTGTTGTGTTTGTAGGTTAAACATAAAGTATATGAAGAATTTAGAATAAATGGGATAAAAAAGGGAGCTCGGGAGGTGAAGAAATGTAAAAGAGAAGTTACAAGACAACGATGACTTAAAACGGGTATAACTTGAGCTAGGAAAAGAGTTACGGGACCCACGAACTATGAACGGAAAGATCCTTTGAAAATTTTCAAGTGAGAATCAAGTTTATGCAGGGGGTAACGCCACCAACATCAAAAAACCGGAAACCTGCTGACTAACGCCACTAACGCCACTGACGCCACTGTTGGCACTACTGACGCCACTGTTGGCACCACCGACGCTGAACGCCGCATTTTCATGGGTTTTGATCTAATTTGAGAGATTTTAAAGAGGGATTAACCCTACGATGTAAAATACCTCTTTGCGTAGCATTCTTGGACAAAAAAGTCCTATCTTCCACCATTCCAAAGCTTTCCAACATCAAAATCATCTGGATTCATATGCTTAATTCAAGTTGCTTTGATGATTCCATGATAAGGCAAGGCTAATTCATTCGTGATTCACCTTGGCGGCGGGTTGTGCAAGTTTTTGTTTTTCTTAGTTTGTAAGCTAGATCTGAGATTGGATCTTGAACCTTTTAAGTTCTTTTGAATTCAATTTATGATTTGATTATTTAAATGGTATGATTATGTTTATCCCTAATTTTTATTTCCTATAACTTTGGTATCCTTTAATCATTATGTGATTGATTATTAGAATTAGGGTTATATGATTCAAATTGGTGATTGTGTAAATGAAGTCATTTAAGCTTTAGTCCATAATTTTCACTTAGATCTTATCATGTGTAAGTTACCATTAATGACTTTTCAATAGGTTTTACAAACAAAACATAATTTTGTCAAACCTAAATCCTAAAGTGGGTTGTTTTTACCCCAAGATTAGACCTAAGCTTTTATTTTCTTATTTTTTTATTTCTCCATTCAGTTAACTAATCAATTTATTTTTCAATGTTTAGTATTTTTAGGTTAATCGTTACTAGCAATTTCCTGTTATTTTCTATGGATCCGACACCCTTCTTACTCGTTACTATTAAGGGTGATTAGGCACTATTTAATTAATATTTTGACTGACCACACGAAATAGATCAAGAACTCCCTTCGTAAATGCTCTAGCTATTAACTACTTTTGTAGCGGATTTATATAGAGAAAAATAATAAATGGGAAGGGAGTTCAAGACCAAGCGAATTAATGTTATTCGACCATCGTAAGACAGATTCTTTGATTTCCATATAGATAGTTGCTTCCTAAATGTGTCTACCACTATTCTCTAATGTTTTGATTTCCATATAGATAGTTGCTTCCTAAATGTGTCTACCACTATTCTCTAATGTTTACTTATATTCATGTTGGCTTCTACTTGTAACTCCAAGTACTTGAAAGGGAAAGTTTTGATTTTACAATGAAGTATGGCAATCATTTCTTCTAGTTGATTATCCTCCACATACACCCCATATAATATGCTTTTAGCATGGTTTACGCGTGGCCTAGAGACACACGAAAAAACAATTAAGTATTCTATTCAAGTTGAGAGCCTCAAAAGAGGGAAAAGCTTCAGTGAAAGAGATTAGGCCTCGGTTAGGGAACGTGTTATGCCTTGATACAGGCCATGGTTTGAATTTACTAGTTAGACTAACCAAATTTACTAACTTTTAAGTTGTTCTAAATGATAACAACGCGTTTGTCAATTGGATTAGTTTTGGGAGTCTTTAGCATAAGCACTTAGTAAATTGTTGTTTCATAAAAAAAGTTAACCATGTGTTGATCAGTTTCACTAATAAGGCCAAATTATATAATGTTTAAAAACCAATTGAAATGAATAGTGATCTTTTAGTGTTTGTAGTCTTGTCACATAACTTTTATTTTTTGCGTTTGTGCCCCCTTTGTGTATATGTATTTAAGCAGTGTGGCCTAAATATGTGTTCACTATGTTTAGAGAGAGGGACGAGGAGAAGCAAACGGCTGATGCCTCCTCCCACCACAACCGGCTATTCCGGCGACCGGAGGAGGCGGAGGCGGAACAATGCGGTGAATGTGGCCTCCGAGCGGCGGAGGAAGCGGCTGAGGCGGAGGAGGTGGTGGTGGCTGTGCAGCGGAGAGGATCTGAAACCGTTGTATGCCCTCATTTTCTCAGATGTGTGATGCCACCGCCGCTCGCTGGGCCACCGCCGCTCGCTGGCGCCACCGCGAACAGCCGACGCCACCGCCACCTAAGGTTCGGGTTTTTATGCGCAGAGTACAAGTTTCTATGCGGGTTTCTTTGGTTTTAACCTTTGTCCTCTGTAATTCTCATTTAGAGAAAGAGTGAGAGAGAGTATGAGGGGCGGAGCTCTCGGCGACCTTTTCCATCGGTCGTCTGATACTTTTACACAAACATCGCGGAGGTGGTGGCCATTCGGAAAGATCCCGATCCATCCCTACGCAACCCGTTTCTGGGTAGATCTGGACTTGGTCGTTGTGATGCCCGATGGTCGTCGGCCATTGTGATGGTGGCGGCAACATTGGAGACAGCCACCGCTCGGCCTCCCGTTTGTGGTCGAGGTAGAGCTAGCGGTTATTTCCTCACAAATTAGTGTGTCGGTCGGTGATGATTTGATAACCGTGGTCGCCCCTTCTCTTCCACTCTCTCATATTTGCTCTTTTTTCAATTAAAGTTTAGGGTTTTCGGATCCGCCTTTAGTCTAATGGTGATCTCTTTTGGGTTTTTATGAATAAAATGTTCATATGTGATGCATCTAAGACTTTATGGTTGTGTGATTGGTTATCTTGATGATAATAAAGATTACCTCATTTGAGACTTTTTTGTTTGGTGATTTGTAACATCAATGATGATAGAGATTTGGATTTCCTCATCTGAGGTTGTTGCTTTGGTGTTCATCTTGGTATTAACTGATGCAACTGAGAATATGTGGTTGGGTGTTTCGTTGTGTTGATGGTGATAATAGTTATAATACTTTGTTGTTCAATGATGATGGGACTACCTCATCTGAGAATGTTGGGTTCATGTCGATGATGATGACACTAGGTCATCTGAGACCGAGCTTCAGCTCGAGTGGGTTGTCGCCCTCATTCTGTTGTTGGGAGATTTTCGTGTCGATGATGGTTAAGAGACAAAGCTACATTTACCGTTTGGTTATACCATGTTGGGTAGACACTGTTGTTTTGGATATCAGTTTGTTGAGGTATTGTTGTGATGTTATTGTTGTCTCATTGGTGATGCCACTTCTATTTCAGGTCTACGATGATGAACATTTGTTCATCTGAGACCTACAGATTTTATGATATTGTTCGTTTCATTACTCTACTGACATGTGATACAATGATGGGTTGTGACGATAACTAAGAATGGTGGCAGTTGCTTTGGCGTGGCAACCGTTTTTGGTTAGCAGCCGTAACTGAAAGGCTAATCTGAGCCCGATCCATTACGCGCGCAACGCGCGTAGTTGGATACCACTAGTAAGTTTTAATTAATCAACTCAAAAAGTCGACAACAAATGACAAATCATATATTGACATCATAAGTCAACCTTCTACAAAAGTTGGTTCAATGACTTTTTTTAAACAACCAACATTATTAATAAGAGGAGATAGCTAGATACTAAAACCCCAAAGCATAACATACAAGAAAAATAGGGAAATAAAAGAAAAGAAGATATAGCATCAAAATATAAAAGACAAGACTCCAATTCTAATCAAAATCCAGAAAATACCCAAATTACGAAGTCTCCGCCTTTCCTTTCATATGGCACCTAACCCACAACGATGACAAAATATTCATTTCTTCTATACCTGGCAAAATGGGCGGGTCGGGTCGGGTTGGGTATTGGGTCAAGACGGGTTTGGGTTAGAATGGGCTCGGGTCAGAACGGGTTTATGTTCAAAACGGGTCAGGATGGGTTCGGGTCAGGATGGGTTCGGGTCAAGATGGGTCGGGTCAAGATGGGTCGGATCAAAAAATTAAATAGGGACAAAAGTTAATTTTTTATATAACATATAAGTTTCAAATAATCTAACCATATGTTTTAAATAATCTAACCATATGTTTCAAAATTTGTTCTTATGTTTCAAATTCAAACATAAAACACATGCTTATAAATTATAACTCATATTTATTCAAATTTTGAATTAATGAAGAAAGCAGGAAGAAAATAAGAACAAATTTCGAAATAAATGAAATACAAATATGTTATATAAGACAAAAAGGCACTGCTATACATCTATCAATTCATTGAAGAACCCATACTTGAAAGAATCCCTGCATCAAGAACGTCTAACGAAGCATGGGATTTCTACATCGATCATATAGGGGTGACGAGCGAATCAAAACTGTAAGATTGCAAACCTTGCGATGTGAATTTGATAATCTTAAAATGTGTTGCAAACCTTACGATGTGTATGTTATGTTCCTTACCGATGGTAGCGAAACACTGCAAAGTGACGGTGGTGGACTGGTGGTGGACCGGTGGTCTAATCAACGATGGTGGGCGGTAGTGGTCTGGTAGACAGTGGTGGACCGGTGGTCTAATCGACGATGGTGGACGGTAGTTGTCTGGTCAACGGTGGTTTTAGGAAGAAGGAAGCGGCGACGGTGGTTTGAGCTTGAGGTGACCGATCGACGGTGGTTTGAGCCTTGAGGTGACCGGTCGACGGTGGTTTGAGCCTTGAGGTGACCGGTCGATGGTGGTTTGAGCAGATAGTGGTCTGGTCGACGGTGGTTTTAGGTTTGTGGTTTCAGGTTTCAGGTTTGTGGTTTGAGCAGATCTCGGGTCACAACTTGTGACTTGTGAGCTATTGAGTTTTGAGGAAGTGGCCAGTGGCCCAGTGGGTAAGTATGTGACCCGGTATTCATGGCCCATCCTGACCCGTGATGTATTTACATCAGATTTTTGCAGCCCATTCTAACCCTATACATGTGTTTTTAGACCCAAACTAACCCATTTATTTTTTAAAAATGTCCATAGGGACCCAAAATGATAAATATGGGCTGAATTTGCCAGGTATAATTTCTTCCATTATTTTGATTGGCGAAAGCAATTTGTGATTGAAGGAAGCATCATTTCTTGCCTTCCAAATACACGACTTGAAATAAAAATAATGGCAAACACCATTTTAACTTTGCCCTTATCCGTATAGAAAGATGAACCAAGCTCAATCAGATCATGAAAGGAGAAAGCAAAGATAGAGAAAGATTGCACCATTGAGCAACTTATGTCGAATTAATGTTAGCAAACGAACAAGAAACGAAAAGGTGATCCATCGACTCCAAATATTTGACCACACAACTTGCAATTGAAATCTTCCACCGGAATCATCCTATAATGAAGAGCCAAGAGCATGAATCCTATCCATTTTAGTTTGCCAACAAAAGATATTCACTTTCCTCAAAGCCCAATTATTCCATGGGAATTTATAAACCCCTTCAAAGTTTAATGAACGAAATAAAAGACTTTTAATCTTCTCCACAATAAAAGGCATACAATTAGAGTCCCCTCATCGCCACTTGGTCACTAGCATCGCTGATTTCTACCGGCCTTTAGAGTCCCAACATCTCTATAAATTCCTTGATATCCACACTCCTAGCAAGGTCACTTTTCCATAGACAATTCCATTCCACCATATTATTATTAGAATTAACTTGATAGCATTCATTCACAAAAATCCATTTATTTTTCTTAAGTGCAAATAAGGAAGAAAACTATTGACAAGACTATTGAGATCTACATCAAACTCAATAAGATCATAACCACATCTTAGAGATATTTTTCTACACACAAGATCCTTGACTTTTTCTAGAACTACATTCCGAAATTTGGACTTGTGATGTAATGACCAAATAACATTCCACCAAAGGCAATGCTTTTTCATTTTAAATCACCATCACCAACGAGATAACATACTTATATTGTTTGCTTTCAAACAACCAAGGCCGAGCCCGTGACCATTAATAGGGGCAATGAGTCAATCACAAGGCACCCATTTTATCTTATTATTAATTTATCATTCACCCTCAAGCGTATAAGAAGTTCCTTCTTATTTTATCGAGGGAACTGAGATCTTTTTTAGCATTCTATATACAGAAAAGTAATATGTTGAATCGAGGGAACTGAGATCTTTTTTAGCATTCTATATACAGAAAAGTAATATGTTGATAAGGCATTTAGAACAGACTTAATGACCTGCTGACCTCCCAGACATAATAAAAAAACGCTAATACTTCACTTCAAGTCAATGAAACAACTGAAACTACAGCTTTTTGGTGTATTTTAAAATAGAAAGTGTTGATTAAGAAAATAAAATAAATTAGAGTACAAAACATTGTTATATATATTAAATAGCAATGGTGATGAACAACATTAATTCTATGCATATTTTTACATGTTTCCTAAGGTGATTTTTTTGTTACTTTCTTACTTTATTTTTTTGTATAATTCTATAATTAATTTTGATGGTAAATAAACAGTGATATACAAGCTTTGAAGCATGAGGTACAGTTGGTTTCAAAGGTGGTACAAGGAAAAGATTTGGGTTGTCGGCGGTGGTAACACGACCGAGTGAAGGTGGTTGCAGGCGGATGAAGATGGAGATGATGGGGGAGTGGGAGGGGTGGGTGAGGGTGAGGGTGAGGGTGAGGGTGAGGGTGAGGGTGAGGGTGTCACACCCCCACTGATAGCGGAAACACGGGAAATGTGAGCTAGACGGGATCGTCATAACACATGGTATGCAATAGAGTAGCAATAATAATATGTTGACAAGCGTGTCATGACGACACCCGAACACAATTGGAGACTTGTGTCGTGTATAACCAAGTTCACGACAGCATAGTCATAGCACAACATAAACATTCACATAAGCATTAAGGATAACTTGTAAAGTAGATTCCCACAACTCGGGAATAAGTGTACAGAAAGTCATGTTCAAGCTTTACAAAAGTAATAAACACAAAATGCATCCTAGGGTCTCCTCTAAAAGGCAGCGCTCCTAGAACTTCAATTACCTTGATCACCTAAAAAGAAATGCTCAAAACGGTCAACATAATTGTTGGTGAGCTTCGCGGGTTTTAAGTAATGAAAGATGTTAAGATGAAAACAGTAAGTAAGTTTAATAAAAGTTACCACGACTACACTTATGTGCAGGCGGTTTACCGTTTATAAGTAGCTACAGCCAAACCTAATCATCGGTTTCCCACAGGAATTGATGGCTGTAAGATAGGTTTTCTCAAAAAGAATATAGTTTATAAGGACGTAGCAAGATCCACACAGCGCATACGTTTAGTTTATAACCAAACCAATCCTTAGGTCCCATTACCGGGATTAATGGTTATATAAAAAGGGTTTTTTTTTCATAGCATAGTAAGTTTAACTTGACGTAGCAAGATCCACACAGCGCATACGTGTCAAGTTAAACATGACGTAGCAAGATCCACACAGCGCATACGTATAGGTTACAACCAAACCAATCTTTAGGTCCCAATTACCGGGATTAATGGTTGTAATGGATGATCGGCTTAGAAGAACCACACAGAAGAACCACACAGAATAACCACACAGCCGAGAGCATCCAAGGTCAATGGCATCCACAAGTAGCATAAATCAACACATAACATCAAGTAGTAGTGCATAATAGGGTGATACCACTAAGTCATACATAGGGGTAACATAGCACATAGTTCAAGCTCATATAGCAGCAAACAGTCGGGATCATCATGTAACCCGGTTTGAGCACATTCTTAGTACACCGGGGATGCTTATGTATAGGGTCCTCCGCAGCATTCCCACCACATCCGCGATATACATAGAATGATACCTAAACCAGTTACATAACATCCATTTATTCTTAGCATCAATCAACAAGTTTAGCAAGGTAAGTTACTCGTGTAAGTAGCAGCCAACTTCCACTAAGGAAGGTGCCTGAAATTAAGTAAATAAGTGAGCATTCTTTTCCCCCAAGTAGAAAATGTTTAAAAAGGGTTTTATAAACGTAAAGAGGGGCCACGAAACTCACTGAATAGATGATAAGCACAACGATGAAGTATCCCAAGGGTTAGATGCTATGAACCGTCAAACACCTATTGACAGTTACTGACAAGCATTAATAATGATCATATGGCATAAGATGGTATCAATAGGCTCGGGCAGTTTCGGTTCGGTCGTGGGTAGTACACACACAAGCAGTCACACACATCTCAGACTAGGTTGTTTTTAAATAGTATGTGCCTGTTAATAGCGTTGACTTTAATCTTTGTGGTCAAGCTATGACACTTTATTAATATTAAATTATCGTCAGTGAGATCTCCGAAGAGGGGATCCATACGCACACACACATCATTAGTCATACAATAGGACCGGACGCACGACTGACGCTCCATTCGCACGAGTGAACTTTCAGTCGTACGAATTAGCTACTTTCGTACAATTGAACCTTCATTCATGCGGCTAAGCACTCAGTCATACCACACAACACTCATTCGTACGATTCAATATCCATACGCACGAATCAACATCCATTCGTACGAATCAGCTTCATTCGTACGACTGAACCTCCATTCGTGCGACTAAACATTAATCGTACGATACACACTCAATCGCATGCGTTCCATCGCCTAGACTCAATCGCATAGACTCAATCGCATACAGCACTCAGTCGTACGACTCACCCAGTCATACAGCTCTGTCGTACGATAGACTCAGACGCATGGACTCAGTCGTACGACTCACCCAGTCTCACGGCTCAGTCGCATGACAGACCCAGTCGCCCCGTACAGCAGGTCGCGACTGCTGAAGTGCAGAGCAGCTTCCAGCTGCTCCGAGCACGAGTTTTACACCACCAAAACTTCCAGAAACGTTTGCCTAACATGTCTAAGCAAGAAACACACTCGGAAACGCAACATACAAGCCCACACGACCTCTTGTGCTAGGATGAACCCGAGCACCCGAAACCCTAGAAAACGCAGAAGTGAAATCGAGCAAGAAACGGGTCAAACGAGGTTATCTACCTGCTAGGAGTGACTATTCACGATGATAGCCAAGATTTGACGACGAAAACGCAACAAACGTTATGAATTTTGGTGCTATATTGGTGTAGAAAGGGAGAGGAAGAAGAAGAACGATGAAGAAGATGATTGTGGAGAAGAATGGCTGGGAAATGGGTATTTATACCCAGCCTAGTTTCTCAAAATGTCGAGTTTAGTCCCCGCACTTTGTCCTCGGGTTCCCAAATTTTGTTTCGGTTGAAAACGTTATAATTTAGTCTTATTCTATTGATGATAAAATGTTATTAACGTTATTTATAAGTTAAAAATAATTTTATTCGTGACAATTATTTTATTATAAAATGACGCGTTTAGTGTTAACGGGGCAAATCTTGGAGAAACGTCTTAAGGTAATGACAAGGCAAGCAACGATAGCACGTATAGAAGGATAACTAAGCAAAGCAAATATGGTATCCACGTAGTTGGTTTATCAAAATGAGGAATGACTATTAACAAAGGTTAAGTCAAACACGCTAAATGACGGACCTTCGGTGACGGATGTCACAGTATCCCCCAGTTGAGGGAATTTCGTCCCGAAATTCAACTGGTGCTAGGTCTAAGGGCGTCATCCTCGAATAGGTGTGGATATTTGAGTCTCATCTGATCTTCACGTTCCCATGTAAACTTTGGCCCTCGTTTAGAATTCCATCTTATACGAACGATAGGTATCTTGCTGCGCCTCAACTTCTTGACCTTTCGGTCCATGACCTCAATAGGTTCCTCCACGAAATGGAGGTTTTGATCAATCTTGATATCCTCAATCGGCACGCGAAGTGATTCGTCAGCTAAACACTTCTTGAGGTTCGATACATGGAAAGTATCATGTACACTGTTAAGCTCTTGTGGCAACCGTAATCGGTACGCCACCGGACCGATTCTTTCTATGATCTCGAATGGCCCGACATATCTTGGGGCTAACTTCCCTTTCTTTCCAAACCGAACGATCCCTTTCCAAGGAGAGACCTTAAGTAACACTCGATCCCTAACGTTAAACTCTAGTGGCTTCCGACGGTTGTCGGCATAGCTCTTTTGGCGGTCTCTTGCAGCTTTGAGTCTGTCTTTGATATGGAAGATCTTATCGGTGGTTTCTCGAATGATTTCGGGACCTGTTAGCTGGCTTTCACCAACCTCGGCCCAACATACAAGCGATCTACATTTCCGTCCATACAATGCTTCAAATGGTGCACAACCAATACTAGTATGGTAACTGTTGTTGTAAGAGAACTCAATCAATGGTAAATGAGTGTCCCAGCTACCACCAAAATCGATTACACAAGCTCTAAGCATGTCTTCCAATGTTTGTATCGTTCGTTCACTTTGGCCATCTGTCTGGGGGTGATAGGCTGTACTCATGTCTAATCGAGTGCCCATCGCTTTCTGTAACGTCTGCCAAAATCGTGAAGTGAATCGACTGTCTCGGTCGGATATGATTGACACCAGCACCCCGTGCCGTGTCACGACCTCTTTGATGTACAACCTTGCCAGCTTATCCATTTTATAGTCTTCTCGGATAGGCAAGAAGTGAGCGGATTTTGTCATTCTATCCACTATGACCCATATCGAGTCGTGCCCACTTGGCGTTCTCGGGAGTTTGGTAATAAAGTCCATAGTGATTTTCTCCCATTTCCACTCGGGAATTTCAGGTTGTTGCAATAATCCCGATGGTTTCTGGTGTTCAGCCTTGACCTTTGAACAAGTCAAGCATTTGCTCACGTATAAAGCAATATCTTTCTTCATACCTGGCCACCAGTACAACTCCTTCAGATCGTGGTACATCTTGTCTGCACCAGGATGAACAGAGTACCGCGTCTTGTGTGCTTCATCCAAGACTAGTGTGCGTACACCTCCCCACCTGGGGACCCATATACGATCCACGAAGTAATGTACGCTCTCATCCTTGTGAGTTATTTGTTTATCCAACCCTCGGAATTCTTCTCCCGCAAGGTTCTCTTCTTTCAAAGCCTCGTTTTGTGCAATTTGAATCTGAGCCTTTAAATTAGTTTGAATAGTCAAACCTAGCGCTCGAGCACGTAATGGTTTCACGCGTTCTTTGCGGCTTAAAGCATCAGCCACCACGTTAGCTTTCCCCGGATGATACCGGATTTCACAATCGTAGTCGCTAAGTAGCTCTACCCAGCGTCGCTGTCGCATGTTAAGTTCCTTCTGATTCATGATGTGTTGAAGGCTCTTATGATCCGTGTAAATGATGCATTTGGTTCCATAGAGATAATGCCTCCATATCTTGAGTGCAAATACTACAGCGCCCAACTCCAAGTCATGAGTTGTGTAGTTCTTTTCATGCAACTTTAGTTGTCGCGAAGCGTAAGCGATTACCTTATCTTTCTGCATTAGTACACAACCCAAACCTTGATGTGAAGCATCGCAGTACACTACAAAATCATCAGTTCCGTCTGGGAGGGACAATATCGGTGCGTTGCACAACTTCTCCTTCAATGTTTGGAACGCCTATTCTTGTGCCTTCCCCCAATCGAACTTCTTGTCTTTCTGAGTCAACAAAGTTAACGGTTGGGCAATCTTGGAGAAATTCGCAATGAAGCGTCGGTAGTATCCGGCCAATCCTAGGAATTGCCGTATTTCTGAGGGTGTCTGGGGTGTATCCCATTTCTTCACAGCTTCAATCTTGCCAGGGTCCACATGAATTCCATCTTCGTTAACCACATGACCCAAGAACTTCACTTCTCGAAGCCAGAATTCACACTTCGAGAACTTGGTGAAAAGTTTCTCTTCCTTCAACAGTTCTAGAATTGCTTGGAGGTGTTTTTCGTGATCCTCTTTTGAACGGGAGTAGATAAGTATGTCGTCTATGAACACGATCACAAACTTATCAAGATAAGGCTTGCATACCCGATTCATCTGATCCATTAAGACAGCTGGTGCGTTGGTCAATCCGAATGGCATGACCAAGAACTCATAGTGCCCGTAACGAGTTCTGAATGCTGTTTTTGGAATATCGTCCTCGAATACCCTTAGCTGATGATATCCAGATCAGAGATCGATCTTAGAGAAATACGAGGCTCCTTGCAACGGATCAAATAGGTCATCGATTCTAGGAAGAGGATACCGATTCTTCACGGTCAATTTGTTCAACTCCCTGTAGTCGATACACATACGGAACGACCCGTCCTTCTTCTTGACAAATAACACCGGTGCTCCCCACGGTGAATGACTTGGCCGAATGAAACCCTTCTCCAGTAGTTCCTGTAGTTGGCTTGACAACTCTTGCATCTCTGAGGGTGCTAACCGATACGGTGTCTTAGATATCGGTGTAGCTCCAGGAACCAGCTCTATATGGAATTCCACCTGTCGTGGAGGAGGCAATCCAGACAAATCATCAGGGAACACTTCCGGGTAATCCCGTACAATCGGAATGTCTGCCAATTTTGTCTCTTCTTCCTTCTTTTCTACCACGTGAGCCAGAAAAGTGTAACACTGCTTTCGTAGACTTTGGCGTGCTTTCATGCAGGAGATAAGCTTCAAGTTCTTTCCCGGTCGCTCCCCTTGTATTCTGAGTACTTTCCCGTCTGACATGGGAATCCGCACTACTTTATCTCGGCAAACAATCTCGGCTCCATGCTTGGACAACCAATCCATCCCTACTATTACGTCAAAGCTCCCCAACTCAAAAGGTATCAAATCTATGCTGAAGACCTGGCCTTCCAATATTAGGGTACAGTCCTTAATAATTTCCTCTGCCTGTTCAACCCTACCATTTGCCATTTCTACGGAGTAACTAGTTTCTAGTCTACTGGCACTCAAATCAAGCATTTGCACAAACTCAGATGATATAAAACTATTATCTGCCCCAGTATCAAACAGTACAGATGCGAAGTGGTTATTGAGTAAGTGCGTACCCCTGACAACGTTCGGATCTTGACGGGCATCATTCGCTCCAATGACGAAGGCGCGTCCCCGTGCAGTATTAACTTGGTTTCCTTGGCCTTGAGCACCCGCTATGGCCAGTATCTGCTGCTGGTTGTTTCCCTGCTGACCCGGTGCCCTATTCAGTCGGGGGCACATGTTCTTGAAGTGATCGAGGCCTCCAGATTCGTAGCATGCCCTGGCATTCCCAGCGGGGTTAACCGCGTTGATGGGTGCCACCAGGTTTGGCGCTACTCTGCAGTCTCTTGCTTGATGCCCCGGGCGTCTGCAGTTCAAACACACCCGGCACGGCGTTGCTGGAGGATGATAAAGATTACACCTGTCACATTTCGGGTGCGGCCCAGCATATACCTTCTTCCCTTGAGTCACGGCCATAAAGTTTCTGGTCGTTTTGGCCCTCTTATCAGACCTTCCAGTACCAGACCGGCTTGTTTCCCCAGCTTCCTTCCTTTTCTCTGCTCCCTTACCCAGTACCCCTGTTCTTATCATCTTATCAGTGAGAGCGCCCGCTTTCAGAATAGCGCTCTGGATTGTAGGAGGAGCAGCTGCAGTTACCATTGCCCGGATTTGAGGCGCGAGTCCCCAAATGTATCTTTCTATCCTCTTAGATTCCGGAGTGACTAAGTGTGGAACTAGTCTAGCCAGCTCGTGGAATCGGTCAGTATAAGCGGCGTGCCCTGCCCCCACCATAGCATGATTCCAGAACTCATGCTCAAGCTTCTGCATCTCGTTGAGAGGGCAATATTCCTTGGTAATCAAGGCTTTGAATTCATCCCAGGTCATCTGCATCGCAGATTCCCTTCCCCTAGCTTGAACCTGGGTGTTCCACCAGGTTAGTGCTCGGCCCTGCAGTGAGCATGTAACATACTTGATGCGCTGGCTGTCGAGGTATTCGTTGATGTCGATCACAGCCTCCATTTTCTCAAGCCATCTAATCAGGGCTATCGCCCCACCTTTACCATCGAAATCCCGGGGCTTACAGGCCACGAACTCCTTGTAAGAACAGCCCCGTTTGGCGTTAGCAACCCCAGTTTTGTTACCGGCTGTACCACCATTTCCGGTCTCTTGATTGCTTTCATTCCCAGTCGGGTTCCCATTATCCTCATTCTCATTACCACCGTCCCCGTGGGGGTGGTTTTGTTGTTGCAATGCGTCGCTCACCTGAGCTACAATAGTTGGAATCAGGGCAGTCAATTGTTGAGCAATTAAGGCTACCATTTCAGCATTTCCAGTCCCTTGGTTATTGCCCGAAGGACCTTTATTTGCTATTGGAGGTCTACCCCTGCCTCTGCCTCTGCCCCTTGGGGCTTCACTTCCACTACTATTGCTGCGGGTAGATCTTCGAGGCGGCATGTTCTATTCATACAAGAGGCAACGTATAAGCTTTAGTCACCTTAAGATACACAAGTATTTCACTTATCACATTCCAATGTTTCATGTTCCAGTCGGTCAAGATCACCATGCAGCCCATTTTAAGCATATTCTCGGTATACCGGTGGTGTTTATATATAGGGTTCCCCGCAGCGTTCCCACCACACCCACGATGTACCGAGAATGATGCCTAATCCGGTTGCATGACATCCGACCTTCCTTCACATCATATCCATAATAATCCATCAAGTCAACTGAGAGCCAAACATGTAATCACGTATAGTTTAGCGGAGGTTGTCTATCTCACGTCCTTGGGAGGACTCAGACATGGCCTCCTCGGGTCGGTCTCTCAGTGTATGAGGTCAAGCGCGATGTATGATCTGTGAAGATCTCTTCAGGTCTCAATACCCGAATTTGGCTATGATAACTTGGCGCACAGAGGGAACGGAAGATCCAATAAGGAGCATCCCATAGGGGTCGAGCACAAGGGCTCAAGCACGAAGTAAAAGATCACATAACAGAAGGATAACCAAACATGTAAGGAGTAACACATACACGAGATATATAAATGCACACAAGCTTAAGCATGCAAATCTACATGAAGGTTCCTAGGATATAGTCTAAGTCAAGTGTAATTGCCTAATTCTCTATAACCAATGGCTCTGATACCAGTCTGTCACACCCCCGCTGATAGCGGAAACACGGGAAATGTGAGCTAGACGGGATCGTCATAACACATGGTATGCAATAGAGTAGCAATAATAATATGTTGACAAGCGTGTCATGACGACACCCGAACACAATTGGAGACTTGTGTCGTGTATAACCAAGTTCACGACAGCATAGTCATAGCACAACATAAACATTCACATAAGCATTAAGGATAACTTGTAAAGTAGATTCCCACAACTCGGGAATAAGTGTACAGAAAGTCATGTTCAAGCTTTACAAAAGTAATAAACACAAAATGCATCCTAGGGTCTCCTCTAAAAGGCAACGCTCCTAGAACTTCAATTACCTTGATCACCTGAAAAGAAATGCTCAAAACGGTCAACATAATTGTTGGTGAGCTTCGCAGGTTTTAAGTAATGACAGATGTTAAGATGAAAACAGTAAGTAAGTTTAATAAAAGTTACCACGACTACACTTATGTGCAGGCGGTTTACCGTTTATAAGTAGCTACAGCCAAACCTAATCATCGGTTTCCCACAGGAATTGATGGCTGTAAGATAGGTTTTCTCAAAAAGAATATAGTTTATAAGGACGTAGCAAGATCCACACAGCGCATACGTTTAGTTTATAACCAAACCAATCCTTAGGTCCCATTACCGGGATTAATGGTTATATAAAAAGGGTTTTTTTTTCATAGCATAGTAAGTTTAACTTGATGTAGCAAGATCCACACAGCGCATACGTGTCAAGTTAAACATGACGTAGCAAGATCCACACAGCGCATACGTATAGGTTACAACCAAACCAATCTTTAGGTCCCAATTACCGGGATTAATGGTTGTAATGGATGATCGGCTTAGAAGAACCACACAGAAGAACCACACAGAATAACCACACAGCCGAGAGCATCCAAGGTCAATGGCATCCACAAGTAGCATAAATCAACACATAACATCAAGTAGTAGTGCATAATAGGGTGATACCACTAAGTCATACATAGGGGTAACATAGCACATAGTTCAAGCTCATATAGCAGCAAACAGTCGAGATCATCATGTAACCCGGTTTGAGCACATTCTTAGTACACCGGGGATGCTTATGTATAGGGTCCTCCGCAGCATTCCCACCACATCCGCGATATACATAGAATGATACCTAAACCAGTTACATAACATCCATTTATTCTTAGCATCAATCAACAAGTTTAGCAAGGTAAGTTACTCGTGTAAGTAGCAGCCAACTTCCACTAAGGAAGGTGCCTGAAATTAAGTAAATAAGTGAGCATTCTTTTCCCCCAAGTAGAAAATGTTTAAAAAGGGTTTTATAAGCGTAAAGAGGGGCCACGAAACTCACTGAATAGATGATAAGCACAACGATGAAGTATCCCAAGGGTTAGATGCTATGAACCGTCAAACACCTATTGACAGTTACTGACAAGCATTAATAATGATCATATGGCATAAGATGGTATCAATAGGCTCGGGCAGTTTCGGTTCGGTCGTGGGTAGTACACACACAAGCAGTCACACACATCTCAGACTAGGTTGTTTTTAAATAGTATGTGCCTGTTAATAGCGTTGACTTTAATCTTTGTGGTCAAGCTATGACACTTTATTAATATTACATTATCGTCAGTGAGATCTCCGAAGAGGGGATCCATACGCACACACACATCATTAGTCATACAATAGGACCGGACGCACGAATGACGCTCCATTCGCACGAGTGGACTTTCAGTCGTACGAATTAGCTACTTTCGTACGATTGAACCTTCATTCGTGCGGCTAAGCACTCAGTCATACCACACAACACTCATTCATACGATTCAACATCCATACGCACGAATCAACATCCATTCGTACGAATCAGCTTCATTCGTACGACTGAACCTCCATTCGTGCGACTAAACCCTTAATCGTACGATACACACTCAATCGCATGCGTTCCATCGCCTAGACTCAATGGCATAGACTCAATCGCATACAGCACTCAGTCGCATGACTCAGTCGTACGACTCACCCAGTCGTACAGCTCAGTCGTACGATAGACTCAGACGCATGGACTCAGTCGTACGACTCACCCAGTCGCACGGCTCAGTCGCATGGCAGACCCAGTCGCCCCGTACAGCAGGTCACGACTGCTGAAGTGCAGAGCAGCGTCCAGCTGCTCCGAGCACGAGTTTTACACCACCAAAACTTCCAGAAACGTTTGCCTAACATGTCTAAGCAAGAAACACACTCGGAAACGCAACACACAAGCCCACACGACCTCTTGTGCTCGGATGAACCCGAGCACCCGAAACCCTAGAAAACGCAGAAGTGAAATCGAGCAAGAAACGGGTCAAACGAGGTTATCTACCTGCTAGAAGTGAGTATTCACGATGATAGCCAAGATTTGACGACGAAAACGCAACAAACGTGATGAATTTTGGTGCTAGATTGGTGTAGAAAGGGAGAGGAAGAAGAAGAACGATGAAGAAGATGATTGTGGAGAAGAATGGCTGGGAAATGGGTATTTATACCTAGCCTAGTTTCTCAAAATGTCGAGTTTAGTCCCCGCACTTTGTCCCCGGGTTCCCAAATTTTGTTTCGGTTGAAAACGTTATAATTTAGTCTTGTTCTATTGATGATAAAATGTTATTAACGTTATTTATAAGTTAAAAATAATTTTAGTCGTGACGATTATTTTATTATAAAATGACACGTTTAGTGTTAACGGGGCAAATCTTGGAGAAACGTCTTAAGGTAATAACAAGGCAAGCAACGATAGCACGCATAGAAGGATAACTAAGCAAAGCAAATATGGTATCCACGTAGTTGGTTTATCAAAATGAGGAATGACTGTTAACAAAGGTTAAGTCAAACACGCTAAATGACGGACCTTCGGTGACGGATGTCACAGAGGGTGAGGTGAAGGTGAGGGTGAGGGTCTTGAACACATCCATACCACTTATTTGAAAATGAAATGAATAATATCAGAAGAGCTTGCTATCTTTTTAAATCATTTAATTGTTTCCATAGAAAATAAAATCCAATAAAAATTAAGTTGAGGATTAAATATATTTTTAGTTATTAATTTAGTTAAATGTTTGGATTTATTTACTATAGTAATTTATCATTTTAATTTATTTAAAATTATTAAATTTTGTATTATTTTAGTTTTTATTTTAGTTTATATTTTATGTTAGAAGGTCTGATGCCTGCAGAAAGTGTATATTTTTATAAGTATTTTTTACACAGATTCAGTTTTAAATAGTGTTTAATTATACTAAACTACACATACAATAGACAAGTGTACATGTCATGTGATAATATAGTGTTGGTAAAAACCAAGTATCAATCTATGGACACACCGAGCCTACTCAATAATCTTTATAATTGACTACCAAATTTGGGTCTTGCTTTAAGAAATGATAAGTTATGTAACCAATTTTTTTGGATTTTAAAACAATTAAAGATAAAAGTAAAAGTATAATTAAGACTTTTGGATTTTAAAACAGGAATTTAATGCTATCATCCTAATTAGATTACACTTATGTAACTGTGATAAATATCATGATGTGATTAAAGATATAAGTAGTTATGTTAATGTTTATAAACGTGAGCCAACGCAGATTTATTGTCTACGAGCTCTGTAGTGACAAGGACACCAATATCGAGTAACTTACAATGCTAATCCTCCAAGCCATTAGTAATGTATGTAAATCTCGTGTAACATTTTTATATACGATTTTTAAAAACATAACTTAACGTTAGAAAGAGAATTGATCAAGTTACTTTTTAACATACCATTAATTTTAGAAAACTATAATACTATAGATTTTTTAGACTAATAAAAGGTAACCCGCAAATGATCAGAAAACTAAAGTTATAAGATTTCTAATAACCATTTCTAGTTCATTAGCCATGGATTTGTTATGAATACCGTTTTTACAAATAAAACCTAGTTCATATATTTTTCAATCTTGTATGACATTCACAATTACAAATCATAAGTTTATAACTTTCCGTTTGAATGTAGATGCTACCCATCAAAAGTTTACCTAAGATCATCATAGCATTAACATAACACAAATCACACAGTTAGTTCATCACAATTTGCATAAGTTTCATCCATACGTGTAGAAGATGTCGGACACGACCCCATTACTATTTTTGGGGGACGGTACTTTTTGTCCTGTCAGATATCCAAAAACGGATGTGTGGTAATATATGTACGGGGGTGTGTTTCAGGCTGGGCATGGGGGAATTCTTAATGAGACAGTGCCCCATGCTTAGACTTTAAAGCTTGGTTTTCTTTAAATTCTTGCTAAGTATTGACCTTTTCACTCTTGAAAACACAATTTATTATTTTTAAGTTTATTTTTATAATTTAGAGCACATCAAGGTCAAAATGATAAATGGAAACAAATATACTATTTAAGTAGTAAAACTTAGCTAGAAAACAAAAAAAGTTATATTAAAGCATTAAACACGATAGAATCACTACTAGAAAACTGTTAATAGCTGACGCGCAAAAGATGACGCGCGAAAAAAGATGGCGCGTATTTACGCGTATCATAAATTATTTGTCATCTTTCAAAATTTTTTTAGAAAGGATGACACGCATTTTTGCGTGTCATCTTAGTGTGTCATTTTTTAAATTTTTTATAGGTCACTACTACCCGCGCGCGACTCTGATCAATTATATTCCAAAACCCCCGCTTCTAAAGCCCTAGCTTCACACCACCCGACCTTCCACCCCATCGGTCGGCCCCTTCACACCACCCGACCTTCCACCCCATCGGCCGCCCCCTTCACACCGCCCGACCTTCTACCGCCCGACGCGACCACCAAACTGCCACCACTGGGCTTCATCGACCGCCGGCACCCTGCAGCCCCATCGACCGCCCGGAGCCAGCCAGCCCTCAACCGCCCGCAGCCAACCAGCCCTCAACCGCCTGCAGCCAGCCCTCAATCGACCTCACCCCTGCCCCAATCGACCTCATCCAGCCCCAATCGACCTCACCCAACCCTCAATCGACCTCACCCCGCCCTCAATCGGCCGCACCCAGTCCTCAATCGGTATGCCACTTGTATCGCGTTTTACTCAAGATTTAGATCATTATCGTTCTAATATTGTTATGTAACCATAGTTAACGTGTTGTTGTGATACAAATGGCTAAAAAATGGTTAATGATCAACCCAATATGCCAATACTTACTAAGAAAAAGTTGTACAGGTGGGAGTTCTATGTATTCCAAGGAAGAGTATAATGGGGAAGGTGGATGCAAGGGAATTTATGACATTGATCATACTGATATCTGCATCTGTATGCATACAAGTTGTGGGTTGCATTTGTATTTTCATATTAACAAATAGAGTATCAAAAGAAATGAAGCTACGGGCTGAGCTAATTAGCCATTTAGATGCACAAAGGAAGGCTAAAGCATCAAGCAACTTCAAAAGTCAGTTTTTAGCTACATGAGGTTAGAATTTACTAATACTTACAATCTTTCTCTTTTTTTTTCTATTTCATTCAAGATGAAAAAATGATACGAATGTAAATATGAATACTTTGGTTTATAACAGTCATGAACTCAGAACACCAATGGCTACTGTCATAGGATTGCTTGATATTCTTCTATGTGACGATTCTCTAAGAAACGAACAATATGCAACAATCTCTCAAATTCGTAGATGCTTAACAGCTCTCCTAAGGCTTCTCAACAATATTTTGGATATTAGTAAGGTAAAATAACCAAACAAATTGCACTATTTTTCCAGCTATGTAACTTAAAACAGAGAAGTTTTAGTTGATTATACATAAATAACAGGTTGAATCTGGAAAACTGGTGCTGGAAGAAGCTGAGTATAATTTGGGGCGAGAACTTGAAGGACTTGTGGATATGTTTTCTGTGCAATGCAAGAATCGCAATGTGGAAGCCATCATAGATCTCTGTGATACTAAAATAACAGTATCATCAAATCTAATTCTTAAAGAGAATATGAAAGATGGATTAAAAAAATTAGTGGTTAATAATATGTTTTGATGTCTGTTCAATGTAATCAAATGATATGCCAAAAGTAGTTCGTGGAGACTCGGGCAGAGTTGTACAGATATTTGCAAATTTAATCAGTAACTCAGGCAAGTTTACGACTTGTAAGTGTTATTATCAGGGTCAAGAATAGTGCTAGTTAGAAACTGTCATACGGACATCGATAAGTTCATACTAATATTTGCAATTAACTTGTAGCAAGATACATTATTCTGAGAGGATGGTGCGAGAATCTAAATTCTTTCATGCTCTTCTTGTTCATGGTTTGCAATTTTAGGGTTTGGGCTTGTAATGGTTTTAGATGTCATTTTTCTGTTGGATTTTACGTTTAATGTCTTTGAGGTTATTGTGTGCGAACTTGTTCATAATGCAATCATGAGTTCTCATGCACTCATATATATATATATATATATATATATATATATATATATATATATATATATATATATATATATATATATATATATATATATATATATATATATATATATATATATATATATATATATATATATATATATATCTATTGATCCTGTCTTATTGATCAATGGTGTGCCATGAGATGCTTCGCCCGGAGGATCATATATATATATATATATATATATATATATATATATATATATATATATATATATATATATATATATATATGTATATATATATGTATATATATATGTATATATATCTTTACTCCTATATAAAACATATTGGATAGGCAAAATTGGAAATTCACCTATTTCTGTAAGACGCGCTCTTTCGGTTCCCACTCCCCTTCACCTCCAATCACCTGAATTTAACCCATCGGTCTCTTACCCTCCTCCTTCGCCTCCTAACGTCGTCTCCCCCCTTCAGTTACAACTCGCACACACCCTTCCTCCTTCCCCCCTCGTCGATAACCGTGCGTAAATTGTTCATCTGCTACACTGGGTGTTTAGGTGTGGGGTGTGTGTGAGATTGGGGGAGGTGGGGAGAAATTGGGGAAATAGAAGTGTGTGGATGGAAGGAGCAAGGGTGTGTGCGAGTTGGATTGGGTTATCGGAAGAAGCATGGGGATCGAGCTGATGGAGAAGCGGCTCCAAGAGTTCATGGAAGAAGACAAAGACGATTGGGGAGGAAGAAGGTGAATGTTGGTGCTAATCGCTATTCATCTCGGAGCAAAGTTGATCCTTCTGCTGGTGGTTGTAATTCAATCAATATCTCTTATCGTACCCTATATTTACGGTAAATTGATTTATTGTTTTTGAAAATCCCTTTGTTGCTTTCAGAGTGCCTTTACATTACGCATTTTGAAACGTCGTCGTCTTCTTCATTCTCCTGTTGATCGGAGTATTTGTGTTCTTAATCCATTCCGTCGTTTCTAGGTAAATTCAGTTGATCTAATCATCTAAACATCGATTCGAACGTTCATGATAGCTTATTTATGCTTTGTATGAACTGTTCTGTTTGAATTTTGATGCGTGTTTGTTGCAGGTTACTGATTATGAAAGAGTTATTCATGAATTGGATCCTTAGTTCAATTACAGAGTCACTCAGGTTTGGATTTAAATGTTTTGTAATTTGATTCAATTTACTACAGAGTTATTCATGAAGTCTCTATCTTCAAGGATGTAGTCAGTTTGAATGTTGCTATATATGGTAATCTTGCATTGAGTTTTGACATATATATAATGTTAAAATTTTTGAACAGAAGGCCTGGTGAGGAAAGTGATTCTGGGTCATCAAGAGCCACCAGCAGTTCTGTGATTTCTTTCCTTGGTAGTTTTGTTAGCTAAGGTTATTCTATCCATCCACAAACATTCCCATCTTTTACCACAAAGAAAGGTATTCGTGATATTTTGCTAATATTTCATTGAGTTAATTACAAAACCAAAACTCGTTTCTTTGGCAAGCCTACATTCACGAAAACCAAAAAACTGTACAATGCTGATATTGCTGAAAATAAGGTGTTGGTTATTGCCATTGGCCATCTTTTTGTCATTTATTTCTTAGGAAGTCATTTCTTGATGTAAAAATATTGACTTTTTTGCTTTGGTGTTTATATTCTTTTAGGTTGGTAGAAAAAATTACAAATATTTGGAAATAGAAACATGGCATGATTTGGCTATGGTGTATATAAGTTTACCGCAATGGCGTGACGTGGACGCTTGTCTTTCAAGATCTGAGGCAATCAATTGCTATTCCTCGTCTCGTTGGCACATCACCGGTATGTTCTTGAAATCCTCTAATTATGTTTAAACACCTATATGGGCGCATTCAATACAAAACCAATTTTAAATAAAAAACCTCGGGAACTACATAATGCACTTGTATGTCATGTTTTGGATATATAATGGGATTTATATAGGATGGGATAAGCGATTACATAATCATCTTATGTGTAATCTACATTTAAATTTAGAAGGATTAATATTAACTTTTTATGTTGCAGGTTTGTTGCATGAAGCAAAAGGTCTGGATAGAGAAGCTTTAAAAGCATATGAAATTGCTCTAGACATTGACCCTGTTCACGTGCAAAGTCTTGTCTCCATGGCTATGGTCTTAAGACGGCTTGGTGGCAGGTCCGGGCCAGTGATCAGAAGTTTCTTGACTGAAGCATTGCGGTTACACCGTATGAACTCGTGGGCATGGTATTCTCTGGGCCAGTTTTACAAAGATGAGGGCCCGACATTCATAAAGGAAGCTGTGGACTGTTTTGAGGCTGCAAGTATACTTAAGGAAACAGAACCGATTGAGCCATTTAAATGAAGGTAAGATGTTTGTTAATGTAATTATATATAACGGTTATAACTTTAGGGAAATAACTGAATTTGTTCCACTAATGTTATTACAAGAGAACAGTATGATATGCAATTGCTTTTTGTTCAGTAACTTGTTTTTTTCTGGTTTGGTGGTCAAGTTAACATAAACACATGTTAACCTAAAGATTAAATAGCCAATACCAAGTTGAAAAGATGTTATTAGAGTCAACTTTATTTAAAGAAAATGGTTAACCTTAGAAAAGATATCAACCCTCAACTCTCATGCCGCATGCAACGTAACATTGGAAACAATACCATGTTCATTACTACAACGTACCCTTGATTCATTTCACATGCCGCATGCGCCGCAACACGCGCGGGCACACACTAGTATGTGTGTGTGTGTGTGTGTGTGTGTGTGTATATACTCTTAGCCTTTTATGCCAGATCCTCATGTATTGTTGTTTATAGGCATGAATTTTATAAGTCAAGTTGAATTTACAGTCAGGCTTTAAGAAATATTTGTTGTCCATTAACCTTCATTATGCCTTGTTAGTGCACACCGTTCTGCTCTTTACGCTTGAGTTCTCTTTCTGTACGTTGACTATATGATTTGCTTTTTAATTTGTAGACATGAATTGCATACAGAATGAGGAAGTTGTGGCCCCATTTATAGGAAGAAAATTTTGAAACAAATAAGCAACTTAATTTGATGGTTAGTATAAAGTGTAATACTTTGTTTATGTCTAATGTTTGCTACTTATCATCATTTATTGCTCCTGGCAGGTACATTGTGCACCTGCTCTAGTATTGTTCCTTCTAAATGGTAGTTTAGTATATATACAGTTAAGGTAAACTCTCAACTCCAAATTTATAGTTGAGATTTAAATTGTTGTTGTAAAAGTGCATTTAAGAGCTACCATCAAGAGAAATCAATTTTGATATTAATTAACTATCTATGTATGAGTTTTTATAAGTAAATTACCATTGTTGTTGCCTTGTAGTTGATATTAATAAACTAGTCAAATAAATTACATGTGTTTTACATAAAACGGTTTTTGGGTCAAAACTGACAAGTTTAATTTGATGAAATTGGTTTTGTCTTAGGTTAGAGAAGGTAAAGATAAATACACTGATGGTGATTTGGATGAAGTTCGTGAAGACTGGGCGCGTTACGTATCAAATTTTATTTATATGTAGGCCTGAAATGATATATTTGGACTTGTGTTAGTATTGGTATAGGACTTGTATTAGTATTGGTACTAATTGAATTTGGACTTGTTTTATACTTTGTAGTTGTTAATTAACAACTTTTGTAAACTTTGTTGGTATTTAATGGATTTCGCTTTTAGTGTTATTCGACAATTTGTTTTAGAAAACAACAGGTAAATTTATTAAAAATAAAAATATTAAAAAATGCAGCTAATTTTTATGACGTGCATTGCGCATCATCTATTGCACGTCATAAAAACTTCATAGATGACACGCGCATGTGTGTCATCTAGTCATTTATGACTACCCCTTCCTTGACGCGCATTGTCCGTCATCTTTTGCACGTCATAAAATGCGCTTCATCTTTTGCGCGTCATAAACAGATGACTCGCGGATGCGTGTCATCTATCATTTATGAGTACCCCTTCCTTGACACGCATTTGCGCGTCATCTATTGCAGTTTTTCTAGTAGTGAATGTCGATTTATACAGTATCAATATCCACCATGTCTATATGGAAGGTACAAGCAACAATCTTTATGCTAAATGCAATGATATGCCAAATTCTTAAACCTTAAACCCAATGGTAAGGGGGGCATGCCACTTATCCAGGTTACTTGGGTTCGACCTCAGGAAAAGGCAAAGAATTTAACTATAGGTTTGTTTCATTTTTTTATTTTAATAGTTGGATTTATATTTGTAAGCATTTTTCTTAACTTTGTTAAAGAGTACATCATTTGTAATTAAATTGTCCTTTAGGGACATTTATAAAATTAATTATATAATAAATGATTTTATATTTTGTTTTAATATTTTATTATTATTATTGATGTTAAAAATGTGATGGTATCTTTTTGAATTCGTTAAGTTTTATCATTTAGTTACGCGAGACATCTTCTTTGTTAGTAAGTTTACGTGCGACAAAATGCCAGAAAAATTTCTATATATTAAAAGAGGAAAGGAGTGAACAATAATAAATAGTTTAATATTGATCCTTCAAATTACTTTTAGGTCCTGTCCATTAATTAGTTTTAATGCTACCGGTTCTTCAAATTACTTTCTACATAAATATAAAATACTCTTAGCTTTTATGCCCTTGGCCGGTCCATTACCTTTGATCTCCACTAAAATATCTTACCTAACTGCATGTAAAAGAAATTGTAAATGCATCAATGTATAATGCATTGTAATTTGTGGATAATCAATTAATCATTAGTACAAAATCACTATTACATTGTATAGTTAATCTAAAATGAAATAAAATTATCTTAAATAGAAAGGTTGGTCACCTTTGCCCACTTAATTCTCACCCTTTAACTTTTAAGTACATTTTAATCATTTCATTTGTTTTAAAAGTTTATAAGATTTCACTTTAATCAAAAATTGTTGATGCGGTTATTTTTAAGTACTTTTTGAGTTGTGTTTATATTTCTTTGTAAATTCTGTTTGAAACAAGTCGAGTCAAATATAATACATTTTTATTCGACGGTATAAATTCGAGTTATTTTACATTTTAACATAAATTTAGTTTGAAAACAAGTGGGAACAATTGTAGTCTACACTTTATCACACCACATATGGTGTCGTCGTATGTGCTTATTTTTATGTACGTTTAATTGGTAAACATTTCGATGTAAATTTTGTTTAAGAGTCACGTAAGTTATAATACGTTTTCATTCGACAGTATAAATCCGAATTATTCTATATTTCAACGCAAAATTATTTCGGAAACAAGTTGGATTGATTGTAGTTTATACTTCATCACGTTGCGTACGGTGCCGCCGCAACAAGCGGCATGTAAAAATACGAGTTATAATTATTTTTAAACTATTCATTTTTTTATAAATTTTAAAATATAATATTTAGTAAATTCTATAATATGCCAGTTTAACTTGCTTATTTAATTTACTTTTTAATAAAATTTTATTCAAAATCAAATAGGGGTTAATATTTGGTTCTCTTTAAAACTCAGTGTGTAATGCTTAATAAAATTCAGAACATACCGCTGAGCTATTTTCATTTTTCCCTATGCATGTTTTGATGTGAATTTGGTTCTGTTTTATAACAAGGTTTAGACTCCTAAAATGAGAATTTTTTATGAATATTTTGTTATGCATTCTTATTTTTTACATAAGTCTTGATAAATATTTTAAAATATTCGTTTTAGCGTTCACAATTTCACATGGTTTCTCGCGCGAACCATGTGAGGAAATCCCAGTAGTTTACTTTAAAATGGTTTAAGAATGTCAAGTCAATCAAAGTCAACGACTCAAAAATCAAATAGTTTCCTTAATTCATAAAACAAAAGGGTCCTAATGGGGAACACCGCATGGGTTTTTGGGGGTGGGCCGGTTCAAACGGTCACGGTTAGGTCTTGCGGTCACATTTTGGAACCTAACCGTGACCGCATGGACTTGCTGTCACGGTTTGGGGTGTTTGTCCCCGTGACAGCATGGTCTTGCTTTCACGGTTCGGGGTGGTAGTCCCCGTGACCTCCTGACGACAAAACGACAAAATGACAAAATGGGCTGTTAAAGTTGAAAAGCGGTCACCAAACCGTCACGTGGAGGCCAAACCGTGACCTCTAGGGTACACGGTCTCAGTTTAAGGTACGACGTAGACGTGATTTTGACAAAAGGCCGGGATTCCCGGCACAAACCATCACGCGGAGGCCAAACCGTGACGGTTTGTGCCCCAGAATTTCACCTTATATACATTTCACCTTCGAACAATCGGCATATCTATTTCCAAACTAAAAATTCGCAATTTCATAATCCACACTCGAGATTTTTCAGACTTCGTCATTCCAAAAACGCGTTAATTCAAAACAATGTCGGGTTCGGGAGATCATTATCAAAAGCCGAAGCTTCCAGATTTGAATGTCGTGACCTCGGTGATTCTGCTCTTGGGCTCGCAATCTCAAGCTTTTTCTTCTTCACTTACCCCGATATCGACGCTGGTAAACTCTCTGAACTCCGTGCGCGCAATGTTAGTGGTGAAAAACTCGCTCGGGTTGCAGTTCGCCTCGGGCTTTACACCACCGGACCATGGTGCAAGATCCTAGTGCCACAACCCTACCTCTCCCCCCCAACCATCCTTGTCACACTACTTCTACTAAATGCGTCTCGAAATCTCAACGCCGCTTCAGGTGTTGTAAAGTTAACAAACGCGAACCCAGTGTTAGTTCGCCGACTACAAAACAACAACAAATTAAAAGTAATAAAGTACCTGGATTCTAGCACAACTAACATTCGCAATCTTTTTGCTGTGAAACAAATCCCAATGTTTTCCTTTAACCGACGTATGAAACTTCCAAGCTGCTTCAGATGTTGTAAAGTTCACAAACGCATATCCGGCATTCAACCATGCCTGTACGTATATATCAACGTCAAAACTTAGCTTACAGTGAGTACGTTAATAAAACTCCGATCGAACGGTGTTTCCCGCCTTTTCATTCTCAAGTTTACAGTGATAAAATTACGGAAATAAAAATAAATGTTTAATGCTGGCCCATCTGGCGCGGGCGGGTCTGGTCAGGGCAGCGATCCGGGGGTGATGGATTAGATAGATATTTTGTTTGTATTTTATTTCTTTTTGTATGTAAAAACTCGTTGTGTATATATATATGTGCAGTTTCAGTTATGATGATTTGTATATTTGGTTGTGTTTGTTTGGTTGTGTTTCTTTGTTTGTTTGCTTTATATTTGCAATGTTGATAATGTTAATTGTATATGTTTGATAACAACTGATTTTTACGATTAGGTTAACCATGTGATAAAATAACAACCAACTTGTTTAAAATTACTTGTAATATGACCATGAATTGCAGCAGATTAGGTTAACCATGTGATAATGTTAATTGTATCTGCGCTGCGTTTTGTCTCCACAAAGATTAAAGTCAACGCGTTCTGAATTAAGATTAAAGATAACAGATTACAAAGACTAATTAAGCAGATTAGAAAAAAAAGATGAACTAAATCGCACGTTTGTTAATGATTAAAACCATAAAATAGTGTTTGTTAATGATTTTAAAAGTATATAAACCTGAGGATAAATCGGTGCACCACCATATGCAACAGCAACTTTCACACCAGTTTCATAGCAGAATTTCTTAGCTTCTTCAAATATCTAACGAAATAATACAGATCATAAGAACAATAGTTATATTATATATTCACGAAAAGATAGAAATGATGTGACGGTGAAACTAGTAATCGATAATCAATCATCATTTGTACAGACTAATAAAAATAAATGTTTAACGCTTAAGGAAGATACACGAAATCAAACTCCGATCGAACGGTGTTTCCCGCCTTTTCATTCTCAAGTTTACAGTGATAAAATTACGGAAATAAAAATAAATGTTTAATGCTTAAGGAAGATACACGAAATCAAACTCCGATCGAATAATAATAATAAATGTTTAGTAGTAGTAATAATATTAGTAGTAGTAGTAATAATAATAATAATAATAATAATAATAATAATAATATAATAATTATTATTATTATTATTATTATTATTATTATTATTATAATAATAATAACAATAATAATAATAATAATAATAATAATAATAATATAAACAGCTGAAGGATTGCTCATCAGTAGTTTTGTAAACAAAGTGTCACGGTTTGATCAATACGTGACAGTTAGGGTTTCTCAACCGTCACGGTTAGGGCTAACCGTGACCTTTTGGGGTATTGCTCATCAGTAGTTATCTAAACAGCTGAAGGATTGCTCATCAGTAGTTTTGTAAACAAAGTGTCACAGTTAGCTCTTGCGGTCACATTTACCTAACCGTGACCGCATGGGCTTGCTGTCACGGTTTGGGGTGTTTGTCCCCGTGACCGCATGGTCTTGCTGTCAAGGTTCGGGGTGGTAGTCCCCGTGACCTCCTGACAACAAAACGACAAAATGATAAAATGGGCTGTTAAAGTTGGTCACCATACCGTCACGTGGAGGCCAAACCGTGACCTCTAGGGTACACGGTCTCAGTTTAAGGTACGACGTAGACGTGATTTTGACGAAAGGCCGGGATTCCCGGCACAAACCGTCACGTGGAGGCCAAACCGTGACGGTTTGTGCCCCATAATTTCACCTTAAATACATTTCAGCTTTGAACAATCGGCATCCAAACTAAAAATTTGCAATTTCGTAATCCACACTCGAGATTTTTCAGCCTTCGTCATTCCAAAAACGCGTAAATTCGAAAACAATGTCGGGTTCGAGAGATCATTATCAAAAGCCGAAGCTTCCAGATTTGAATGAGGTGCCACATATCGAAGATTCGAACCAGGTTAAACTAGTATATGTTTTATTATAACTTATTATTTGAAATATCTAACCATTATCTTTTTTAGGAATATTACGTATACAGGAGTCACCCTCCGTGGGGGGAGGAGGAAACCAACCCGTCGAACACATTTGCTCAAGAGGCGTACAACTCTTTATTTGGACCGACAGGTTACGATGAAGGGTACAGATATCCCCCTTGCAATTCTTACGGGCATGCCCCGAACACGTACAACTCGCAAACAGAGCTGGATTACGGACATCCCCCGTACCAGTCAGAACTAGAAATTACACATGTGTCGGATACTTTTAATGGGAATGACACAGATAAGAGTGACGGTTCGGTTCACCTCAAAGAAAACCATGGGGACACCGCGGAGCATGATGAGGATGAGGATCGGATAATAAAGGCTACGGTTTCTTATAAAACCAATCAAGTACGAAGAGTTTTTATTCTTTTGTTTATTTTATTTTTTATTTGTTTTATATATTATTTTTTATATCTAGCTTTATCATTTTTTCAGTATTTTGATTCTCGTGAGGACTTGGAGAAGTGGGCTAAAACGAGAGGACGCGAGCATGGGTGCGTCATTGTGGTGGGTCGGTCACGAAAAAAGGATGTGGAACTAATATGCAATCGTAGTGGTGAACCTAAATTCACTGGCACAAGTAGACGTACTGGGAGCATAAAGAAAGGATGTCCCTTTAAACTCGTAGGGAAGTACGTAGGAAAGAGTGACAGTTGGATGTTAGAGGTGAGAAACGAGACGCACAACCACGATCCTGTTGTGTACGAGGAGGGCCACGCGCATCTTAGAAAGATGACCGCCGAAGAAATTGATCTTGTCGAGAAATTACACAGGCAGCACGTGCGGCCACGACATATCCATTCAGCCGTAAGGGAGCAGTTTCCCCACAGCGTCTGTGTTGTTCAAGACATATACAATCTGACGTCAAAGTTTAGGGCTGAGGGGAGAGAAGGCATCACACCAATGCAGGAACTTGAAAACCTGCTACAATCTAAAGAGTTCGTGTATGAAACACGAACGAATGCAACTACTAAGGCGGTGGAAGATGTTTTCTTTTGTCATCCTACTTCGTATAAAATGTGGCGCGCATTCCCGCACGTGATGTTGATAGACACGACGTACAAGACCAACATGTACAACATTCCGTTTGTTCAGGTTATTGGCGTTACGTCGACGTCGAAGTCGTTTTGTATCGCGCATGCATTTATATTGAGAGAACGGCAAGACAACTTCACATGGGTACTGGAGCAGATCAGAGATATGCTCGATGGGTGTGTGGAGCCCCGCGTTATTGTCACAGACAGGGACCTGGCCCTGATGAGTGTGTGTGACACAGTGTTCCCGAGTGCTACTAAAAACCTATGCAGGTGGCACGTTCGGGAGAATGTCAAAAGACGGTGGAATATCCTTTTCAAAACCGATATGTGGAAGGATTTTTCATACTGGTGGAAGACCTTGTGTTCGTCTCCCACAAAGGCAATGTACGATTACAATTGCAGGAAAATGGAAGAAAAGTGAAATGAAGATGGTAAAAGTGGTAAGAATTTCATATTTATTTTTACTCTAACAATTTATTTATTCATTTTCTAAAATTTGTTATTTTCTTTCAGAGGTATGGGAATATATTTGGAATAATTGGTTGGTGCCGTACAAAGAGAAAATTGTTACTTGTTGGATGTACGACCGCCTTAACTTTGGTGAATTTACAACTAATCGGGTTGAGGGCCAACATGCCAACTTCAAGAGTTACCTCACAGGGACCAACAATACGTTGCACACACTTGTCAGATATGTTTGTGACCTCGTGCGCGGCCAGGAGATTGAAATTTGTAGAACATTCGAGGTGTCCCGTGTGAAAATTAAAAAAGACCATCGACTGTCATTGTTCTCAAAGTTGCATTATAAAATATCAACTTTTTGCCTTAGCCTCCTTGAATCAGAGTTGACGAAAATGGAAATGATTCAGGAGTCTGGGGGTTCATGTGGACACCAGTTGTTCACGTCCATGGGCTTGCCATGTGCTTGTCGGTTGGAGATACACGTCCGAGAAGGTTATATTTTTCTTAATACATTTTTTTACTGTTTTCACACGATTGTATATTTTTTACTAATAATTTAACCTTTAAATCCAGTCACAAGTATTCCACTCGATGCGGTAGATCCACACTGGAGGAAGCTTGATTTTGAGCCAGCGTACGTGGCGCCGTCTGAACCCGACTACGATGTGAAATTTGATGACTTGAAACAAAAGGTTATGTCGTCTCCCAATCCTCAAGTAAAGAAAAAATTGTCTAACAAAGTATTTGACTCTTTGTTTAAGAGTAAGTCAAAACTTAAAGAACCTGAGATGCGTCATGACCGACGTGGTCGTCCAAATATTAAGGAGCAACAAAGAAGAGCGGACTCCAATACATCACAGTATGAGGCTGCTAGACACAGCTCCTATACTTCCTCGCAACAAACTATGCCTCACCCGGCGAGGCATAGCTCATATACCCCTCAGTTTAAAATGCCCAATGACCGTTCTAATAAGGCAAACGCTGCTTCAAATGTACCGATTACGGGAGCTGCCCTAGGGTTTCCTTTAATATTGAAACCAAAGGACGTGATAAAGTTATGAGGTTTAAGGATCAGCTGCCCCAATGGATTCACCGGTACGTTTCGACTATAAAAGATGTGCGGCCTGATGGTAACTGTGGTTTTCGGGCGATCGCGGTGGCTTTAGGGAGAAAGCAAAATGAATGGGAATGGGTTAGGCGTCAAATGTTGTCGGAGATGGACAGAAACATGAGGTATTGGCGGAGCAATTTGAACCGTGAGATGCCTGACTATTATGATTCTGTTCGTAATAGCTTAAATTGGTTTGGCACGACTAAACCCGCACCCGATACCCATTGGCTAACTTTTCCGGCCCATGGACTCGTAATTGCGGAAACATTCAACTGTATTGTGCATCTTATTTCTTCATTTGGCAGCCAGACATGGTTCCCGCTGAGAACAGCCCCAGAGCCATTATTCACCTATCCAGTTGTCGCACTTGCTCATATTAACGGAGCTCACTTTATTTGCATACAATTGGAAGGGGATTACCCGATGCCCAGTGTGAGCTATCATTAGCCGAGATATGCATATCAAGAAGCACTAGAATGGCAAAATATGTATGAGGGTCGTTTAAATAATTACGTTAGAATAATGGATCGTCATATAGGCACCAATATCTCCTGTAAGATATCATTATCCGATACTTCATCATATTAATGAATATCCCTTTATTTGATGATGATGATGATGATGATGA
>CM044005.1:35010521-35323021 GCA_024085815.1 Flaveria linearis | reverse complement strand
CTAGCGGTCACGGGGAGACCTAACCGTGACAGCTTGGGTCGGTTTTCTCCAGGAAAAGCACGGTGCGCCTAAAATTTACGAAACAAATGTTCTCTCTTTTAAGTTTTAACTACTCACACAAATGTTTGACTTGTCTAAAATAAAAATAACGTACCAGTCGTAAGATCTCTTACATAAACAATATTTTGAAAACCGGACCGGACTGGCCTGTCCGACCGGTTCGACCGGGAACCGGACTCCAATCCGGTCCGGTTCGGTGCTTAAAACCGGTTTAACAGTGAACCGGTGGTCAGACCGGTTGAACCGGTCGAACCGGCGGTCGGACCGGTAACCGGACCGGTTGAACCGGTCGAACCGGCGGTCGGACCGGTAACCGGACCGGTTGAACCGTTTTTTTTATAAAATTTTTTATTTTTTTGTAATTTTTACTTAAATACGATCCGGTTCTTATATACGGTCAGACCGGTTGAACCGGTCAGACCGGTTGAACCGGTCCGACCAGTGAACCGGTAAGGCGTCCGGTTCACTGTCCGGTACGGTTTTAAAAACATTGTACATAAATATAATAGATTAAGGGTTTAATACATCGTTAATAAAAATATATTATAATTTATTCTGAAAAACACATATGTTTAAAGGTATGTCCACATGAAAGCATTAATATTAATATGATACACGTGCCTACTAAAAAGATTTTATCTATTCTTTTGTGTTTCGGCCAACCTACCACCACCACCCATGTTCATTCTACATTAAATACTCATCTTCTTTGCACAACTCGAGGTGTTTCTTTTAGTTTTTTAATGGTTCATATGCAGTGCGGCTTCATATTTTTGAAGATCTAAAACAAAATAAATTTTGGGCCCCCGTCCATATATTATTCTTAAAGACTTTTGTCTTGGACCGGCGCATTAACAAGATTTTGTTTATAATCGGCAAAAAACAACTTAGGACATAAACTAACTTAATAAACTGAAACAAAATCAATTGTAGGAGAATAGATTAAATGATAAATAAGCAACAATAAATTAAAGTAAAAATAAAAATCAATTGCAAATATAAATTTATAAAAATAGATAACAATAGATTAAATTGACAAAGAAATAGTAGTATATTAAAGCGTTTGAGTATAAAACAATATCACACAATAATAGCTGATACATTAAGTTATTAGTTACAAAAGATAATTTAAAATTGACAAACCTAAAAGAACGGTCAACAGTGAACATACAATAAACTTTTGATGAACCAAATTTCGTAATCGACTTCAATAAATCAAATTTTGTAAGTTGACCTCGATAAATTTTTGATTATTTTGTTATCATTCTCTTTTATCTTTTAAAAGAAATATTAATTGTATTATCACATATATTTCAGTTTATAATATAGATAAATATTTTTTTTTCAATTTGGAGGCCCTTAAAATTTAGGGGCCTAAAAATGATTGCTTTAGTTATTTGTACGGTAGAGACGCCCCTGTTTATATGTGTGAATGGTTTAGCACTTAATAGTTTAGACTGTTTGTCTCGAGAGCAAATGTCTAAATGGTTCAGACATTTGTCACTGAATAGTTAAGCATTATACTAATGTTGAATGGTTAAGAGCTCTTATCTAAATTGGTCAGATAATTGTTTTTGAATAGTTAAGCAATATAATAGCTCTTAATGGTTCAGAACACTTAATGGTTCAGCACTTAATAGTTCAAAGCTCTTATTAATTCAGCACTTAATCATTTAGAAATTGTCAAACAGGCCTTAGTATATAAACAAAAAAGTTATATAGAAATTACTTGTTAGGCTTTTGTTTAGATCAAATTTGATTCTAGCCTGTAAAGTAAATTTAATGTATATGGTCTTACTTTACATTTTATACATGAGGTAATTTGTTAAGCTTGAACCATGACCATATGCTTATAACATGTTTTCACCAAAGAAAAAGTGTGTATGTTCATATAGATTTTGTAACATTCGGTTGGGAGAAATCATTCTTAGTATACATGATGATCTTTTTAGTGATTGAAAGCGAATGATGGTTTCTTATGAGTCTTGAAAGAATGAATTAGATATGATTCTTGTATTAAGTTCGAAATGAACTATAGATATAATTTTATTTTTCTTATATAACCATAAGAACCATTATTGGGTTCCTTTAATGCCTTATTAACTAACAAAATCGGGTAATTTACTTATTGCGTTAGTTAGACCCGTGATTCTTAAAAAGTTATAGTAGGAAACTAATGATGAAAGATAAATTTAAACCAAAAAGAGTTTTGCTAGAGAAGGAATCAAATGTCTATCACTTCACAATCCCGCTTATCACCCATAAATCTTTAAAGCTTGTATAGATTATGCATAAAAGGTTACTACCACTTAGAATGACTTTCTTATTTTTAACTATATTTTTATTCGTCTTGAGAGAGATTCTTTTTTTTACCAATAGACCAAACCCTCCACTCACTAAATGACTTTGTTAATTAACTTTGGATCTTATTTATAAGTTCAGGACACTTACAATACATTTGCTTTAAACTAACAAATTTACATATTTTTTAAAATCAAAAGCTAGAAACATTAAAAATTATGCATTGAACTTTATACTTGAAAAAAATATGTAATTTTATAAATTTAAAAGGTATATATTAACAATGTTTCTTATAATTTACTCAAAAAGAAAACAAGAAACCTAACATGTTTTATTCATTATAAATAACATACAGTTTGTCTCTCGTCTCTTCAACCACACATCTTAACCAACAATAAACAATCATTTGATTACTTTTTTCCACCCTAACTTAATATTGTTAATAATACTAGCCATCAAAGATATATTTCTTAATTTGTGTGATCCAAAGATATATAACCCGGCCCGCGAATCACTGACTAAAGGCCTAAAGGGTAGGTGGCTAAGCCATTCAATTCGATTATATCGTTCCTAGAGTAATATTATTATCATCACCTCAGGTCCTCAGCCGGAGCCACGTACCACCTCTGCAACCACACAACTCCGATCGATGGAACCCGACCCAAATGCACCGCTTCTCACCTCTAAAACCACCACCCACTTTCGCCCCGGTGCGGAGGATATCCCTCCGATCACCGGGGTAAAGGAACTGCTTGTGCAGTTCCGTGTTGAATCAAAGAAGCTTTGGTACCTCGCCGGCCCCGCCATCTTCACCTCCGTGTGTCGCTACTCCCTCGGCGCCGTCACTCAGACGTTCGCCGGCCATGTCGGAACTCTCGACCTCGCTGCTTTTTCGGTCGAGAACTCCGTCATCGCCGGCTTCTCTTTTGGGATCATGGTTAGTATTTGACAATCCATATAATCTACAAACTGTAATACAATAATATTATTTATAATTAAGGTCATCCCGTTTTTAATGCATGTCTTATTAATGAATCAGTAAGGCCTCCAGTTCCATGTTTAGTCCTACTAGTCATGACCAGTGAATAGTAAGACGTCCGGTGCTTAATTAGTCCCGTCTGCTTGAATCTGGTCCGCCCAGTACAATTTATGGTCAGTTTAAATCCGGTCCCACTGATCAAACTAGTAAATTAGTATGGCGGTCTGGTGCTATGTCTCGTCTGTTTAAATCTGATCCGACCAGTAAACCAGTTAGGCGTCCGGTATATATAACGTCTGATCACCTAAATCCGGTCTAGCTAGTAAACCGGTTAGGCGTCCGGTACTATGTGCTGCTTGAATCTAGTCTAATTAATAAACCAGTAAGACATTCGGTACAATGTATGGTCAACTTAAATCTAGTCCGACTAGTTTGAATCTTAATGAACTAGTAATTAAGACGTCAGTTGAATATTGATCCGGTTCAGAAAACACTGATAATACTGATCGATCCAACTTTCTTTGTTACTACCGCAGCTCGGGATGGGAAGCGCGTTGGAAACGTTATGCGGGCAAGCATACGGGGCGGGACACATAGACATGTTAGGAGTATACATGCAAAGATCGTGGATCATCCTCCTCGTCACAGCCCTAATCATGATGAACCTCTACATCTTCGCAACGCCGATCCTACTCCTGATCGGCCAAACCGAAGAAATCGCGCACGCCGCGGGGAAATGGCGCTATGGATGATCCCGCAGCTGTTCGCGTACTCGCTAAACTTCCCGATCGCTAAGTTTTTGCAGGCGCAGAGTAAGATAATGGTGATGGCGTATATCGCGGGAACCGCGCTCGTGTTCCACACGGTGTTTAGCTGGTTGCTGATGTTGAAGCTGGGGTGGGGGTTGGCTGGGGGTGCGGTGGTGCTGAACCTGTCGTGGTGGTTCATAGTTGTGGCTCAGTTGGTGTACATTTTTAGTGGCACGTGTGGTCGAGCATGGTCAGGGTTCAGCTGGGGTGCGTTCAGTAATCTTTGGAGCTTTGTTAAGCTGTCGTTTGCGTCTGCTATCATGCTTTGGTAACATAACTTCAAATTACTATATATTTGCTATTATAAGTTTGAGTAAATTACCATTTGCATCCCTGACGTTTTTTCATTTTAACCACTTACAACCCTATAGTTTTAAAGTCTTGAATCGCCCCCTAACGTTTTATTTTTATCCCCGTTTGAATCCAAATGACTAACTCCGTTAAATTGTTCAGTTAACTTTGTGTGAAATGACTAAATTGCCCCTCAATAATAATTTTTTTTAAAAAACTTTGTAGGACCACCCATCTTCTCTACCCAAACACATACACATTCACTCACTCTCATCTCTACGTCACCCACCACTGTTACCCATCACCACCATAACCTCTCGCTATTCTGCCGGAGGAGTGATAGGCGGAGGCGTGGCGGAAGTAGCAGTCGACGAGGAACGGTGGAGAAGCAGAGCAACGATCGTGACGATCTTGCAACGAATAAGCCCCAAATCTCAAACTTTCAAAAGCTGCATCTTGTTACCAAACGCTATCCCGATCCAATCAGGCATTGCAGCCGACCACTGCACCTGGTTAATCTCAGCTCCAGCCGTATACATCAAGGAGGTCAAGCTCGTTCCAGTCAAAGGAGGTCAACGGGGCGCAAAACTCGCTGCTTTTGCTGTTGTTGAGGACGGAGATAGGTTCGGTGGAGGAGTGGCGGAGGGCGTAGAGGCGGAGGAAGTCGCCGGAGGAGGCGAGGATGTCGCCGGGGGAAAGTTTAGGGTTAGGGTGGAACATGAGTTTGGTGGGGGGGTAGGGATGGTCGAAGGAGAGGTTGGGGTTGGGGGTGAGGGAGAGGGTGTCGTCGTCGAAGGTGAGGATGTCGACGCGATTGGCGTACTCTTCGATGAAGCTGCCGATGGCGAGTCGCCGGTGGGTGGATCGGGCGGCGGAGGAGGAGATGGCCATGGAGTAGAGGGTGTAGGGGGACTCGTAGGTTATGGAGGTGTCGGATCGGAGGTGGGATTCTTGGGTTGAAGTGTCCATTGGTGGTGCAAAGTGGCCGGAGAAGAGGGTGCTGCGGCGGAGGTGGGTTTCCGTCGGTGGTGATGAGAGGGGCTGCGGCGGCGGTGGTGGTGATAGGGCTGCGGCGGTGGTGGTGATAGGGGGCGGCGGTGCTGTGATAAGGGCTGCGGTGGTGCTGGTGGTGATAACTGGGTGGTTGTGGTGGTGGTGATAGGGGTGGTTATGGTGGTGGTGATAGGGGTGGTTATGGTGGTGGTGGTTTGAAGAGATGATGTTGATGGATGGGACCCACAAGGGTTTTATTGTTATTATTTAATTTGAAGGGTAGTTTCGTCTTTTTATTAATAATTTTAACAGAAACATTAACGGTGTTAATTATTTGAACTCAAATGGATATAAAAATGAAACGTATAGGCTCAAATGAAGATAACACGAAAAGTTAGGGGGCGGATGGCAATTTAAAACTGCAGGGACGCAAGTGGTTAAAATGGGCAAATGTCAGGAATGCAAATGGTAATTTACTTTATAAGTTTTTAACCACGATATTTTTTCTAGATGTTAAAAGGAAGATTTGTCTAAAAGAATATAAAAAGGTATCGTGTCTTCGTTCTTTGGAAGATATACTTTTTACTTTTATATAACGTTATGTTTTAAATTCAGGACGGACACCATATATTCTTAGAAACTTTTTGTGTAAAAGATTACTTTTATGTACAACTGTGCGAGAGAGAATATATGTGCGTATGTTTATATTGAGATAAGTGTGGTACTTAACATTAATTTATTATGAAAATGATTAACAAAACATTTTTCTTTTATGAAATGTTTATGGTTTTTTTAAGTTTGATGCTTCATACATACGCATGCATACATTATCTATATATGTTAAGCCTTATCAAACGAATTTGTTTATATGTATTTTTCTAACTTATACATATATATGTAGATCAGATAAATAAAAAAAATAAGTCAAACCAATTTACGCTTAATTTTAATATATATATATATATATATATATATATATATTATAATATATATATATATAATATAATATATATAATATAATATAATATAATATAATATAATATAATATAATAATATATATAATATAATATGATAGATATAATATATATATAATATATATATATATTATATATAATATATAATATATATACAATATATATATATAATATATATATATCTATAATATATATATATTATATATAATATAATATATATACAATATAATATATAATATATATATATAATATAATATATATATACAATATAATATATATATATAATATAATTATATATATACAATATATATATATAATATATATATCTATATTATATATATATATATTATATTTTATATATTTATATATCTATATGTTTATTTTTTATATTTGAAAATTTGCTTGGGCAGTTGGAAACATGGTATTTTATGGCGTTGGTACTCTTTGCTGGATATCTAAAAAATGCTGAAGTTGCGGTGGATGCACTCTCGATATGGTCAGTACATGCTAAAACACGTGATATTTATTGTTAATAACATATAATTTTTTAATTCAAACAACAATTAACTCGATTATTGTTAAGCAAAAATATTCATCCGTTAGATAAGTTAATACATATAAAAACAAATAGATGACGTGTTAAAGTTGCTATTTTCATCCTTTAAAATTATTCAATAATGCCGTCGTAGAAAGAAAGCAATGGATTTGTTGGTGATTTTTTTCTTTTTGATAGTTACTAACAACAAACATAATCTGACAAAGATTTCATATCTATACACACATATATTATATTTTATAGGTACGATATAAATATTTTCTGGTTCCCAGCCGTTTGAATATAAAAAAACCCATAGTGCTTGACATATAATGAATATATGTTTATATTAAACCGGCTAATACATCATATTTTAAACCTTTGATACAAGTGTTTTACAATTCATCTAGTTTCTACCAAAACTCATTTTGTCTTAAGCGTGTCATATATGTATACATCGGATGATCGAGATTTATTTCAAAACAATAAATTATTATGAGAATAAATAACAAATCTTAAATTGTTAAATTTTTATATTAGTGGTTCATTATTTTTATTTTTTTTTACTTTCTAGTTACAAATATGTATTGTGTGCACTGAAAAACATTAAACTATTAATTCATGTGACTTATTTTAAACCTTACATACAATAGGGGAAGCTTATAATATGGTTTGGGAAAATGGTGGTCGTTAGTTTGCAGAAGGTTGTGTAATCTTCATGTTGTAGTTGGTTTGGTGTATTGTATTCCTAGCATCTTGCTAGGTTTATTAATAAAAGTAGCCGTTCAAAAAAAAACATACAACATGCGTATATGTATATATAAAAAAACCAATATTTATTCTTATCTTTTATTTTAGTTTCATGATCGTAGATGACTATATATTGCAACCCCATTGTTTCCTGTATTTTAGAAATGAATAGATTGGAAAAATGAAAATTTTGTTTTGTTACTTTTTTCATATAAAAATTTTCTATAATAATTGTATTTTTTTAACAACCGACACTATATTTACCTGTGAATATATACATTATTTGTTCAACTGTTAGGAATTATTTAAGGGCTGTTTAATTACCGCTGACTCGGTAAGATATGACTGAGTCAGAAGATGACCCAGTTAGAAGTTCTGACTGAATCTGCATCTGACTGAAACTTGGCTGTTGATTCGGTATCTGACTGACTCTCCTGAATGATAAAAGTAACCAATAATCAACAATAACAATCTATACAAATCAGATTCATAAGAAATTACCCAAATTTCTCATCTTCAAATCCCCAAAATCCTCATCATATCGGCCGGCGGAGGTAGTGGAGATCAAACGGCATAGGTCGTCGGGAAATTGGTGTCAGATCGCCGACGGTGGTAGGTTAAGATCAAACGTCAGATCGCCAACGGTGGTAGGTTGAGATCAAATGGCGGCATCGTACGCACGGGCGGCGGTAGGTTAAGATCAAAGTCGAACGTACCCAATCAGACCCGAACTTTCTTCCACGGGTCCCAGGTCTCCGCCGCGAACCGGCCCCATGGTCGCCGGCAAACGCCGCGGTACCGCGGCTCCGTGTATCCCCCGGCGTGGTCCGAAGGTGTTGGTGGCGAGATGAAAGACCGAGGCAGTGATCAAAATATTTAGGTCTCAGTCAGATGCCTTGGACCGGGTCAGTAGGCTCACCGTGCATATCAAACACGCTGACGGCTGACCGAGTCAGTCAGTCAGCGATCAGCAGCTGGGTCAGCCGGTTCAAACAGGGCCTAAGCATTTCCTATAGGTGTAGTTTGAGCTTTAAGTGTAGTTTGAAAGTAAAACTAGATTTTTTAGCCGCGCGCGTTGCCGCGGCATCCGCGGCATCTTACGTGCGTACACGACGGATAAATATAGACTACAATCGATCCAGGTCGTTTTCAAATTAATTTACTTCATTACGTAGAGTGACTCGAATTTATACAAGTGAATGAAAACATATTATAATTGACCTGATTTGTTCAAAAAAAAATTATGTCGAAACATAGACTTACAGTCGTTTCTACTCGTTTCAAACTAAATTTATCTCTAGCGTAGAGAAATGAAAACGTAAGGCTAAAATTATATTTTATATTTGTAAAGAATTGAGTCATTTTATCTCTAAGCGTAAGAGAAATGAAAACATAAGGGTAAAATTATGTTTTATATTTGTAAAGAATTGGGTCATTTATCTCTAAGCGTAAGAGATATGAAACGTAAGGATCAAATTATTTTATATTTATAAAGAATTGGGTCAAATTATGTTTCATATTTGTAAAGAATGTATTTAACAAAAATGAAAAAAAAAGTATGAAAGAAGAAAAAAAAAGCTTTTCGTTCCACTGTGGTTCGAACCCAAGACCACTGTTTAGAAGATGATGAAACAAACCACCAAACCGAGAAGAGCATATAATACAATGTTGGAAAGTAATCTATATAACACAATTTAGATAGAATAAAAAAATAAAAAACACCACCGACATAAGAGATTAATAGGAACTAAGTTTTGGCGTCGGCGCGTTGCCGCGTCTATGCGAGTTTTAATGTAACCCTAAACCAAAATCAAAATGAATGTTCAAAACCAAAAAGTCAGCAAAATACACAAAGTAAAAACATCAAACCCCAAATCCATAACACATCAGAACATACAGAATTAAAAAACTAAATCAAAGCCCAACACCATACACAAAACAGACGAACATCAAAATCGCAGAAATACAACACAGTCCAAAATAGAAAACCGACAACAACCCACAAAAAACCCAACTCCAAAACAAACCTATAAAAAACAATACAAACAAAACAAAAACAAAACTAAAAAAGCAAAAAAAAAAAAAAAAAAAAAAAAAAACCACCGACATGGCCTTTAATAAGAATTAGAATTAGATGGGTACGCGAGTCTTCCTTTAAAAAAAACTATCAGGAATTAAAGTATTTAAACTCATTAGTATGATGTATATTATGATATATAAATAAACGTTATTTTTATTTCTTTATTCTTTACATAATTTAAGCGTTGTTTGATAAGTTTGTTCTTTATTATTAACCATGAATTTGGACATACTAAACGTCATTTTTATCACAATCATAAAAATGACTTTTTTATTTAACAAAACTAATATTGTCTGTATTTATATAATTTAACTTTTTGGAATTTTAAAGAAAATGATTTGAAAATAAATATTTTTAACCATACATAAAAAGTTATCTAGATACTTATATTTATTAATACATAGAAGACAAAAATAGATTATATCGATCTTTTAGGGTTGGGTTATAAAATTAAAATTTTTGGTTTAAACATCCTTTTGTCTCTATCTGTCTACATATATCTATATGTATATAGAAAGAGATAGAGAAAAAAAAAAAATTTAAGTGTAACAAAACGTACTCGTATTTATTATAGACAAAACAATTGATTTGTATATGTCAGCTCACCATTTTAAAATGTCACACTCTTTAACAAGATTTAATTATATTTACAATAATGTTTATGTTTCATAAATTTACCTTTATAGGCATAAAATACGCGTGTAGCGATGTGTTTCTTTGAATTTTCATGCTTCTTTCGCTTATGTTATAATCATGGTTTTTACCTTACACGAGAAAAAGTATTTATAAACTTATCTTTACTATTTTAATTTTAAGACTTATAACTTATCTGATTTATGGATAAAATATATATTCATAGTTTATTTCCTAGAAACATGAGCGGACCAGATGTTATCTTGACATCATTTGTCAATGCCTACAGGGTCCAAAATGTCCTTAACATGTTCCGACAAAATTTATTGCAGTAGCCTTTTGATCTAAAAATAAAAAAAATTTATCTTCTGATCTCAAATTTTTTATTTTTTATAATTGGTTGCTATTCTATATTCAAAACGATTCAATCATCATATTTTGCTGGTTTTATTAAGGAGTAATTTTGTAAAATAGTAACCAACTTTTAAAAGTGTTCCAATTAGGTAACTTAAGTTTTAAAGTGTTTAGTTAGGTCACTCAATTTAATATTTTATATAAATTAAAAGCTTAACATTTTTGCATGTTTACTTTTGGTTTCAATTAGAAAATATTTTTTTTCTATTTTTATACTGATATGGAACGTTGAAGTAAATATTAAGTACTTTTTTATTCTTTTCATAATTAACTTGGTTTTTTTATTTTTTAATATAATTTATATATTGCAATTTTGATCACCAAATCTTCTTCACGTTACTTATTGACATAAGAAAATTAATGATAACTCGATTTGATCATTGATGATCCAATTAAGAAAATATGCATGAGTGACTAAATTAGAACACTTTTGAAACTTGATTACTATTCTGTTGACATTTTTCCTTTATTAACTTTATAACTCTTATAAATGATTAAATCAGATTTAAAGACATAGTGTTAATTAAAATATAATTTGTAAACATCTTCTTCATGAAACTGGTGTATTGTTAAAAATTATTTAACAACTATTAAATACAATATTGTTTTGCATCAATATAAGGGATTCGCTAAACATATCCCTCTAAATCTATAGTGCATGTCTCATATCCTCGAATGCATCAAACCCAAAATATCCTTTAATATTATTACTCACGTGACAAATACAAAAAGAGAGGTGTCTCCAACCATTAAAATTAAAAAAGTTAATATAAACAACCCTAATTTAAATAAAAATGCAATCCCTTCTCACATCCTATTTTCCTCTACGTGTCTCGAGTCTGTATCTTTGTTTCATGCCTCTGTGACACACATATGTTTTTTATGTCTCGATCTATATTGTTTCTATCTTAAATTGATACCAACACTTTGAATCATGTAATTCTTTATGTATGAATCATGCTAGTTGACTAGTTGCAAATTAGTATTAGTTAAACCGTCAGTAAACACCTTATATAGAGCCTCATAAAACAAATATTTTATTCACTTTTTTCTACTTGAAAAAGCGGCGACTCATGGATCTCTTTTATTAAGATGCTAGTATAAACACAACCATTTATACTTAAATTAAAACTTATAGTGACTTGCAAATTAGATGAGTTAGACAAGAAACCAAAAAAGTTTATTTTTTTTTTCGTATTTTGGATATTATCAGAAATTACTCATACTCATCTTTATGTTTCTTTGTGTAAAGGTGATTTAACACATAAACAAAAGCTAATTATGATATGTGACTCATAAATACGACTAACCCGTGATGAAAGAATTAGTGGGTGTAGGTTCCATATATCATATATGTATGCTTGTGGCCAAGGTATTATAGCTCAGCGGCATCTGGCGGTGGTATAAGACTTAGGGCCTATTAGGCATGGGTTCAAATCTCACAAGGGGGGGGTTTTTCATAATTATTGAGTTCCTCCTGAATTGGTGACTTGGGTGGGAATATGTCGCGTCGGGTAACATGGTGGCACGATGATACTCCAGTGGATACGTGAGTGATTCCAATTTAGCCGTTCAAAAAAAAAAAATATGTATGCTTGTGTTTGCTCTTTAAAGTGGGTTTAATTAATCATTTCTATTTAATTGCTTTTTTTTGAAAGGCATTTCTATTTAATTGCTAGCTGGCATTATTTATGGGTCGAATAAAGTATTATTTCATAATCATTGCAGCAAAAACATTGTCGTCGGGGCACTCATGATAGCAATGGATTCAATGTAGCTATCAGGTTAGTTTCAAAAGCAACTTGTACAAAGTTAAATTTGGATAAAATAATAAAAGTATACAAATAATGATAAGCGTAACGATAAAATACTTATGACATGTAAATATTAAAATATCATGGGTTAAATCTCACTCTAAACAAAATACTCAAAGCTAAGTCATGGAGTTTTCTCAGTAATGAAGTTCTTTTAAGAAGGTGGGGATGCGATCTCTGCTGAAAAATGATAGACGGACCTGATAAGATAACATTTGTTCTTGAAGTAGGGTCATATAATTGTCGTTAAAAAAACTGGTATAAACTCATGAGTTTGAAAGTTAAATTGTGGTTGCAGTGTAAGGGTGTCGAATGAACTAGGGGCATGCCACCCAAGAGCTGCAAAATTTGCAATCGGTGTGGTGGTTGTTTCTTCTTTTGTATTTGGTACAATACCGCTATTCTTCTTTATATTTTCCGACATCAGTATCCAGATATATTGCTGACAGTTTAGAAGTTCAACAAGTGGTATACTCTCTCAATCCATTGCTAGCAGCTTGTCTTGTCATTAACAATATACAACCTGCGCTTACTGGTACGTCCGATCATCAATCCATTTTACGCATCTATATTATGTAATAATAGATCCTGTTTCACCTACAGATCGGTGACATAATATTTAGCAATGGATTACTGATGATTAATATAATTCTATTTCTTAATAATTACGACTGTGGGATCTGGCCAGTTTTTTCATCATTGATTTCCTCAAGTACGTATTGATACTTTTTTAACTATATGTAAGGGTTATATTTCAAAGAACACTATTATAAACTGTTACGTACGTGTTAAATGGAAACAATTACAATATCCAATACATAGGACGGATCTAAGAGGGGGAAAAGATTACACTCACGAGCATAAAAAAAAAAACTCAGTGTTCTAGATAATATCTAGGTTATACGTTTGAGTACTTTTATAATTAACATATAAATGTTTCTAGTTTTATTACTACGTAGACCGAAGTTTCAATTTTGCTAAGTCTTGATACAATTATTTTAGATTCATAATTTTTGTTTTATTAGTATGTCCACTGTACTTTGTTGTGCTTGGAATCTTATGTAAACAGAATATGTGGATATAGAATCATTAATATACAATATTGTTTTGTAATTTTCTAGCTAGTTTAAAGCATATACTTTTTTGTATGGAATTTGATGTTAATAGTGTATTTAGTTGCAGAATATTACTTTAAAATTTTAAATGAAAATATAGGGGTGGCAATCGGGAAGGATGGCAATCTGTGATAGCTTATATAAACATTGCATGCTATTACATTTTGGTGTACCTTTGGGATCATTCTCGGATTCGTAGCTGATTTGGGCATAATGGTTAGATGTTAATATTATTATTAATTTGTAACAGGGACACACACGTATTTATTTCTATTTTAAACTAAATCAATTTTTACTATATCTTATGTCGTAAATAAACATGATTTTTTAAAAAGATATTTAACTATGTTCATCTGTAGATGGGCCAAAATATACACATGCATCGTCTTGACGGATCTCTATACTACATGGTGTTCAAATATTACAGGGTATATGGATCGGCATGATGACAGGAACTGTGGTACAAACCCTAGTTTGTTCTTCATCTGTTACCGAACGAACTGGGACAAAGAGGTAATTTATGTCATACCAATATATTAGATTATTATTGAAAAAATTCAACAATCTAACCAGAGTCAAGTTAATTGAATAGATTATTCTTTGTAGGCCTCTTTGGCTGACAAGAGGATTAAAGAATGGTCGTCAAAGGAATGTGGATGAGGGAAATAAAGGAGTGCAGAGGATGAGTTATTTGTTTCATGTTAATGATTGATTAGGATTTCAGTGTATGTAACATGTTAATTAATTAAGATAATTATGAATTTAAGGTCCACAAAAAATGCATAGTATGCTTTATATATGGAACATGAATTTTGATTTTAATTAGCGTGATTGCTTACAATTGTGATTTAAATTGCATCCTGTAAATATTTTCTATAAATATTAGCGATTTTTGCATATCATATATTTTATTGTAAATAGGGTTTACATTAATGAGAGCGAAAGAATTTTGGTTAAGTTATATACAGATCAAAAGACGTATACCTGTAAAGATATATAAATTCTAGACCTAAAGAAATGAAATGATTTAGTAAAAATGAGCTATATTGTAGATGAAATGCTCAAAATGGATAAAAGCAACCCTTTGTAACAAATTTAATCATTACACTACACAAAGTTGAGAGTGTTAACCAACCTAAGATATTTACACCAAGTCAATGTAAGGGTGCACACTTGATAAACAACAAGCTTTGATGGAAGCTGTCAATATGTTTGTCAACTTTTAGTCTTGTAAGCTTATATGTTAGTCACTTTTGAATTGAACATTTTCACTAAAATAGCTTACAGGATGGCCGGTTCTAGAACAAATCAAAGCTTGAATTTGTAAAGCGACTCTATGTCCTGAACTCTGAAGTAATAGAGGCCGGCAAAACAAACGAATAATTAACTCTAATAAAAGGAGAATGATGATTAAGCACTGACAATCACATTGATCGTAGAAATATTGTTACATCATTTAAGGCACTACAAAATTAAGGCCTATGGTAACCAACCTATGCCGATACATAATGTTGTCACTACTAGGTCACATATCGCTACACTGTAATAGTGAAATAGTACTCCGGATTTTTGGCTATACATGATCTATCACGACAACAAGTTGTCGCCTTAGGTTGACTCTATCACGACGACAAATGTCGTCAGCCTTTGGGACTCATTCTCGGATTCGTAGCTGATTTGGGCATAATGGTTAGATGTTAATATTATTATTAATTTTGTAACAGGGACACACACGTATTTATTTCTATTTTAAACTAAATCAATTTTTAATCTATCTTATGTCGTAAATAAACATGATTTTTTAAAAAGATATTTAACTATGTTCATATGTAGATGGGCCAAAATATACACATGCATCGTCTTGACGGATCTCTATACTAACATGTGTTCAAATATTACAGGGTATATGGATCGGCATGATGACAGGAACTGTGGTACAAACCCTAGTTTTGTTCTTCATCTGTTACCGAACGAACTGGGACAAAGAGGTAATTTATGTCATACCAATATATTAGATTATTATTGAAATAACATTCAACAATCTAACCAGAGTCAAGTTAATTGAATATATTTTCTTTGTAGGCCTCTTGGCTGACAAGAGGATTAAAGAATGGTCAGGTCAAAGGAATGTGGGAAGGGAAATAAAAGGAGTGCAAGAGGATGAGTTATTTGTTTCATGTTAATGATTGATTAGGATTTCAGTGTATGTAACATGTTAATTAATTAAGATAATTATGAATTATTAAGGTCACAAAAATGCATAGTATGCTGTTATATATGGAACATGAATTTTTGATTTTAATTAGCGTGATTGCTTACCAATTGTGATTTAAATTGCATCCTGTAAATATTTTTCTATAAATATTAGCGATTTTTGCATATCAATATTTTATTGTAAATAGGGTTTACATTAATGAGAGCGAAAGTTTGGTTAAGTTATAATACAGATCAAAAGACGTATACCTGTAAAGATTAATATAAATTCTAGACCTAAGAAATGAAATGATTTAGTAAAAATGAGCTATGTATTGTAGATGAAATGCTCAAAATGGATAAAATGCAACCCTTTGATAACAAATTTAATCATTACACTACCAAAGTTGAGATTGTTAACCAACCTAAGATATTACACCAAGTCAATGTAAGGGTGCAACACTTGATAACAACAAGCTTTGATGAAAGCTGTCAATATGTTTGTCAACTTTTAGTCTTGTAAGCTTATATGTTAGTCACTTTTGAATTGAACATTTTCACTAAAATAGCTTACAGGATGGCCGGTCTAGAACAAATCAAAGCTTGAATTTGTAAAGCCGACTCTATGTCCTGAACTCTGAAGTAATAGAGGCCGGCAAAACAAACGAATAATTGAACTCTAATAAAAAGAGAATGATCATGATTAAGCACTGACAATCACATTGATCGTAGAAATATGATGTTACATCATTTTAAGGCACTACAAAAATAAGGCCTATGGTAACCAACCTATGCCGATACATAATGTTGTCACTATAGGTCACATATCGCTACGACATGTAATAGCTGAATAGTACTCCGGATTTTGGCTATACATGATCTATCACGACAACAAGTTGTCGCCTTAGGTTGACTCTATCACGACGACAAATGTCGTCAGTAACAATGGTAGCCATAGATTTATATTTCAAATATTGATTTTTAATTAATTTGTATACCCTGTGGTGACTTTTCATCGCCGTAGGGTTAAAACATTTTTTTACTAGGAGGGAAAAAATCCCGCATTTATGAAACATTATAGCGACGACATATCGTCGCTGTAGGATGGAAAATTATAATAATGATTATAATTATTATTGATAATTATTATTATTATTATTATTATTATTATTATTGTTTATTATTATTATTAGTTATTATTATTAACAATAATTATTATTATTATTATTAACTATAATTATTTCATTATTATAAGTAATAATTATATTATAATAGATATATATTTATTAATTATAATTATAAACATATAGTGTAAAATTAGAGTCAAATATATTCGATTGTGATATTTTGTCATTGATTACACATGTTTAAGTTAACTATGATCCTATTCTAATGATCGGTGTTGAATCACATGCGTTGGTAGTAAATTATGGAGAAACTATGATTATAAACGATAAGTTAAGTTTGTTTATTCTTAATCATCATCCGTGAGTGTTAGAAAATATCAAATATGTTCGGTTATAATAATTAACATAGATCACATATATTAAATGTTACTAATGATTCAATTATGATCAATGATGTTTCATTCTTTTTTGTTATGATTTATACACGTCTAAGAAGCTAGGTTAATGATTGTATATTATGATAATTAGGGTTTACAAGTGCAAAAAAAGTATTATTATTATCCTTATTATATATATATATATATATATATATATATTACATATATATATAAAATACATATATATATATATATATAATCCACACATGTTTGGTCACATGTAAATCACATGCCATTTTCACCTTTTTTAAACGTTTTAATAACTTTTTTCACGAAAATTATTTTTCAAAAAAATTTCACCATAAATTAGTATTTTTTATTTTCTAACGTCTACCATATTGATAAACTTTTTTTAAAAAAATCATACATGTTATTTACACATGTGTAAATCCTGTTTACACATGTGTAAATCCGGTTTTACATATATATAAATCTGGTTTTACACATGTGTAAAATGAATTTCAGAAAAAAAATGAGTTTTTTTATTTTTAAAGTTTTTTTTTATGAAAGAGGGAAACGAAAGAAACATTTTGTGTATTTATTTTTGTTTATTTTCATTTATTTTTTGTTTTATAATTTTTTATTATATTTTGTTATTTACTATTTTGTCATTGAAAACTAGTGACTTGCATTGGTTCCTAGAGTTATCATAAAAAATGAGTTCTCATTTGATCACTTTTTTTGAGACCATCTTTTTTTTTTGTAGGGTTATCTTGAGACAACTTTTTTTGTGATAACTCTAGAAACTAATATAAGCCACATATTTTTATTCACATGCAAATCACATGTCATTTTCATTTTTCTTAAAACGTTCATAACTTTTTTCACGATATTATTTTTTCAAAAAAATTTCACCATAAAATTCAGTATTTTTATCTTTTTAACGTCTACCATATTGATATATTTTTGTGTAAAAAAACCGTTCCACCTGTTATTTACACATATGTAAATCCTGTTATACAAATGTGTAAATCCAGTTTTACAAATGTGTAAATCTGTTTTACACATGTGTAAAACAAATTTCGTAAAAAGCAAGGTTTTTTATTTTTTTTATGAAAGAGGAAAACGAGAGAAATATTTTTATGCATTTGTTTTTTATTTTCATGTTATATTTTGTTTAATAATTTTTTTATTGTGTTTTTTATTTACCATTTTGTCATTGAAAATAGTGACTCACATTAGTTTCTAGAGTTCTCATGAAAAAAAAGAGAGTTATTGTCGTCATAGGGTCCAGAAAGATATACACCACAGGTCGCTATCTGCTTTACCTTTACCCTATCCACACTTTACAATCTCAATCTTCTTCGTACCCTTCACCCAAAACTGCAAAATTGAAGCCATCCACCACCATTCCGAGCCACCACAACCTCTCCCATTAGCCACCCACCTCCAAATCGCACTACCGCCTTTATCTATCACCCACCACCTGGTGAGTTATGACCCCGCGAAAGCAGCCACTACTACCACCAAACTGGCTGCCACCACTGCCAAATCAGCCACCACCACTACAAGTCAGCCACTGTTTGTCATCGCAAACAATGTTTTATGGTTCCAGCCACCATCATTGTTCAACTTTGAAGGTTTGTATACAGTGGTGGACTTATGAAGGGGACAAGGGGAGCCCACGCTACCCATGAACTACTGTTTTGAAGTGAAAAAAAAACTATTTCATCGTTATATGTATCAGATACCCTTAAGCAAAAATTAGGATACTCTTAAAATTTAAAAGCATAAATTAATATAAGATTAAAGCCCATTCCTATAAAAGATTTATACTGACCCCTAAGTAAAATTTTAGGGCCAACCCAATTATTATGAAATGATTCCATAAAATAAATAACAAAATATAAAACAATTAGTTTGGATAACTAAGTCATTAATCATATTAGCTGATTATTTGATATATTAATTATTACATAATTAATTAGTAGATTGCTACATTAGATTATTTTATTTATTAGTTGATTATTTGCTTAAATACTTGTTTATTGGAATGTTACCATGATTGTTAAATAGAGATGTAAAGAAGTCGTGTCGAGCCTGAGATTGTTTTGACATAAGAGAGCTTGATCTCTTGCCCGAGCTCAGCTCAGATAAAATGTTAATTATAAGGCTCGAGCTCGTCTCGTGTAAAACTTTAATCTTAATACTTGAGTTTTTTTAAGTTCGTAATTTTTCAAACTTGAGCTTGACTTAAGATTCCCTTGAGTATAATTTGATTATTTTTATCATAGTTTTTGAGTAAATTATTGGATGGTCCTATGGTTATACTTAACTTTTGATGGTCCTTAAAATTTTAAATTTTTAATATAGTCCCTAATTTTTTTCTCTTTCATCTATGGTCCATAGTTGTGTTAGTCAAGCGTTAGTGATGTTAACTATTATAAAAATTAGCATTTTACTCGCATTAGCCATCTATTTAATTTACCTTTTAAATATAGTATGATTTTTATTAATAAAAAAAATATTTTTTTTCAAAATTTTTATTTTTATATTATTTTATAATTTCATTATTAATAAGATTATTATTTAATAAATATGTTTTACATACACAAATAAATAGTTTTTTTAAACATATTTTTTTAAAATGTTCGATTTTTAAACTGTTTGGTTTTTATACGTCATTGTAAAACTTTTTGATTTTTTAAACTTTTTTTAAACTGGTTGGTTTTTAAAGGTCTTTTTTTAAACCACTCATTTTTAAAACATTTTTCTTAAACAAATTCTTAGTTTTTTAAACATTTTTTAAAAACATTTAACTTTTAAACAACTTATATAAGAAGACATTTTTATAAAGGTTAAAAAACCCCACATATTGGTTTTTAAAAAATTTATAAACCAAACATTTAAAAGAAGACGTTTTTCAAATATTTTTATTTGTGTATTAAATAAATAATATATTTATAATAAAATGAAATTACGTTGATGATTCCTACGAGAAGTAGTTATTTTGACAGATTTAACATCGCTAACTGAATTAACAAAGTAGGGACCATTGATAAAAGATAACTATAACACTAGGGACTATATTCGTAATTTTAAAACTTTAAGGACTAAATTCAAAATTTTAACCAAATCACAAGGACCATACGTGTAATTTACTCTAGTTTTTTATATAATAAAAATCATCTATATAAATATATATTTAATATATTAAGTAAAAATTACATATGAAAAAGTTCATTTTGAGAGGACTTGGTACTTGAAGCTCTGACTTAAGCTCGTTTATTAAAAGATAATAATATAACCTCGAGCTTAAGCTTGTTTAAGCTCGAACGATCCCAGATTTTGGCAAACGGTCCTAAGTAATTCACAACTTCGCTTGTCTCATTTACACCCTGGTGTTGAATGTTATTTGTTTTAATTTGATTTTTTGTCTTCTTGTTGTGTGATCCGGCCCAATCCGAATCGAACCGTATAAAAAATTAAAAATAATTTACGATAGGGAACCGACCCTAAAAAAATTCGTCTCTCATATAAAAAATTTGTGATACCCTACTAAAGATAAAACCTCATTCTAAACAAGTTATTATTGAGTAAATATATTAAATAAATGTATTGCAAAAAACTCTTTTTAGGATAACCCTAATATCTTTTTTCTAGATTCGACACTACAACTATATAAAATATAACAGTTTAGAAATAATAATGCCTCCTATAGGATGTATACATATACTGAATTTATCAATATATAAAATTATTTGCAATTGGATTCATATAAAATGTTATATTTAATGCAACAACATGTGCAACATGCAGCATTAAAACTAGTCAAATAAAACGTATATATGCACGCGAATATGTCATGAATGTATTGGAGGTTTTGGTAAATTGAGTGTATCTACTTTGGATCTTCCATGGATAATATAATAGATAGGACAGTACTTCAATAAAAAAACTCAGTGAAAACTTCTTTTATTATTTAACTAGCGTTTATTCCCCGACGCGTGTTGCGCGTTTTGAAAGCGAGGCTCAGACATGGTCGGTTACGGTTGCACGTCAGAAACGACTGATACGCGAATGCAACCGACATCAGTTTTGGGGTATCATCACAATTCACAACCATAGGACAGTCAAAAGAAATGGTCTAAGAAAATACCACCCAACAGCATTAAATGACCAACCAGAATATCATCGACTTTACCAACCAACATCTATGAAAAACCATATCTAATAAAGCGTCAGCAAAGGTTGTAACATTCTCGCATCGGTTGAAACGAAAGTCTCTTTATAAGGGTTGGAACCTTCCCTATCGGACGCGTTTTAAACCTATGATTGGGTATTCTTTCAAGTAGTAGCGGACAATATCCGTTGCGGTTTCCTGCTTGTTACAATTGGTATTAGAGCCAGGGTCGGGCCGGTGTGCGGCGAGAACGCTGGACTCCCAAGTCGGGGAGGATGTAACATCCCATATCAGTTGGGAATGAGAACAAAAGTCTCTTTATAAAGGACTGAAACCTTCCCCATTCAAAAGTCTCTGTATACGTGTAATTTACTCTAGTTTTTATATATAAAATCATCTATATAATATATATTTAATATATTAAGTAAAAAATTACATATGAAAAAGTTCATTTTGAGAGGACTTGATACATGAAGCTCTGACTTAAGCTCGTTTATTAAAAGATAAATAATATAACCTCGAGCTTAAGCTTGTTTAAGCTCCGAACGATCCCAGATTTGGCAAACCGGTCCCGAGTAATTCACGACTTCGCTTGTCTCATTTACACCCTAGTGTTGAACGTTATTTGTTTTAATTTGACTTTTTTGTCTTCTTGTTGTATGAGCCGGCCCGACCCGAATCGAACGTATAAGAAAATCAAAAATAATTTACGATAGAGAACCAACCCTAAAAAATTCGACTCTCATATAAAAAAATTTGTGGTAACCCACTAAAGATAAAACTTCATTCTAAACAAGTTATTATAAACAAATATATATTAAATAAATGTATTGCAAAACTTTCTTTTTAGGATACCCCTAATATTTCTTTTTTTCTAAATTCGCCACTACAACTATATAACAATATAACAGTTTAGAAATAATAATGCCTCCTATAGGATGTATACATATACTGAATTTATCAATATATAAAAATATTTGCAATTGGATTCATATAAAATGTTATATTTAATGCCACAAACAGGTGCAACATGCAGCATTAAAACTAGTCAAATAAAACGTATATATGCACGTGAAATACGTCATGAATGTATTGGAGGTTTTGGTAAATTGAGTGTATCTACTTTGGATCTTCCATGGATGATATAATAGATAGGAGTACTTCAATAAAAAACTTAGTGAAAACTTCTTTTAACTGCCGTTTATTCCCCGATGCATGTTGCGCGTTTTGAAAGCGTGGCTCAGACATGGTCGGTTGTGGCTGCACGTCAGAAACGACTGATACGCCAAGGCAACCGACATCAGTTTTGGGGTATCATCACAATTCACACCATAGGACAGTCAAAACAAAGGGTCTAAGAAAACATCACCAACAACATTAATGACCAACCAGAATATCATCAACTTTACCAAACATCATCTAGAAACCATATCTAATAAAGCGTCAGCAAAGGTTGTAACATTCTCGCATCGGTTGGAACGAAAGTCACTTTATAAGGGGTTGGAACCTTTCCTATCGGACGCGTTTTAAACCCGTGATTGGGGTATTCTTTCCAAGTAGCAGACAATATCCGGTGCGGTTTCCTGCTTGTTACAGTTGGTATCAGAGCCAGGGTCGGGCCGGTGTGTCAGCGAGGACGCTGGTCTCCCAAGTAGGGGAGGATGTAACATCCCATATCTGTTGGGAATGGGAACAAAAGTCTCTTTATAAAGGACTGGAAACCTTCCCCTATCAAAAGTTTTTGTATACGTGTAATTTACTCTAGTTTTTTATATAATAAAAATCATCTATTTAAATATATATTTAATATATTGAGTAAAAATTACATATGAAAAAGTTCATTTTGAGAGGACTTGATACATATTGAAGCTCAAACTTAAGCTCGTCTATTAAAGATAAATAATATAACCTCGAGCTTAAGCTTGTTTAAGCTCCGAACGATCCCAGATATTGGTAAACCGGTCCCGAGTAATTCACAACTTCACTTGTCTCATTTACACCCTAGTGTTGAAGGTTATTTGTTTTAATTTGATTTTTTTGCCTTCTTGTTGTGTGATCCGGCCCGACCCGAATCAAACGTATAAGAAAATTAAAAATAATTACGATAGAGAACCCACCTAAAAAAATTCAACTCTCGTATAAAAAATTTGTGGAACCCCACTAAAGATAAAACCTTATTCTAAACAAGTTATTATAAAGTAAACTAGGGTTGTTTCCCTGCGCGTTGCGCAGGGCCAACCAACACAAACGTCCATCTAACCACTACTGAAACTCCGTAAAGATAAAATGAATAAGATTAAAATGTGACGCGATTAAATAATATATACAAAAGCAGCCTAGGTGGCTCAAAAATTGTAGACGTTAGGGTTCCTACGCGGGTCTTCAGGGTAACAAAGGGCATATTGTGGGTTTAATCATTTGAAAAAACATAAGTTGGACATTATCATCTTCATCAATGGTTGCACTACCTTTTTGTTCGGCTGGATCTCTATCTTGTCTAGGTGCATCAATCTCTTAGTCTGATGCATTACCTTTAAGTTCAAGTGGTATTTACTTCATCACTTTTAGCCTTATGTAGCAAGCTCTAGTCGGAAACTAAATGGCACGACTATTTCATTCAAACCAAATGGTTTGACTTAGGCCTATTGATTTTACATCTACCAGATAACAAAAACCCAACCAACTCGATTACACCCAAACCCTAGTGGTTATAATAAAACATGCTTCCATAACAATCAAGGAAGGTTTCTTTTACAATCAACATACTCCTTGGGGGTGTTTTATAGCACTAACAACAAATCTCAGATATTGAAATATGCACCATGTATTCTGCATTGTAGCATCATCATGAAGAAGTTACAATCGAAAACATATAAATTTTGTATTAAATAAGATTCAGTTGAATGTTCCAATTCTGAGCTTAAAAGACAGTTTAATTTTCAAATAGAATGCACACGGGTTCGGATACCATTGGTCGAGTGACACATAGAGCAATCGGTCTTATCATGAAATGAGTATGTGAAATCACAAATGATCAAGATAATATTAGAACAGTAACAGTAGAGCATGCACTAACCTACGCAATGGTTGAAAAATGAAAACTACACAGGCACCAAAACAGAAAACAATAATGTTATAAATTAAATTATGGTTCACACCTTGCAAAAGTTTATGCTCCTTTAATCAAATGAAGCATGTTTCAATATGAGTAGCATAAATGGGTTCTAAGAGTAGATTCTAGGAAGGTGTGTAGGTACGTCATTAAGAAAACAATACTGCTATAAATCATATGTTTTTTAAATAGGAAGACACGCAAGAATACGTACGTAGAATATCTAATCTTACACAACACCCACCCACCTTAGACCTAACTTGATGGTCTCTAAATAGTTGTGGTTCAGCATATAAAGTTTAGCAAATTCTCATCCAATATTTGAGTCAAACCAACAATGACATGCATCTTTGATTTTTTGTCGGTGAGCCAAAAAAGAAACCACCGAAACAGTTCAAATATGCTAGACTTAAATAGGTGAATCGGGTCAAGAAGCTATGATCTATTTAGCTAAATGTAAAATCATTAACGGTAATGTTTAGTCGCTGCAATATACAACTAAATTTGACCTTTTAACAAAATAAACATTCTTACAATTGTTCAACCTTATGAAATAGCCACATGAATGAACGTAAACCACTTTTATAAAGGTGTTAAACGTGTGCTTCCAGAGCGGTTTAAAATTTTATAACAATAATTAACAGTAGTGCATCGGTGGATTAACTATGTAAGAAAATGTCCACCTTGCGACAATGATAATCAAATCAAGAGAACCTTAAAACAATTTGATATGCAGTAGCAATTCCAGATTATCATGTAAAAGAAAGAAAATTACCACATGATTTGCAGTTGTAATTCAAAGAAGGACATGGACTCGATGTCACACTCACATATATCTGAGTAGGAATCCATGACTTGCAACTATTAGCAGATGAACCTCAATTGATGAAGCGCAAAGCCAAATTGTGTAAAAAAGGTGTTCATTAGAGAAACCTGAAATTAAGTAAAAGTTAACTGTATGCTAACTAAAACAGTTTGACCAATCCAAAGCAAAACAAATCATACCCTGCATTGAAGATAATCGGTGGAAGAAGATAAATGAAGAACAGATCTTCACTGAAACCAAAAGATGCGAACTCGTTCCTCCGCTAACTAACAAAATCACAACTCCAGTACAAATACCCTGTCATCTAATTGCACAAAAACAACAAACAATCAATCTCAAACCCTTTCATCTTCATCAACAAATCAAATTCCAACACAACCCACTGAAACAGCAGATTCAAGACCACCAATTCAAAACAATCTAATAACTGATGTACATACAATACAACAAACAGAATGAATTAACCAACACAATCATACTTACAATCACAAGTGCAGTGATGGATTCGTTCATCCATCGATTCTCCTCCAACAGTTGTTTCGAGCTTTAACAGCACCTTCTTCTTCCTTTCTCTTCGTGCTTTCGCTTCAGCTGCGGGATCCGGCGGTCGGCCGGCGGCGGTGACGGTGGTTTGAAGGCGCGCAGCGCTCCTGCCTCCTCTTCGATCTCCTTCAATCTCTTCTTCATATCCTCCAAATCCTACATTTACCAAACCAACACAATCAATCAATCAATCAATACATGCGTCGAGCAATGAATCACCGAGCAGCTATTATTGCGTTGGAGTTGTTGTGTTGAAAGTCTTCGGGTTCGTCCCTTGACATGTCGAAATCGGTGTCCATCTCGGCTTCGTCGGGATCTCTCCGCCGTAAACCTCGTGTTCATCGATCGTGGTGGAGATAACGTATTGAAGATCTAGGTTTAGGGATTTGGTGATTTTGTGTATGAACAATGGGATTAGGGTGAAGAACTGAAGATAAAAAGATTTGTTGTGAGGTGTGGATTTGGGTTAGGTCGGTGTGGCACTGTTGCCACCGACAATTTAGAATAAATAGAATAGAAATATATTAAATAAATGTATTGCAAAACTTTCTTTTTAGGATACTAATATTTCTTTTTTTTTAGATTCGCCACTACAATTATATAACAATATAACAGTTTAGAAATAATAATCCCTGCTATAGGATGTATACATATACTGAATTTATCAATATATAAAATTATTTGCAATTGGATTCATATAAAATGTTATATTTAATGCAACAAACATGTGCAACATGCAGCATTAAAACTAGTCAAATAAAACGTATATATGCACGTGAAATAATGTCATGAATGTATTGGAGGTTTTGGTAAATTGAGTGTATCTACTTTGGATCTTCCATGGATAGTATAATAGATAGGATAGTACTTCAATAAAAAAAATAGTGAAAACTTCTTTTATTATTTTAACTAGCGTTTATTTCCCGACGCGTGTTGCACGTTTTGAAAGCGAGGCTCAGACATGGTCGGTTGCGGCTGCACGTCAGAAACGACTAATACGCCAAGGCAACTGACATCAATTTTGGGGTATCATCACAATTCACAACCATAGGACACTCAAAACAAATGGTCTAAGAAAATATCACCCAAGAGCATTAAATGACCAACCAGAATATCATTGACTTTACCAACCAACATCTATGAGAAACCATATCTAATAAAGCGTCGGCAAAGGTTGTAACATTCTCGCATCGGTGTGGAACGAAAGTCTCTTTATAAGGGTTGGAACCATCCCTATCGGATACGGTTTAAACCCGTGATTGGGGTATTCTTCCCATGTAGCGGTCAATATCCAGTACGGTTTCCTGCTTGTTACAGTTGGTATCAGAGTCAGGGACGGACCGGTGTGCCGGCAAGGACGCTGGTCTCCCAAGTAGGAGAGAATGTAACATCCCATATCGGTTGGGAATGGGAAAAAGTCTCTTGATAAAGGACTGGAAACCTTCCCCTATCAGATGCGTTTTAAACCCGTTATGGGGGTATTCTCTCCAAGTAGCGAATGATATCCGGTGTGGTTTCCTACTTGTTACAGTAATGTAACATCCCACATCGGTTGGGAAGAGGAACAAAAGTCTCTTTATAAGGGACTAGATACCTTTCCTATCGGACGTGTTTGAAACCCGTGATAGGGGTATTCTCCCCAAGTAGCGGACCATATCCAGTGCGGTTTCCTGCTTGTTGCAGTTTGTATCAGAGCCAGGGCTGGGCCGGTGTGCCAGCGAGAACACTATTCTCTCTAGTGGTAGGGATGTAGCATATTATATCAATTGGGAAGGGGAACGAAAGTCTCTTTATAAAGGGCTGGATACCTTCCCCTATCGGACGCGTTTTAAACCCGTGATAGGGTATTCTCCTTAGTTAGCAATCAATATCCGGTGCATTTTCCTGCTTGTTACAAAGGTGGTAGCAACAGCGCCATTGTCATCATAATTGTTGATCATATGCAACAGAAAAATCAATTCAAATGCGCCTAACCTCAATCTGCGATTAGCAAAGGCAATTCAACATCGACAAAACGATGTTTCCTACATCACCATCGTTAAAGCACGGTTGAAACAAACATCATCGAAACTGATCAAGGTTTAGATCTTGTTTTTAAGTATCATCGACCTAATGTTTTTCCAATAGCAGCATCACGACACGGCAACAACACGCCCAAACTAAAATCATCCCCACAACGTCATACATACAAATGCATTTAGTCAATGAAGATAACTTCAGTCTCAGATAAGGCATTGCTCATCATCGACACAACAAATATTGAACAACAAAATCAAACTAACAACATGGTCAAAACAAACCCCATCAACCGTGCTTTGCGGTAGGGTTCGAGCATGACGTAGGTTAAGTAATCAGGGCCTCATATCATCACGTCCACATACATGTTAACTCGAACCACAATATGTCTCAGATGAATTTAACTTCATCATCTGACGCATCAATCTCTGCAAGATAATAAAAGCAACAAAGGCATAGTGCAACCCTGGTCGACAACATAACACCAATTAAAACAATATTTCATCACAGCTCTAGTTGCACAAACGTAAAAACTAAAATAATCGTGAACTCAACGATGCATTATTATTTCAGTTGGTTTTTAACAGAATGCAAAATATAGTAATACCTATCCAAAGGCTCAAAAGTGATGGTTGGTTGCGGCTGCATACCGTAAACAGTTTCCAAGCCGTGGAACCAACTCTATTCTTGGTCAAAAATCATAGCCTTTAAGGTACCAAAGCAATCGAAGGTCCCAGATGAATAATGGTTCATGATCATCAACACGGAGAAATAGCAAGACATAACATGTGAAACAGACTAATAACCATGCCTCAGACCAGCTACTGCTCATCATCATAGACCGAACAATCAATCAATAGATCTAAAAACCACAAAGGGTACCACCGTACCATGGCGAAATAACATCACTAGGTCCACCTCAACCACGAATGGGAGGTAGAACGGCAACCGGATCAAAACCCACTGCTACAACCATATAACAACGACAGATAAGAACCCAAAGGGTACCAAACACAAATCGAGGCCACAACCAAAACTAAATCGACTGCCACATCCATAGAACACCGGTAGACCTGAATAGCCCAAAAGATACAAGAGAGAAATCATGACGGCAGTAAAGATATCGAACATCAACTACCGCAAGGCCTGAAACCCTAAAGGGTTTAAACGATCGAGTTAACTTTCTCAATACCACAATAAAAAACCTAACAAAGATATGCAACTGGCCAAAGGTTATAGGCATTGAGAACCATCGACACTAAATCAAGCACCATCGGTGACCACGCCAAGGATAAAGACCACCGGGTGCCAGACCATAACATACCAAACTTGCGGTGAAGCCGAAGCGTTGTCGTGGGAGTTGTCGGCTGACAGCCGCTCCTGGCAAACTCGAAGCAGCCGTAACGACGGTCATGCCACCATTCAGCATCGACAACTTCCCACTCTCTCTAACTGTCACACCCCCAACCACGGCGGTTTCTCGCGGGGCGTGAACGTCATGGAAACCATAGTCATTGATCGACCACTACATGGTATAGTAAACATACGATGCATATAACTTTAAAAATACATAATTGTTTTTCAAGGTTGAGTTGCGAAAGTAGTAGAACTAATGTAATTGTTTTCAAAATATGACAAATACAATAATAAATGTTTCCAAACAGCATGAAGGGCCCTAAATGCGATGTGGCCCAAGCTAGCTTAACTTGATGCAAATGCCAAATACCTGAGAAGACATGCATGAAATATGTCAACATAAAGTTGGTGAGTTCACAGGTTTTAAAGTAATAGTAAACAGTGTAATGGACCACAAGTCTTTCCATGATTTGATTGTCAGTCATACAATACTATAATATTATATAAGCACCGCAACCAAAGCTAGACTGTAACTGTAATAAACTGCCCATACCCGTTCCTACCGTAAGCACAGGGTGAACAGGCTAATAATGCACCCGTTTAGACCTCCAGTCAAGGTTAGGGTAATTAATCCTGGTGGGGGTAGTCAAACCCAATAGTACTATCCATGATTACCTCGCTTTGGGAAATAAACTAACGGTCCGATAATAGGAGACTTCATACGGTAAGTAAACAACTTATATAACATGTGAAATCATTAACAAGTAAATGTGTCCAAGAAAATAGTAATTTGCATGTAATCTCCCCCATAAGAAAATTAAGTAAAAATAAGGTCGTGAAAACTCACATGTAATGCACGCGTGAATACTAGCAATAGTCTGTACGTATGATTGGTCCAATCTCCTAAATAAATTCACATATATTCATGAGGTCATGATTACTAACCCTAGATGGACATGCTAACTTATCCACAAAGTTAGTTTTGAAAATGTCCTTGACTAGTTAGACACGTTGAGCCGTTAATGTTTTATTTTAGATTCTTGTCTTCATAGTTATCTTCCTAAAAATACATAATATATTGAATGGATTTTATATTAATTGTAATGGCATTATACTTGTGGTAATGGGGTTAGGTCCCCTTAATCACATCAAAAGAGCTTCATAAAAAAGGCAAGTCTTGAACTTTTAGTAAAAGTCCACAACATTTTCAAGAAATATTAGAAAGGAGGAGTAGGGGGGATGGACAAAGAGATGAAAAATGGGGGTTTGTTTATTTTTTGTTTTTTAGTAGTCTAGGATATTTGGGTGGTATTTGTTGCACTATTTGTATTTTTACATATTTTTATATTTTTACTTTTACTTTTTTTACAATACATTAAAATACTACAAGAACTTGTATAATATCATATATTTAATATTGGTGGTATGTTAATGATGTATCATGTAGTTAGTGGTTGAGTTAAAAGAATTCATTCCGGGTAAAATATCAATTTACGCGATTAAGCTTATTTTTAACTTTAAGCTTTTCCAATGTATTAAATTTGAAATCTAAAATACTTTGAAACACTAGAATATAAATAATTTGAAACACTTTAAATTATTTATTAGTACATATATATTAATTATCACCAACGCTCGTGTGTGCCGGTTGTAGACAATGGTAATTACGCCGAATCACTGGTGCATGAAATGGTATGCATAAATTTTGCAATGCATGAAATGACTTTAAATAGATAGAACTCGATTAAAACTCATGTAAAATATGCAAAATTATGACTAAGTCGGGCCGAGTATTGACCTAAAATTTATCGGCTGTCACACTAACTTTCTCTCAAAATGAAGATCCAAAACTGAATCTCGATATATGTAAAAAGGGCGGTGCTAAAGGGGCAAAATGGAAATCCTCAATACATGTGTGGCATAATCACCAAAAACACAAAAATCAACTGTTGATCGCAATTGCTTTATTAATATATACTAGTGTTATTCTACCTCGCGCACTGCGCGAGTATTTTAAAACCGATAATCACCGGTACAACCTAAGTTTCAACCCTTGGCTCAGATCCGGCTTTTCATTGTGGCTGCAAACCAAACGTGGTTGTCATGTCAAAACAATGAATTTTTTTCGAAATCATCACAGCCATCCTATTATATACCCAAACCAGAAAAATCAGACCAAACCACAAAACCAACTACTCATTACATTAGCTTTTTAAACATGTAGGTTCATATAAGTGGATGACGTAATAATGCTTTGGCTCAGACCAACTCACGGTGTCAGGCTGCAAACCATCTACATATGGTTGCCCCGCCAGGATAACAACATGTTTTTGGTTTGACCATCATTGCCAACGAACTTCCTGACATAGCTAATAATGCGCAATCTCACAAATTGAAGCCAAATAACCAAATTACCTAAACAGGTAATATGAAGCAAGACCCAAGCGGTCAAGCCCACCATAATCTTATCAAGCACCATCAGCACACAATCATCTCTCCAACTTCTTCTTCTTCAACCTTCTAGACCCTCAACAAAAACTCCATAGCAGCTCCGGCGACCGACACACAACCTCAGACACCAACGTTCCACAACTTTCGACATCCAAACTGTCAGCAATGACATCACCCAAAAAGCCACCGCCGGCGATCATCGTCCCACCGGCATCCCCCCGGGTCCCTAAATCCGGCACGTTGACCGCCGGAGGTCAACGCAAAGTCGCCATAGCAGTCGACCTTAGCGACGAAAGTGCATACGCCGTCAACTGGGCGGTGCAGAACTACCTCCGCCCCGGCGACACCGTCATCCTCCTCCATGTCCGCCCCACCTCCGTCCTCTACGGCGCTGATTGGGGCGCCGTTGAAGCCCCCGACGCCACCACCGATGAAGAATCGCAACAAAAACTCGAAGATGACTTCGACGCCTTTACGACAACCAAAGCCAACGATCTCGCGAAACCCTTGGTAGATGCTCAGATCAACTTCAAGATCCATATTGTGAAAGATCATGATATGAAGGAGCGATTGTGTTTGGAGTTGAACGGTTAGGGTTAAGCGCTGTGATCATGGGTAGCCGAGGTTTGGTGCTTCGAGAAGAACTTCTAAGGGCAGAGGCTTGGGAGTGTGAGTGATTACTGTGTGCACCACTGTGTGTGTCCGGTGGAGTAGTGGTGAGGGTTTCCCGATGATAAAGACGGTGGTACCACCGTTGGATCGCCGCTTCGAGTTAACGGTGGCAGTGAGGGGTTGCTGCATCCGGTGCCGGAGGAGGAACCGGAGTTTCATGATGCATCTGATAAGCATACAGGTTAGGATCTTGCTGGTGGAATTTGTGTTGAATAGTTGAAATACCGAAATTGCCCTTGGACACCGTAGACACTGTTCATTTCCCATGCTTTTTAAATATATAGTGAAATATGATAATACTTCTAAGCCTCATTTAAATTTAATGGACTTTTGGTTTTGCGGTAAGGTTCGACTTCTATAAAGTAAACAATAGTGGGATTTTAGGGAACTTGCATAGTAACTAACAGTGCAGAAAATTATTATTACGTAAGTGGCATGTAGACAATGGTTAATTAGCTATTACCACACTAATAGCGCGTAAAAGTAACTTAATCACTAATTATAGGCAAAGTGTCATAGAATAATAGTCAAGTTTCAAAAATATTTTAATTTGGTCACTCTAGTATATCTTCCTCAATTGGACCAATAAACTATCATATCGAGTCATCATTGACTTTTCTTATGTCAAAAAAGTAATAGATGAGAAAACATGGGGGGTCGGAATGTTCAATATATGATATTATAATAAAAATAAAAACATGATAATTGCATTAAAAAATTAAACAAATATTCTCTAAAATTCACGCCACCGTTTCACATCAGCATAAAAAAAGAAATACATATTTCCTAATTAAAACCAAAAGATAAACATGTAAAACATGTTAAAACATATAACTTAAATAAAATATTAAAGTTGAGTGACCTAATTGAAATATTTTTTAAACTTGAGTTGCCTAATTGAAACACTTATAAAACTTGATTAATATTTGTAAACTTACCCCATTATAGGGAACTATTTTTAAAATTCAATATTGTTCAAAAAATATATACATATAAATAAGAAAGAGGTTCAAATACAAGTGTATTTTTACTATAAAATTTGAGAAAACACAATGAGTCAAAAAAAGCTACAAAAAAATTATATCTCATAATCTAAATCGAATTTCAAAAAGTAAATCCGAGCTTTTGTTCCCCTAACCGTGCTCACTAAGAAAAAAACATAAATGAAAAATAAAAAATTAACGTTTTTCTATTGTTTCATTTATGAAAGACACAGTGACGTTATTATGTCATTATGAAAGACACAAGACATCAAAATACACAATGAAATTTTTTTTGTTTTTTATTTTTGAAAGAGGAAGATGAGAGGAAAAGAGACTCCGAAGTACTTTTTTAAAATTCGATTTACATTGTGAGATATAATTTTTTGTGACTTTTTTTTTATTTTATTGTGTCTTCTCACACTTTATAGTAAAAATACACTTTGTAGAATAAACTCACCCTATAAATAAAACATTACTACTAAAATTTATTTTTTTTAAACATTACAAATTTATAATTAAAATTTTAAACACTACAAAGTAAAAAAAAAAAGAATGATAGTAAAGACATTACCTCAAACTTCACGATTTCTTTTAATATGTTTAGTCAAATCAGATTTAGGGCTGCTATCCATTATTCGCTTGCCTATTTCATACGGTTTGCTTGTTTCTTTTCTTACTTACAAAAGTATTTGTCGTCTTCGTCATAGTTTTGGCAACCTTATTCTCTAAAAACATATTATGTAAATCACACAAGCATACAAAAAACTATAAAGTTCGCATGATGTCACGACTTCACGATTTCTTTAATATGAGTTTTTGGTTCACTCCAAATACGTGTAGGCTTATTTGCAATCATTTGTCATTTTTTATCAAACACAAAACACATGTTCGACCATCCGTTCATATTTTGTGTCATCAGCATAAAACGAAGACCTAATTCCAACTCCATGTATGGCATTGTCTAAAATATGTGATTAATCTAAAACATTGATACTATTGTTTCAACCGGCAACATCAAAGAACACATGCCAATTATAAAGTTCGCATGATGTCACGACTTCAAGCAATATGTTTGGGTATGGAAAATCACTCACTAGTGTTAACCCCGCCAATCAATAAGGAAATTTGCTCACTCCCAATGTGTGTAATCAATATCACCACGCATCCTAAGAAAGCCTTGGCAGATTCGGGATTTGGAAGATGATCACACCAAAAAAAATGAAATATCTGATATGTCTACAGGTCAATGAATCGATAGATTCGTTAGACTCTTGTTGATGTTATTGGGTGTGTTATGGGTTTATATTTTCGATTACACGAAGACATGTTTTGTAATTAAATCTAGTACTATAGGAATAATTTCTTTTATTTTATATAAAATGTCCCTTTGACTAAGACCCCCTCCCAACAATAGAGGTGGCAGTGCATGTATTCAAGGTCCATAGCCAGGGCCAGCCCAATAGTATTGTCGGCTCAAGTTAGGGCTTTGGGCCTCCCACAACTATAGGGCCTTCATTTTGACCCAAACCTCCAAACCTTTAAGGCTTTTGGCCCAAGTCAGTGATATGTTCCATTGGTAATCAGGTAATCGACGTTTTTCACTTCATCCTCATTCCTCAGACCTCAAACGCCCCCAAAATCTGAAATCCCCAATGAGCAATCGATCTTCATGACTTTTCGGTTTCACTCTCTGACTCTCGAGATCATCAAGCGGAACAGGGCTGCGACTTTTAGTTTCGACAGCTTCAAGCCTTCAAGTATGGCTGCGACTGCGACTCTGCGAGTAGTTCGACCCCTTCAATTCGACAGCCTCAATTTGAGATTTCGAGTAATCACGGTTGACCCCTTCTGCGGTTCTGTTCTGCCCGACTGCCCTAGTGCCCTTCAATTCGACAGCCTCTGCAGTGAGTGCAATCGAGTAGTCGACTACTCTCGACCACTGCCCACTGCTCCACTAGAGTACTCGACCCCTTCAATTCGAGTATTCGACAGCCTTCAATTCGTCGACCCCTTCTGCCTGATTTTTGATTTGTTTCTGATTTTTTATTTGTTTCTGATTTCAAATTGCTCCCTTCATCAGGTTAGTTTTCTACTTTTTTTGTGTTTCTTATTGATTTGCTCAATTGCTTCCTTCATCAGGTTTATGATTTGTTTGAATGTTTCTGATTCAGTGATTTGCTCTTTGTGAAAGGGGAAGTGGTTTGTGATTTATTTCAATTCAAATCACAGGCTGTGTCAACTGTCAAGCTCTTTGAGAAACCTCATATGAGGGCCTGATTCAGGTTATTTGGTTATGTATTGAATTTAAACTATTGATCTGCTCCCTCAAGTTAGTTTTCTATTTTTTCTTACTCAAGCGATTTATTGATTTGTTTCTGAATTGGTTATTTGGTTAATTGTTTTGCATCTAAAATGATTATTAGTTTTCTCTTTTTAGATTAGTTTATTTCATTATCTCATTGCTTGAATCTGATTACTTTATTAGTAATTAGTTTAGACTACATACTATAACTAGGAATTGTAACTTGGTTCATTGGTTGCTTAGAAGTTAGAATTTAATCAATTTATAACAATGTCTACCAAGTTATTTTAACAGTTCCGGTAATTGTTGCTTCTGCGGAACGTAACTTTTCCAAATTAAAACTTATAAAAAATTATTTACGATCTACTATGTCACAAGAAAAATTCCACGGTTTAACTCTTTTATCGATTGAAAAAGAATTTTTAAAAGAATTTGATTACGAAGAATTTATTAAAGATTTTACATAAAAAAGCAAGAAAAATAAACTTAATCTAGATATAATTATACAAGCACAATAAATAACTTAAAAAATATTAACTCCGCCAATTGTAAACTTATTAGTTTATTATTGTCGGTCCCAAGCCCGGATAAAGAAGGAGGGTTTATATCAATATTCTATTGAGGCCCTCATATTTTTTGTTCGTTTTGGGCCTCCAAAAACGTTAAGCCGACCCCATCCATAGCTTTTGTACTTAGCCACTATGAAATGTCAAGTCCGCTATTTTGTTTGATAAAAAATAATAATAAATTGTCGTTTAGGCATTTATTTCTATACAGATGGTCCCCCTATCTTATACATATATGGCTAATTATATGCTTATACATGATCATGTGGTGGGGTTTGACTTTTAAGCACTGCAATGTATAATCTTATATAAACAAACAAACAAACATACCCAGTATGTCCCACTGAGAGTAGGGTCTGGGAGGGGTAAGTGATGTCTAGTATTTCCTCTATCTTGGGGGACAGAGAGACCGCTTCCAAAGAGACCCCCGACTCAACAACAATAACAGCAAAATTATAATGTATATATCACTTAGGCATACATCACAATAGAGTTTTATATATGCATCTGCATGTCCATAAACAAAAACACCAGATTATATTGCATACATCGCATACATCACAAAGTAATAGCATACTCATAACAATTAGAATAATAGTACATACCTCACATAAGCAATGAATCACATGAGAAATTAAGTATATGTCACAAAAGCGAAATTATACTACGTATACCCCAAAAGCAATTAGGTAAACACAACATCATTGAAACAAGTTTGAGGCAGACAAAATTTCTATGATATTAGGCAAGGGATAGGACAGATAAATTTTACTATGATAACAACAGTACTAATAGGGCAGTTAGCACTAAGGTTTCAAGGCTTCACCTACAAAGGACAAATAACTTTACCATACACATCATGTGCGTACTATCGCAACAAGGCCCACTAGTAGTCCCTGACTTTAATTCTACGCCTCCACTCACTCCTATCATCGACCATGTGTTCAGAGAGGTGCAACTCTACCATATCACGGCTAATCATCTCATCCCGGTTAACTTAGGTCTTCCTCTACTCCTTTTACCATCTAAGATGATGCGCTATACTGCTCTAACTGGCGCTGCCATCTGTCTCCTCTTCACGTGCCCAAACCATTTCAATCTTCCTTCTCTTATTTTGTCATTGATACAAGCCACCTGTAGCCTCTGCCGGAAGACTTCGTTCTTTATCTGATCCAGTCTCGTGTCCCCATAAATCCACCTTACCATTCATATTTCTGCGACCTCTATTTGTCTCTCATGTGATTTCTTCATGGCCCAGCAGTCTGTTCCGTATAACATAGCCGGCCGAACTGCCACTCTGTATAATTTTCCCTTTAGTCGTGTTGGGAATCTCTTATCACACAATATCCCTGCTGCTGCTTTCCACTTGCACCATCCTGCCTGAACATGATGGGTTACATCACTGTTTATCTCTCCGTCTTCCTGGATGTACGAGCCTAGATATTTGAACCTAGATGTTTGTGGGACCGCTAGGCCTTGAATAGTAATTTGGGTGTCCTCTTCATTCGCTCCACTGAAATTACAATGCATGTATTCCTTCTTAGAGCGACTTATCCTTAACCCTTTGCTCTCTAGTGCATCTCTCCACTGTTCTAACCTCTCGTTCAGTGCCCTTTTAGATTCTGATATTATCATAATATCGTTTGCAAAGAGCATGCACCATGGGACTGGCTTCTATATAGACTTGGTCATCTCATCCACTGTAAAGAAAAATGGGCTCAGTGCTGATCCTTGGTGGAGTCTCACTTCCACTGGAAAGAAATCTGTGCCTCTGACTGGAGCTCGAACACACGTTTTTACCCATTCATACATATCCTTGATTATCTTAATATATCTCTCTGGTACCCTTATATCCTATAGACTTTCCCAAATTAGTTGTCGCGGTACACTGTCATAAGCTTTTTCTAGGTCAATAAAGACCATGTAAAGGTCCCTCTTCTTTTCTCTATATTTCTCCATTACCCTCCTTATTATGTGTATGGCTTCTGTTGTAGACCGTCCTGGCATAAATCCGAATTGGTTTATCGCTATGTGAGTTTCACGTCTGATTCTCGTGTCTATAACTCTTTCCCATAGTTTCATCGTATGGCTCAAGAGCTTTACTCCCCTGTAATTTGTGTAACACTGGGCATATCCTTTTTTCTTATATGGGTACTATAACACTGCTCCTCCATTGATTCGGCATCTTTCCGGTCTTGAGGATAATGTTGAATAGCTCTGTTAACTATTGCAGTCCTTCTTCTCCCAGGCACTTCCACACTTCAATCGCTATGTTGTCTAGCCCTACCGCCTTTGCCCTTCCCATTTTCTTAAGAGCTCGCGTAACTTCCTCGATTGTGATATTTCTACATTAACACTTATTTTGTTGCGTTGTTCGAGTTGTTTAATCGATCGATGTTTGTTGATTAGGATTCATTATATTGAAGAGGTTATGGAAATAAGCTTTCCATCTTGCCTTGATGTCCCTCTCCTTCACCAAGACCTTTCCATTCTCCGCCTTTATAAACTTCACCATTTCCAAGTCTTGTCTTCTACGTTCTCGAGCTTTGGCAATCTTGAACATGTCATGTTCTCCTTCTTTCGTCTCTAGCCTCTTGTACATCCTCTCATAAGCTATGTTCTTTGCCTCTGACACTGACTTTTTCGCCTCTCGTTTGGCCTTCTTGTAGTTCTCTTTTAGTTGTGTTCGTTCTTCCTCATCATTACAACGTAGGAGCTCTCTAAAGCTTTGTTGCTTAATTCTTATTCTCTCGTGTACGTCTTCATTCCACCACCAGGATTTCTTATGACCGACTGTCCAACCTGTTATAACTCCAAGCGATTTGGTAGCTGCGTCTATAACTCTAGTAGCCATGCCCTCCCACTTTTGGTTTGCGTCTTCCTGTGGTCCAGTCTGGGTCATTGGTATGACCTTATCTCTAAAGATGGTGATCTTCTTGTCTTTCAACTGTCCCTATCTGATCGTAGGTCTACTTCTCTTTGGTGCTTCGACAATTGCTCTCTTCAGGCGTTGATCCACCACCAACATATGATGTTGAGTCACTACTGTCTCGTCCGAGATTACCTTACAGTCCTTCCACGAACTACGATCTTCTTTTCTCATCAGCAAATAGTATATCTGCGTGTGTCTCCCTCCACTGCTACACGTGATTAAATGTGAGTCTCTTTTCTTAAAAAATGAATTTATAACGCCTAGGTCATGTGTCAATGCAAAGTCCAGAAGCTCCCTCCCCCCATCATTCCTAAGGCCATACTCATAGCCTCCATGCACCAAAAGGAAGTGGTCATTAGTTTTACCAATATGCCTGTTAAAATCACCTTGTTAAAATCACCTCCGATGGAAATTTTTTCTTCTCTAGGTATGTCCCTCATAAGTTGGTCTAAACTCTCCCAGAAATTTTTTCTTTCTATTTCTCCTAATCCAATCTGTGGTGAATATGCGCTAAAAACCGTCACCACTTCTTCACCTATTATTATTTTTAGCGACATGAGCCTGTCATCATACCTTCTCACCTCTACTACATTCCCCTGAAGTTCTTTACTAAGAAGCCCACCCCATTCTTTTTTCCATCAGATCCTGAGTATCATAATTTGTATCCATTGCACTCAGACGATCTCCTACCTCGCCATCTAGTCTCTTGAAGGCATGCTATATGTACCCTACGTCTCTTTAGGACATCTATAAGCTCTAATAGCTTACTACTTAGAGTTCCTACATTCCAAGATGTTAATCTTAATCTATAACTCGTGTTCCCCTTAGTTGCACTTCTCGTCCCCGAACAAGGTCTCGGCGTTACATAATTTTTCCTTTCTGTTTTAGCTCCCTATCCCACCCTAACAAACTCAGATCAGGAACCACAACAACAAATAATACACAAATAAACAAGAACAATCACGTTAAGTCTATCACAGATAATAGGGGATGGCTCACCTGTATACTATTTCAAGATAAACAAATGTTATATGTAAATGTTATGATAAGTTAATGATAATGTTACAACTTACAACTCATCTGTATTAAGAATGTTTTTGTAGAATAGATTTTTTTATATATTTATATGAAGTTATTTGTACACTTACATATATTTGTATGGACTGTTAACAAAAGATTAAATATTTTTGTGAACCTCTATGTCTAAAAAAGTCAAAGTCCTGTGTACTATTTTAAACTTTTTTTATTTAAGAATATAGTGGATGGAGTGCTTTTTTGAGAATAAAATTTTTTTTTATATATTCATACAAAGTTATTTGTACACTTACATATATGTGTATGAACTTTTAACAAGAGATTAAATATTTTTGTGAACCTTTATGTCTATAAAATTCAAAGTCCTATGTATTGTTTTAAGTTTTTTTATTTAAAAATATAGTGGACGGAGTGCTCTTTTAACTATCTTTTGCTTATATGAAGGATTCTTGAAGCGAAAAGTAGGAGGATGCAATGTTTTCAGAACCGGATCGGACGTCGAACCGGACGTCTTACTGGTTTGGTGGTCGGACCGGTCGGACCGGTCGGACCGGATGGACCGGAATTAACTATATTTTAATTATATTTATATATGTAATTAAATATAAGTAATTTATATATGATTTATACATATATTTTATTGTTATATATAAAACTTAACTATATTTGTATATCCGAAATACTAATTTATGGTTTAACACCCCGTTTTTACCCACTAAAATCAAAAAAAAAAAAAAAATTCAAAATCCGGTCGGAACCGGCCCGGTTCGCCGGTCCAACCGGCGACTCGGTTCGAACCGGCCGGTTCAAAGCTCCAAAAACGATCCACTATCGACCGGACCGGACAGGGGGCCGAATCGCGGTCCGACCAGTCGGACCGGCCGGTCCGATCCGGTCCTAACAACATTGGGAGGATGTTTGACTTCGGTTTTAGAAAAGGCATGAGTAATAAGGAGAAGGGGTCTTCTGAATTACCCTTGACTACTTTGAAATCTACCAATCACACACTGTCACATCATAAGTACCCTGAACTACCATGAAACACCTAAAAAACTGAAAATGCAACCTTACACTACCCTAGAACTTTTATTTTCATATTAAATAATTCAAAAGAAAATTAACTTTCATAAAAACTAAAAATTTACATTAATTCAAATAATAAAAACAAACAAACAAATAACAATAATAAAATCCTAAAAAACCTAACAATCAAATAATAAACGTTTTGTACTCTACCTCGTGATTTTTCGCTACCATCAACCCTTGACTTTTGAGAAACCATAACAATGTGTTAATAATTGTGTTTGTTTGAGTGTATATGTGTTTATGTATGCATGTGTATATATGTGGTAGAAAAACAAATTTTTATTTTTAAATAACCATCCAATTAAGCTTATACCCTCAGTCGGCAACTAGTACGTACCTTGAACAAACTACCCTGGAGGTACTTTAATAGGGTGGCGGCGGCGTACCCGCTAGGGTCCCTCCCTACCCGATGATATACCCGAGAACGCCCATCCTCCCTTATCAAATCACATAGATTTGAAAAGCAATAGGAGAGGTATTTTTATTTGTTTGGCCGGAAAAGTGTAGTTGTGTCCTTTATTCTCAAAACAAACTTAAAAAACGGCAGACTAGAAATAAAACTATGGGGCATGGAAGCTTCTCTATCATTCTTTTCTTTGTATCATGCAAGTGCACGTGACATCACTATGTCACATCGTACTTGAATAATTGTATAGGTGAGGGAGTGAAAATAAATTTTATTAGGGAGGCAGAATCTAATATATGCTACTAACGAATATAAAGAATGGGTGTTCAAGCGCCCCTATATATGAAGCTTCGCCCATGAATTTTTTTTTTTAATCTTTTACACCACTCAACAAAGATATATATCATTTTATGATTCCCTAAACTATTAAAATATAAATAAAAACATTATAACTACTTCATAATAAATAAAACTAGAAGACTACCCCACGCGGTGCGGCGGGTGACCCGTATATATATTACCTAAAATTTTTTGTACGATAGTCAATTATATTTTCTCTAGTATTAAACATCTATATAACACCACCGTATACAATAACTATTGTATTGAATTATTCTTATGGATATTAATTAATATATAATTTGCTTAGATAAGCTAAAACTTGTAAAACATGTTTTAAAAAGGAATGTCATCTGAGTTCTTTTGCATCAATGTAGCATGCTTATCAATATAATATATGTGCTTAAAATATCACTTTCTCTACCTGATGATAGAATATTAAAAAAAATTAGTTTGAATCTCAAGTATACATTCATCATTTCAAACTTGGTAATTTCGCATCGTTGAGAAGAACTTACAACTCTCTTTGCAACTCTCTTCACCCATCAGATGACTAAAGGAAAAAAATAAAAATAAAAAATAGTGTAAGGTAGTGTTTGTTTTTTCAAAAAGTTCTTCCCCACCTCCTTATCTGCGCGCACACGTACAGACGCGGGAAGAGGTTTTGAGAACGCAGACTGTTTGATTTTTGAAAGACGTTTCAGTAAAAAACATCTTCCTTGACGTCTGCGTGAAAAAGATATGGACTTACCACTTCTCGGATCTTTTAACCTCTTCTCAACTTTACAATACATCCCAACCCCCACCACTAGAACCTCCGGGTTCCCACCACTTGAACCTCCACTTCCCATCCCTCCCTCTCAAGTCTCACCACCGCTGACCCACCTCCCCCCATCGGCCGGACCACCGCCGCCCCTCCCCCCACCTGCGCCCGCCCACATGCGCCCGCCTCCCTGTGCCCGCCTCCCTCCGCCGCCACTCCCTCCGCCAGCCCCTACTTCCTCTGCCGCCAGCCACTCTCCGTCACAACCATCGGGCCCCCTCTCTAAGGTTAGTTTTTTTAAGTTTTGTTTGATTTGTGATTTATGAAGTATGTTTGTGATTTGGTTTAAGTTTTTTAAAAAACAAACAGTTTTTTTCTTATAGTTTGCAGACGTTTGATCCACATCTTCTGCTTCAGATATCTGCAGACGTGGTCCGCAGACTTCAGACGTTTTCCTGCAAAAAACTCAAACAGCACCTAAATCTCAAGTTATAATCAATAATCAATACAAACATTGAATTTTTACATCAGTCATTCTTCATATGTTCCAAGGACTCTATTTTATCTTTAAATCTCTTTGTCTACACCTGTTCCTAACATCATAGATTAAAAAGTTGCATCATTGAAGTTCCCCACAACATCAGTCATTCTTCATATGTGTTACCTCTAGATCTACGATAGGTTAATGCAGATGAGGGATGAGTTGTTTCTAACTAATAAACAGCGAAACAACCGGCATGCGGGTTTTCAGTTCGACCGGAAATTCACTACCAACCGGCCGGTTTTTTCAACACAAAACAAATCAGACTAGTGGAGTTACCGAATCCTGGTTGGACCGACCAATCCGACCCGAGATTGAGAACATTTCACCGTATAACAAAAATTAAATTTATCTTGTTACCTTGAATCCAAGAACCAAAGAAGATGCTTTATCATAAACTAAAACATCAAGATCAAGCATACCTTTTTGCAGAAACCTTTGAAAAGGTCAAAAGGGTAATCTCCATGTGATGTTACACCATACAAATCCCACAAAATTACAAACATCAACCCTATAACCTACATATCTCATTTTACCTAAAATTAAAGAAAAGAATGATTATGTAAAAGAAAAAAACAATCAAAAGGATAGTTGTCATGTTGTTAAAGTGAGCCAAATGATTATATATATGAACTCTTAAAACCATGGTTCTCACTTGCTTTATCTTGATGTTTTCAAGTTCTTGAGCAGAGAAGTCGTCATTAACATCATTATCAACTCAATTATCTTGATTGATAGAAGTTAGTTCAAAAATGAAAGCAAATTACAATTACAAAAATGAAGAAAGAACTCATATGGCCAATTGAAGGTTTAATCAAGTCTTGAGTTGCGGATGGCGAAGAACGATCCATATACTAATTGTTACAAACCCTCGATAAATTAACAGTGAGGAAAACAAAAAAGAATGATAGTTTACCATATTATAATTTTCAAACCCTTACTAAAACTGAAATGAAAGTTCAAATCCTTACTAAAGCTGAAATAAAAGATGATACCTAGAATACAACCTAGGGTTCACAGTCGTTGGTTACCTCAAAACGATCAAACCCCGTAGGCTTTAATCTTTGTATTGAAGGTGGAATAGAGTTACATCTTGTGTGAAGATGGAACATGAAGTAGTTGCGAAGGAGTAAACTTATAAGCGTTGCATTTCAAGACCATGTTAAATCAAAATCAGAGAGTCTCAACCTTTTATTGAACATTCAAAACTTCACCCTCAATATAGCTAATTGGAAGTGTGAATCTAAGGATCTCAATTCAGAAATTATCAGTATTAAAATAAATCAAATCAATGATCGTGGAATTATCATTAATTGACGTTTAATTGTTTTAATGATTATTGATGAACACAAACACAAAAACACAATAAATATGAACTCAATAATTATTCAAAGTATTTCATTAATTATCAGTAATGATTACAAAAGAATAATTAAGAATGACTATAAACAATGATTTCTGTGAATCGAATAATGTTGTTGTTGATGTGATGGCGGTTAGGGTTGCACGATGATGTAACTCTTGACAGCCGTAACATTGCTTGATTGTGTTCCTCGAGATGTGAAACCTAGGACTCATATTTATACACGGTTTGAGTCGGTTAAGGAAATACCGGATCTCTTGGGATTTGTTATTGATTGGTTGACTTGTTTGACTTGTTGATATTTGAAATCATACAAGTATTCTGTTCTTCCGTAGGAGTCTTGTCGTCCGCAGGAGTTTTGTTCTTCCGTAGATGACTTGGTCTTTCGTAGAAGTGTTGTTCTTCCATAGGAACTCTGTCTTCCGTAGAAGTCTTCACTTCATACAATCCTTGATCATCCGCAAGAATCTTCACTTGTATGGTCTTGTAAGAAACATATCTATGGATTAACAATAATGTTCATCCGTAGATGTTTCTTACACTTGGTCAATTTCAAGAATCCTACCAAGTATATTGATTTTGCCTGTCAACAATCAAAAAGCAACACACATATATATAGGTTAACCTATAGATTCAATGCATATATATACATATATATATACTTACTGTTACAATTATTAATTACAAGACTTGATCCAAGTTCTAAGCCTAAACAAAATAAGCTAGACCTCTACACTCTAGATCCAACAATACTCCCCCTTAGGCTTAGCTCCTTGTAATCAGTCCTTCAAAACTGCAAGCTCCTTGACTCTTGATATGATTTTGTTATAGAAGTAAGATACAGCAGCCTTTTGATCATCATATTTGTATTTGATCTCCATTTTGCTAATCTTCTTCAGAGTCTTGAAGCCAAGTCCCAGAACATCCTCCTCTATAGTGAGAGTCTCTAAGACTTTGTCATTTTTCACTACTTCAAGTTCATCTTGTTCTGAGAGTCGGAGTTCTGTGACTTCATCATAGTTGGTTCCCTTCAGCAAGCCTGCATTGTGTCTTCGTCGTTTGTAGGCCTTTGCATGAAGTTTGTCAATTACTTGTATCATGTGTACATGCAGGAACAGATCATTTTGAGCTGCTTCATCACTCAGCTTCGGAAAGAATTTATCATGTAGATAGGATGTGTAGTTGGGATGAAGTAGCTTGATTTCCACAGGGTCAAAGATCCTGATCTTTTCAGCTCGTTTGTTCTCTGCATTCCTCAGCAGCATAAGTTCTTTTGTCCTTTCTACATATCCCCATTCAGTAATAGGGAGTGTGTATTAAGTCCCTTCAATGTGCTTGATGGCTGCTGAGTTCCTATTGTTATAGCCAACCCTCTTTAAAAATTCATCATCTACGGATTTAAAGGCATTGGACTTATATCTTTTCACCCCTTTTATTCTTCTTCTGTGCTCATCATCTTCTCTCTTGGCTTCAGCCAACACATCATCTTTGAACTTTGTTTTCAGTTTACCCACTATGCTTAAGAAGTCCCTGTCCCTTGGATGTATTAGGTAATTTGTAATGGTAAGGTTTTGCAGGTCCTTGAGATCACTCTTAGGTAGGCATAGAACTGAAAACACATTATGGAAGTATTCAACTCTTCCAGATGTTCTTTTGATCACTGCACAATCCCACTCTTGATCATATTTCCATACCATGATCTTATTTTCTTCAGCAGAGTTGGGAGTTGTGAGGTGATCAATCAACTGAATCAGAGTGGACTTCTGATCAGTGATTTCTCTTACAGTAGTACCAAGGGGCCATACCTTGCCTGGGATGACTTCCCTTGGTTCTCTGATGAGTTTATCTTTTGCTTTGTGCTGATCCTTTGGTTCAACAGTTATTAGATCAGCAGTCAGTTTGCTCTATTGGTCATGAGTTGGATGTGGAGCTATGGTTCTGAATTTAACACCAGTTTCTATCTCCACTGCCATCACATGCTCCATCATCGTCCGCAGTTCTCCAGTAGATCTACCTTTGAGCTCATGCGGTTTGTAATTATGGCCCTGTAACTAGCATGTCATGTTGTACTTGGTCAGTTTAGCTGTGTCACAATGGCCCAGATCTTTCTTAATTTTCTCCACTGATTGAAAGACTGTGAAAGCTTCATAATCACAGTTTGGGATTATGAAACTTGCCAGCTTAAACTCTTTCAGCAGATTCTTCATCTCAGTTGAATTCATCCTCTCAACCATGTCATAAGGAAAACCATGGTTGATGAGGGTCATGAACATGCTTGAATCAGGCCTCTCTTCCATAATATCTGCTGTGGTTAGAAGGTCATCGGCCTTTGCTTCCTTTTGTTCAGTGGGGGACTCTATCTTGGTTAGCTTCTCCCATTCTTTGTCACTTTCATCAGCATCTCCGGATGATACCTTCACAGTAGATACATCTACTGAAGGTGTCTGTTCAGGGGATGAAAGCTTTTGCCTTTTTGGAGAGGCTTCTTCTTCAGATTTCCTTTGAAGGAGCCCAAGTATTTTCTTTTCCGTGCATATAGGATCAGTTTCTTTGGAGCTTCAGCGGATGGTTTAGACAGCTCAACACTTGGGGCCTCCCTTGTTTCCAGAGCATAAATCTTCTTTTTCAATTGCTCTATCTTTTCATCTTTCTCTTGATCAGATGAGCTTTATCACTTTGCTCATTTTTCAAGGATGCCTGCAACTCTTGTTCATTTTGTAAAAGTGCATCAATTACCTCATTGTTGCATTTGGCATCCTCTCTCAGCCTTTTCAATCTTGCATCTTTCATCATCAGCTCTTCATCCTTTTCCTAAATGATTCCTTTCAGCTCTTGTATTCTTTGCTTCCGCTTATTTGATTTGAGTACTAGCTTGTTGTACTCAGCAACCAAAAAGCTTTTACTCACTGGGATGTCACTATCACTTAAATCATCTTCGTGGTGGGCAATCACATCCTCTTGTTCTGCTACCCTTTGCTCATCAGTAGGATGATCATCTCCCATTAGCTCATCAGCAGGTTGATCATTAAGAGCTGGAGATATGGGTTCAGTATGGTCTGATGGCACTTGGTCTTCAGTGTTTGTGGATGAAATGGGAACAGTGCTAGCTTGAGATAGTAACTCAGTCTCTCCTGAGTGCACATAATTTAAAGACTCAGTTATCTCAACTAGTTCAGTGCTAGCACTTTCCTGTGATGCTTGTTTTGGTGTGTCTGGTGGTGGTTGAACAGGGGATTGGATTTGGAGTGAAGAGAGAGGTTGAGTGTGATGTGAGGATGAATGAGAAGGTGATGGTGACTGGTGTTGAACTGGTGAGATTGGCTGAGTGTTGGTGGTAGAAGATGAAGATATTAGCTGTAGAGATTCATGGTGATGAATAGGTGAGATTGGTTGGGTGTTGATGCTGGCTGGTGATTGATGTTGGAGTGGTGGTGTTTGGCTTGGTAAGTGATGTTAGAGTGGTGGTGTTTGGATTGGAGAGTGAGAAGCTTGTACAGATTCAGCAGATGACTCTGCTTCTTCATCTACCCAGATCAATTCTTGTGGTATATCTGCATGAGCATCCACCACATGTGCAAACATGGGCATATCTTCACCCTGGTACTTCCCACTAATTTTGTTCAGCATAGATTTACCCAAGTGTGCTTGCACAAACACTTCTCCTACTCTTGATAGCCTTGGAAGTTCAGAGTTGATCACCAGTTGTAAGAACCTTGGGAACATGTACATTTTGTTATTTCGCTGAAGTTTGACTTGATCACTTAGACAGTTGAAAATGTACTTGGAGTAGTTGTAAGTTCTACCTTCGAAGATCCCAATGATTCCTGAAGATATGTGTCGAGAAAATCTATCAAGCCCTGACTTCCTGTTGGATATGCACTTGAGGTAGGTATGGCATAGGAATCGATATGGTTTGCACAGCCTACCCTTCTTTATTTCCCCTTTATCGAAGTCGCCATCATATCCCATCAGGTTAAACACCTTCTCAATGTATTCATTTTCGAATACATCAGGGTGCCCAATCTCTCGATCACCCAATTCCAGACATCGTCTAATTGTGCTTTCATTGATCCGAATACGTTCAGTTAGGATCTCAGCAGCAATCACTTCATCATCTCCTTCTTGTTCAACTCGTGCAGAGTTCCAAAAATCGATCATGTGTGCCTGATGAATCACAGGCTCTGCCGTTAAAGCATAGAAGAGCCTGGACCGTCGAAGATATCTTATGATATCTCGACAACCTTCAGCAGCAGGATCATCAACATTTAAGAATACGCACACATTATGTTCTTTTGCGAATCTGATTGCCATCTGTAATCAACAACGAAAATAGATTAAGCATAAATCTCACATGAAGTCGAATCGTTTTAATGACAAACACAGATTAACCAGTTCCGTACTAAGAATTAGATCATGATTTACCTTCGCAATACTGATAATCGATTACTGGATAATGTAGTTTATGCTTTTTCGGAACGGATTTTTCTGGAAGTTTGAATGAGGGGGAAAGTGGGCGTTTTTCTAGGTTAGAAACTGAAAGTGTTCTGAAAAATTGATTAATGAATTCTGAGTCAGAAACCTTATTTATAACCGAACATATTAATTTCTTTTATTAATTATGTTGGGCCCACTTCCCATTTATCCGTCCGTATACCAAGTTTATTTCGAATGCATTACTTCTTCCGCAGAACATCTGCGGAACCTTAACATCTGCGGATGTCTTAACATCTGCGGATGCCTTAGTTCAAACAATGCATCTGTTTTTCTGCTAAAACAGAAATTTCACTAATACTTCTACGGATGAGAAGTATTACTGAAACTTCTGCGGATGCAGAAATTTCACTGTTACTTCTACGGATGAGAAGTATTACTGAAATTTCTGCGGAACTTAAAGTTCTGTTAAAAACTTTAAATATGTGATATCTACTGAGTAGAATCAAGTGTTGATATTGGACATTGTTGACTGTATTTGCATGGCAATCAAGTACAAGAAAGCAAGTGTCCTGTATCCTGCATTCAAGTTAGTGCTCAAATTCCAATTCCTTCAAAGTAAATTAAATCAAGTTGACAGCTTTTTATTTATTTTCATGCATGAACTACTCCCCCTAAATTTGTGATGAATGTTAAACTGTTGTATTCATCATAAATTTAAGTTGTAAACAGGCATGAAAGGCATATGACAGTCTTAATGAGAGAAAATCAGTTAGGAGGACAAATTAATATGAATTGGTGTTTGAAGGAAATTGTAACCATAATCAAGTAATTGGTTCTGCAACCAAAGTACTTGAGAGCAACCAGCTGAAGCAGCTATGTACTCAGCTTCAGCTGTTGATATAGATACATTAGTTTGCTTCTTGCACTGCCAAGAAACAAGTCTTGGTCCCAAAAACTGACATCCACCAGTTGTGGATTTTCTGTTGTTGTTACACCCTCCATAGTCACTATCTGAATATGAGTAAAGACTGAAATCTCCATCTTTTGGATACCACGGTCCTAGAGCTGGTTTGCCTTTCAGATATCTGAATATTCTCTTCACAGCATTCAGATGGGACTCTTTTAGGTCTGATTGATACCTGGCATAAACACAAACAGCAAACATTATGTCAGGTCTACTGGCAGTTAAGTACATTAAAGAACCGATCATTGATCTATACAATCTTTGATCTACTGATTTTCCAGCAGGGTCAGGCACAATCTTGTCTATTGTTAAGGCAGGTGTCTTGCATGAAGTTGTATCAGTAAGATTGTACTTCTTCAGGATTTGATGAATGTACTTTTCTTGATTGATGAAAATGCCATCTGTTTTCTGATGAACTTGTAAGCCAAGGAAGAATGTCAATTCTCCCATGGAGCTCATCTGAAATTCAGATTTCATTAACTCTTCAAAGCTGACTAATCAAATATGCAACTAATCTTAATACTGTGAGGTTAATAGATTATCAGGTTATCTTATGTGATTGATTGCTAGGTTAGAGTCTCTGTGAGGAGTTCAGTCTAGTTTCCCGCTCATATCATAGTTTCCTGAGTCTGATTAGGCATTCCAGATCTATCCCCTTACCTTTAGGTATTGTGACACTCACGCCGTGAGGTAGAGTGTCTATCGGGTGTGTTATTAGCTCTCTTGGAGAACCTGTGAGGGTAATCCACAAACCGGTGTTTTATCGGCTTATTAGGCCTATCTAGTTGCTTTCCTTGAAAGTGTCGAGGTTTCTCTAGGTTCCTTTTAAGTTAGCATCTCTAGATCCCGGTTACACAAGTCTTTCCAAAAATCGAAAGAATACTAAACTAAACAATGTATATTCATCAAACCTAGGTAGCTACAGAAGTTTAGCCATGAAACATGTTCATAACAGTAGCAAAACTAATAGGAGAAGTCATTGATTACAAAGGAATGAAAACTAAGAAGAGAAACGTAAAAACCGGGACGATTAAGCCTTCGATTCTTCAATTCCTAGCTTCAAACCTTCAATCCTTTGCTTCTAAGCTCCTGAAATCGCCTCCCTTCGTCCTCAGCCGTCCCAATGTCGTCCAAAAGTCCAGAATCCCCCGAAATAGGGTTTTGGTTTGATTTTAAACATCTTTACCGACAATCGCACCCGTCGCGTAGCGCGACGGGTTTTCAGATCTCTCGCGCGTAGCGCGAGGCTTTGCATAACCCGACAAATAGTCGGGTGGCCTTCCGGGTAATAAAGTGGATCCATCGGGGGTAATTTGATCATTTCGCAGGTAGTTCCACCCCTCGCGTAGCGCGAGGGATTCCTCTCAATCACGGCGCGTAGCGCGAAAGGAAGAAATTCAAATTTTTTAATTGTTTTCAATTCCCGATCCACTCGGCTCGCTCCCGGCACCTCGTTAACTCACGTTTAAGCTCCAAATGCTTCCTTTATGCCCGGGATCCTGTCAAACACACAAAATATCAAAAGATACGAATTCCAGGACAAGAACGAATATAAATAATGCAAATAATATACAAAATATACACGGGGAATCTAACTAATTAACACCATATCACTTTGACACAGTTTCTTGTTGGTTGATCCAAATATTATGTCATCACATATATTTGAACCACCAAAAGATCTTGATGTTCATGTTTGAGGAAGAGTGTCTGATCAATGGTTCCTCTTTTGTAACCATTTTTCAGCAGGAAAGATGACAATGTGTCATACTACTTTCTTGGTGCTTGATGAAGACCATACAAAGCTTTGTCAAGCTTGTATACTCTATGTGGATAGTCAGGATCCTCAAATCCAAGGGGTTGAGCCACATATACTTTTTTATCAATTTTCCCATAAAGGAAAACACACTTCACATCCATTTGATAGACTGTGAACTTCTTGAATGAGGCATAAGCTAGGAAGACCCTTATAGCTTCATTTCTTGCAACTGGTGCAAAAACTTCATCATAGTCTATCCCTTCTTCTTGAGTATATCCTTGAGCAATAAGTCTGGCTTTGTTTCTCACGATTATACCCCTGTCATCCAGCTTGTTTTTGAAGAGCCACCTTGTTCCAATTGGATGTTGACCTTGAGGCAAGTCTACAAGATTCCACACCTTTTGTTTTCTGAATTGGTGTAGCTCTTCTTGCATAGCCTCAATCCAGCTGTTGTCTTTTAGAGCAGCTGTAATATTTGCAGGAACTGTCTGAGACAAAAAGCAGGTGAACAGGCAAATGTTTGCCACTCCTCCTTTGCTCTTTGCTCCTTGTAGTTCTTGCATTCAGGTCTCCAATGATATTATCTGAGGGATGAGACTTGTGAATTCTGCTTGTTGAAACAGCATCAACTGGAATTGTTGATTCTAAGTTTGAGAAACCCATTGATGCAGATGCATTCAGTTGAGAAGATGAGTCTATGAAGTAATCAAATGGCTCATGTTCATTAGGATTAGCTTGAGTTTCAGTTGCTGCAAGAAGTTCTACGGAAGCATTGTTCTTGCAGGAGTAACTTCAACATCTACGGAGGCATTTGTACTTCCAAAGGGGTCATCACCATCCACGATGAACATTGTTGATTGCTGCATTTTTGTTGATTCAACATCCTCTCATCCTTTGGTGAAACAGACTTACATCTACGGATGCTGATGCATCTGCGGATGTATTATATGTGCTGCGGATGAAGATTGCTTCGGATGTAGCTGCATGCTGCTGACTTATTCTTGCTGAGGTGCAGTTGAAGGTTGTGCCCTTGGTGGGTCAGCTGTAGTGGCACTTCATTCAAACTTGGAGGCACAAATGGATAGCATGTATCCGCAGAACCTGCATTGATCAGATAACCAGTGTTAAATGATTCAGTTAATGCATCTATATCAAATAACCAAGATGATCCTACAGATGTTGTAAACATAGATTCATCAAAAGAAACGTTGGGAGATTCTTCAACAATGTTATGTTCTGGAATATAGACCCTATATGATTTAGAAGTGGATGAATATCCAACAAAGAAACCATCATAGGCTTTTTCAGAAAATTTTCTCAATTGTTCTTTAGTATTTAATACAGACACATGACACCCAAAAGCTCTAAGATATCCTATAAAAGGTTTTCTTTTAAATAAGAGCTCATAAGGAGTTTTATTATGTTCTTTGACAATTAATGTCCTATTTTGAACATTGCAAGCTGTATTAACAGCTTCTGCCCAGAAAGTTATGGGCAACTGAGAATCAGCTAACATTGTTCTGGCTACTTCTATGAGAGTTCTATTTCTTCTTTCGGCCACTCCATTTTGTTGTGGAGTTCTTGGTGCCCTGAATTGTCTTGCTATCCCTTTATTCCTGCAAAAAGAATCTAGATCAGCATTAACAAATTCAGTTCCATTATTACTCCTAAAAATTTTAACTTTTAAATCAAGTTGATTCTCAATCTTGATCACGAAGTCCATTAATGTTTCAGATGTTTCACTCTTATGTTTTAAGAAAAAGACCCATATGAATCTAGTGAAATCATCTACTATCACCAAACAATATTGCCTTTTTCCAATGCTCATCACATTGGTTGGACCAAAGAGGTCCATGTGAAGCAATTTGAGTGGTGTAGTATTAGTGTTGATTATTTTGGATTTATGAGACACTCTATGTTGTTTTCCTTTGTAACATGAAGAACAATGATTAGAACAATAAAATTCTTTCTTTAGTAATCCAATGACCAAGTCATTTTTCACCAATTTATTCATGTTCTTCATGTTAGAATGAACAAGCCTTCTATGCCACAATTGTGATTCATCTTCTGAAGACTTAGACAGCAGGCATGTCTCATGGCTTGTGAGTGATGTGTTGTTCATATCCAAAACATATGTGTTTCCTTTTCTTGATGCTTTTAGAAGGATCCAGTCTGCTGGAACTACAAAACCTGGCTTAAGAATGTAACAATTAGTGTTATCAAATAGTGTAGTGTAATTTTGATCACAAATTTGAGATACACTGATTAAATTGTACTGCAAATTTTCACAGTAATTTACTTTTTCAAATGTTAAAACACCATTTGTTACAATTCCCTCACCAACTATTTTACCTCCCTTCTTATCCCCACTAAATGCCACATAAAAGGCATGTTTATGTTTGAAGTCATGGAGAAGTGCACAGTTTCCTGTCATATGTCTGGAACAACCACTGTCAACATACCAATTGTTGTCAGCTCTCCATGATTGTTCCTGCACGAAAAAAGAAATCAGTTAGAATTGACAACCCAAGCCTTAATTGTCTTGGGTTTGCCAGAAGTGTCAACAATAGTTACTCCTTCATGAATTAATCTTGAAGTTTCAGTATTAGTTGTTTCTTTTTGATTTGATGGTGGTGAGGATGATTCTGTTGAAGATGATTCAGGTGTTTGGATGTCTTCTTGCTTATCTGATTCTTTCTTCAACTTATCTTGTTTTGGCTGATATTTTAACTTTGAGGATGCTCCTGTATTTTTGAAAGTTACTTCATCTTTCAACTTTGATTGAGGTACAGGAGTTCCTTGTTCAAAGTTATCAAAGAAACCATCAACTGCTTCAGTCTGTTTATCTGACAAATCCACCTTTTTGTGAGGTGTCTTAGACTGTGTTGGTGTTTTCTTCATCAAAGTCTTATCCGCAGCAGAGGATCTTTTCTTTGATTTTTGTTGTTGTTTTTGCATCTTTGATTCTTTCTCACTCTCTGAAAATTGAGAATCTGATTCAGATGATGCATCCTGTGACTTCTTTTTGCTCCTTTTCTTGTTCTTCTTGTTGAAATAACATTCCTGAGTTGAATGGTTATTTTTGTCACATATAGCACAGTGTTTGTTGAAGTAGCAGTCAGAAGTCATGTGATTGTTCATATTGCATATGGAGCAATAACTGCTGAAATAGCATTCATCAGTATTATGATTCTTCATATCACACCATTTGCAATATTTATCTTCTGAATTTTTTTCAGATTCATCTTTCTTTTTCTTGTTCTTTGTCTCCTTTCCTGATGGATCACTTGATTTCTTCTTGCTTTTGGTAGGAGCCTCATCATCTGTTTCTTGTTTGCCTTTGGCTGCCTTTTGTTTCTTGATATTCAACATTTTCTGTGCATGTTTGTTGGCAGTCCTTTTGACCTCATCCGTAGATTCGGTTTCTCTCTTCCGTGGCTTTTCTGCGGATTCACAAGTTTTAGCCTTCTGCAGATGTACGGACTTGGCTATTTTTGCTTTCCGCAGATGTTCTACGGATTCTTCAGACTTCTCTTTCCGCAGATCTTCAACACTTGAATTTTTCTTCTTCTTGGTTGAAGTTTGTTGTTTCTTACCTTTATCTAAAGGAGATAAAGGTACCTCAGTACTTGATCCGCAGTTATCAACCTTGTGAAGGTTCAGTTTTTGAAGTCCTTCATTCAGTTCAGCAATTCTTTTGCAGATAGTCTTCAGCATATTTCGTTGCTTTGGAGGATACTGCAGCTTTGATTCTTCAAGAACTCGGGGAAGAACAGTTTCAACTTGAACATTCTTACCAATGTTCAGTTGATCAGTATCATGTTCATCAGAATCATCCAAGTCATCATATTTATCAAAATCTGAGTCATTATGTTTAAGTGATTCTGATTTAGTATATTCAGTATCACTCATCTCAGCTTCATTGTTGATGTTTGTTTTTAGATCATTTTGGTGCTTGGCACAAAATGATTTGATAAAGTATTTGTCATTGTTTCAGGCAAAGTTGTATAGTTATCATTAATAGGTGGTGCAACAGCATTATAACCCAACCCATACCTGTTCTTTGATTCAATATGAGAGTTTAACAACTTCTCATATTGGTGAGATGATAGTTGAAACTTCTGAAGTTTCACTTCAGTAGATGCATGATCAGCTATGGATTTTGTTAAGGAAGTGGTCAGATGCTCAACTTAGGGCCTGTTTGTTTTCATCTGACCCGGCTGACCCGCTGACTCGGTCAGTCGGTCAGCCTGTTAGCTGTTGGTGAAACCCATTTATGACCGGGTCTGATGGGCTGACCCGGACCTTAAAATCTTAATAGCTGACCGGGTCTGTTGGTGAACTTCCATCGGAACCCCCATCTTTGAGCACCCCATCGACGAGCACCCCTTACCTTCGGCCTCTCCATCGGAAAGCTGCTCGTGCGCTACGAGATCCCGGTACCACTTCCTTTTGGGGCTCGCCGCTCACTTCTAGATCCACCACCGCCGCTGCTCCACCCGCCGGAGATGCTTCTTCCTCCATCACCACCGCCCCCAACAACCATTACAACCACCATTACAAAAATAGTTCTACTTACAGAGATCGGAGAGTGAGAGGAGCATGTTTGTGACGGGGTCAAGGCATGGAATCGGTGATGAGAGGAGAGTGTCGATGATGTGGTTGTTATAGGGACTTTACTGACATCCCCTTTGTATAAAATAAGATGCTAAATATATAAAAAAAATTTGGCTTTTTATTTTTATTTTTAACAATATATGAATTTTAGAAAGATATAAATTAAATTTTATATTTTTTTATCATTCAGCAGAGTCAGTCAGATACTGAATCAAACAGCCAAGTTTCAGTCAGACGTATACCCAGTCAGAACTTCTAACTGGGTCAGCTTCTGACTCAGTCAGATCTTACCCAGTCAGTTTTATCAAACAGCCTCTTAGGCTTTGAGGCTGTAATTTTCAGAAACATATTTTTCTAAATCCTTTTGCAAAGAACTAATTTTGATTTGATATAGTTTATGTTCTCTTAAATGGGATTCATTTAAAATCATTGTTTCTTTTACTTTGTCAGCCAATTGTTAAGCATGGACTCTGTAACATTCAACTTCCTCAACACATGTTGATGAACATAACCTGTCTTTTACCTCTCTGGCCATAGGAGGAACTTTGTTTTCCATGTGTGCCATTAATGCTTGATTCTCTTCCAAGACTTTCTGTTCATACATGCTCCAGTCACATGTTCCATCTTGAAGTATGATCAGTCCTGACTCCTTAGAATTGCTTGGTCCTGCTGATACATTTATGGCTGGTGGGGATGTATTTGTCAGCTGAGGTTGTCTGTGCAGAGATCTTTGAGAGGTTGATTACTGATTCTGATATTGCTGTTGCTGCTGATGTTGATGCTGCTGATGCTGCTGCTGCTGATGCTGCTGAGATGATTGTTGGTTGTATTCTCTAGAGAAGTGTCCATAGAGATTGCATTTGAAACATCTGACTTTTGACTTGTCAACACCAATCTTTGATGTTTTACTAGCTGTAGCCAGATTCTTATTTCTCCTCAAATATTGCTTAGCTCTGTAAGCAATCATAGCCATCTGCCATTGTAGATCCATCTCTTCTACTACATCAGGGGGCAGTTCCTCCAAATCTTGCTGGCAGATGTTTGCTGATGTTAGTGAGTTTTCAAGATAAGCTTGAAAGCTAGAACTAAAAGCTGCAAAGGCTGCTTTTTGTTCTTCAGAATCCAATATCACAGTAATTGGTTCTGATTGATTGTTTTGTTGAGAAGATTTAGCAGTTGTTTTAGTATCTCTTTTCTCAACAGATCTTCCTTTTTCTTTTTGGTTCTTACTTTGAGATGATTTCTTAGTTGGTTTGGAGGCATAGAAACTAACTTCCTCTTCATCATCACTCAAAGTACAAGAGTTATCACCTTCATTATTTGAGATAAATGCACTTCTAGCATTTTTGGTTTCTTTGAAATGATAAGGTGAGACATGAGTTCTCACACTCTTGTTTCTTGACGGTTCATCCATTTCAAGTGCTTCTACTTTAGCAACCAGAGTATCCAGACCAGTTGTCTTAAGATCTGTGGTGTTCTTGAACATGGATACAGTTTGCTTCCAACTTTCAGGCAAAGTGTGGAGCATTTTCTTGTTGAGTTCCTCAGTAGTATACTTCAACTCCAAGATGTTCATTTCAGTAACAAGTTGCATAAATCTATGGAGTTGTTGAGGAATTGATTCACCCTCAATATGATGAAAGGTTTCATATTGTGATCTGAGGGTGTCTTTCCTTATACTTCGGATCTCATTACTCCCTTCACAGAGAGTGTGGAGTATCTTCCACAAGGAATTTGTTGTTTTGTAGTTCTCGCACCTGATTAATATCTCTTCAGGCAAAGCCATACTAAGCAAACTGTATGCTTTAATATCGACTTTAACCTTCTTGACATCATCAGGTGACAAGTCCTTTGTGCTGATAGGCTGATTCTTGTCATTATAATCTGGCCCAAGAGTGGGTGGAATATAAGGACCCTCAGTGATGGACTCCCACAAGTCAGAATCTGTGTAGTTCACATGATTTCTGAACTTGATCTTCCAGGATTTGAAATCAGCTTTGGTTTCCAACTTCGGCGGTTGATATGATCCTCCACAAAAAGTACTCATGTTTAATGCAAAGTTATGAATGAAACCTTGAATGTTAAATTGGACAAACCTATCAAAGACTCAGATCTAGTATTTAATTGATTTGAATATAGATCTAAATCAAACAAGCAATGAGAGAATGCTTGCTGAACGATAAGTCGCTGAAATAATTGTTTAAAAATTAATTAAACAATTTTAATACTGGTAGATCAATTGATCTAAATCAATGAGCACTTGGCTCTGATACCACCTGTGAATCCATGGATCTCAATTCAGAAATTATCAGTATTAAAATAAATCAAATCAATGATCGCGGAATTATCATTAATTGACGTTTAATTGTTTTAATGATTATTAATGAACACAAACACAAAAACACAATAAATATGAACTCAATAATTATTCAAAGTATTTCATTAATTATCAGTAATGATTACAAAAGAATAATTAAGAATGACTATGAACAATGATTTCTGTGAATCGAATAATGTTGTTGTTGATGTGACGGCGGTTAGGGTTGCACGATGATGTAACTCTTGACAGCCGTAATATTGCTTGATTGTGTTCCTCGAGATGTGAAACCTAGGACTCATATTTATACACGGTTTGAGTCGGTTAAGGAAACACCAGATCTCTTGGGATTTGTTATTGATTGGTTGACTTGTTTGACTTGTTGATATTTGAAATCATACAAGTATTCTGTTCTTCCGTAGGAGTCTTGTCGTCCGCAGGAGTTTTGTTCTTCCGTAGATGACTTGGTCTTCCGTAGAAGTGTTGTTCTTCCGTAGGAACTCTGTCTTCCGTAGAAGTCTTCACTTCATACAATCCTTGATCATCCGCAGGAATCTTCACTTGTATGGTCTTGTAAGAAACAAATCTACGGATTAACAATAATGTTCATCCGTAAATGTTTCTTACACTTGGTCAATTTCAGGAATCCTACCAAGTATATTGATTTTGCATGTCAACAATCAAAAAGCAACACACATATATATGGGTTAACCTATAGATTCAATGCACACACACACACACACACACACACACACACACATATATATATATATATATATATATATATATATATATATATATATATATATATATATATATATATATACTGACTGTTACAATTATTAATTACAAGACTTGATCCAAGTTCTAAGCCTATACAAAATGAGCTAGACCTATACACTCTAGATCCAACAGGAAGTCTTCAAATGGAACAACCGGTAATGGAAAGCCTGCTACCATCAAAAGAACAAAATCAGCAACCAAGCAACACATAAGTTTGTAACCCTAGCATACAAGAGGATGAGCGAGTCATAAAACGTACCTGAATGTCGGTGAAAGGGAGGGCGGAAGTCCTTAATCTTGTTTGATCAAAGCCATGTTAACCTTTTCAACTAAACTAACTGATTACTTCGTCTTCATCATCGTCGTCTTCTTTATCAACATTCAACAGGCGATGAGCGTATAAAGAAACAGATGAGAGAGAGGAAGATGAAAAGGGATGCGGTCGTCTGGGGGCAGAGAAAGCAGAAACACAACACGTATCACCTGAGAGGTTAGTAGCAGAATAAGTTGGCAAAAGCGGACGTCTGTCTCATAAAGTGAAATACCTAAAATACCCTTGGTTGTGGCACTATAGCCACCGACCAAAGGTAATAATATAGATTATAATATAATATAAACTTAAATATAGTATTCATATAGAAAATAAAAATAAAAAAGATATGTAATATCCCAAATTTTCATGTCTTTACATAATGCTATGAGCTGAGTATTAACGTTACAACAAGGGAAATATTACCAAGGTTAAAATGAGTCTGCAACAAATGAGAATGAGGTTATAAACTGATCAACATTGAAGTATTTATAAAAAACTAATCAATTAATATGAACCTCGTTATAAAGCCTTTAGGTCTAAGTTCTTTATTTATACAATTGTAAGTTTTGGGTGAAAGGTGTTAAAGACAAGAAATAAGTAGGGACCAAGGGGGTTATAACTCAAACTTTATTGCCATAAATCTAGTTTAGGCCTCCCTCATCCGTTTTCGGTGCGTAAAATCTGTTTTGCAAGAGGGAAGAATAAGAGGAAGAAATTCTTGTGTTTGAGTGACCAAGCAGAAGAGATGGAACGATCTTCGAAGATATAACCATTCAATCTACCTCAAATTTTGACAAGATCTTAAAAGACGTAGTTGAAGATGTTGGATTGGGTTGGTTTAAATAAACAAGAACTTATTCTTAGATCAGTAACTAACAAATACGGAATCTAAGTTAGTTATTTACTATCACAACACAAATACTTTGAGTAAAGATAAATATAAAGTTCTTTCAAAGTATTCACTTGTTTTGTAAAAAGTTTACAATTCGGCAGATACAATCAAATGGTTTAAAAAGCTTGTCTTTCCTATACCAATATGAGGACTTTATATTAAACAATGAGAATAAACTATTTTATGTTCAGATAATCTGTGTATCAGAATTTGTAGCTTCAGTGCTAAGTTGTCTACTAAAGGTGAAACACAACAGCCGTCGACACAAACACACTTGTTCTTAGTAGCAGTCAAGAGATGAAGGGGTGTATTCAGTGGATGGCAAACGGCGGCGCTGGTGGAGCTCGTAAACGTGGTTGCTTGGCCTGAATTGCCTCAATTGAAGTTCATTTGAGGTAGTTTCGAGCTACTCATATGCAAGATCGTAAAATAGTGAATTCCAACGACATTCGTGTATCTAAAGGTGGTGGTGAATTCTAGCGATAGCAAGATCACAGTTGTGATTAGAAAGTTGAGACAAGTTTGTGGCCCTTGAATCACTCAAATCCAAGTTTGTTTGATATGGTTTTGATCTCACTCGTATTTGATTTAATTCGGGTACGGTTCGTGTTCAACCGTCAAAACGCACAAGTACAACTATAATTACTTTTATATGTGTTTATAAGTGTTTGGACTCGGGGAAAGGATATGTTGTTAACAATGACTTTTTATGGCTATTGGAAATGCTATACTGTGACGAGTTTATAATTATATTTTAAAAGTTATTATTCAATTCGTCAAACATGTTGGAAATTGATAGTTAAAGCTTGTAGCAATTGTTCGGGAAAACTCGGATGTGTAGCATTAAGTTGGCGATGAAGTATTGACAAATTATGTTGCCGTGTTTTAAGCAAAAACAAATAGGTTATGATTTATGTTAACTTGGAATTGTGTTTTAAATGTTTGAATGTTTCTACTGTACATAATTTATGGTTTTAGTTTATTATACTACTAGTATCCGAGTACCACATCATTAAATAAACGTATTAAATTTTGTTGTTAGTAATAAATATTTATAAATTATAAAGTAATTTTTTGAGATAAGATATGATTATATTTTTATAAAGTTTTGTTTTTAAAAAAATACATTTGTTTAATAAGTAGAAACATGTTTTTATTTAATAAAAAAAGTTTAATAATTTGAAAAGGATACACAATATTATTAACATCTAATATTATCATTAAGGGTCCAGCTAATCCAACGCCCAGTCAGGTTATATCTGGACGCCCTTTGACTTTTTTCACGGCCCGTGAAGGGCCTCACGGGCCGTAAGGTTTTCGAAATTTAATTTTCACACCTACATTTACTCACGGGCTGTGTAAGACCTAACGGCCTGTAAATGTCCACTCCCCGGCCCGTTAACAAGTGCCATAACGGCCTGTGAGTTCTCTCAAGGGCCGTAGTAGTCCTTCTGAGAATTTACTTTCCTCGATTTGCGTGCACTTTTAAATTTTATAATTATGTGACGCGACGTATTATACCTTGATTCGATTTAAGATTCTATATAAACCGTTATATATTACTTGTTATATACGGTTAGTGAGAAACGAAACAGTTAAAATGTCTTCTCGTGGAGGTAATGGAAGACGTCAAAATGAGTCCTCTTCAAACTCACGAGATATTGTGGAAAGTATTCCTGATCCAATAGATAACCATAATTGGCAGTATGTGAGAAAAAGGTCTCAGAATGTTATTCACTTTATACGTAACGGTGATTCCCAAACATGTAGAGTGTATTACATGGGTAATTCCGATATTCAGTTACAATTTTGGCGTGAATTACTCGGAAACGTGTCTTTAGGTACAGAGGTATGATTTAAAGTTTTTTTGTACATTTTATTTTATTTTAAAATTCTAACAATTAAAAAAGTTGTTATTTTATAGCATGTTCGGGCGTGGACAAATAGACTCACAATATGGAGATACGAAGAAATACGTAGAACAGAAGAGTTGTCGGGTAGTGATCGTTGGACGATTCTCCCATTTGAGTGGTTTAACTTAATATACTCGGGGTCCGTTAATGGTAACGAATATGGCGACGGGAGTGACTGTCTATATCCCGCGTTATGGGAAGTTGATACGGTAATACTGTTTTCATGTTTTACAATAAAAATCATGAATTTATAACCGTGAATTAAATTGTTTTGTAGGTTTACGTACCAATGACTGATGACGAAGAAAATTGGTATCTTTTTAAGATTTCTATGGACTCACTACAAGTTCGTATACATTCTCCATACGAATGCCGACCAAATACGTGTGATGATTCATGGTGCATTCATCGTAATGCCCGAACAATTTTCGTACAATTCGAATCGTACTTTTTACATTTTCTGTCACGTATACAATATTTGCAGCACTCCGGACAAGAACAAATCGAAGAACTGGTCGTATCCGGTGAAACCGTTTGGCCTCCTAACGCCGGTCATATTGGTCGAGATTCGGGAGTTGTAATTTGTATGTTATTGCGTAGGTTGGTTCAAAATAGATCTTTAGAGTGACAAGAGGTTAGCTTACAGGATGCTTGCTTTAGATTCCAAAGATTTATAGCAGACGAACTGTATTCTAGACGTATAATGTAGAACAGTAATTAAATATTTTATTAAAACATAAATGTTTATTAGTACACTTTATTAAAAACGATAAACCGTTATTATCACACAATAATAAAACACATAATTTTTAATCTTCTTGATCTTTATAAAAGATCCAAGCCGCAAAATGGTTAAAAGAAATTCCAAAATGCTCCCGATATCTTTCTTGAGTTGTTGTCATAATATCCGTATCATTCCATAACGTATTTCGATTGTTGTAAACGTCTTTGTAGAGCTGGTGAAATGTCGTGACCTTCCTTCTCAAGTCAAACCACTTGTTGCTAAGTTCACGAGTGGTGCGATATTCTTCACGTTCGAGAATTTGATGAAAACGAGTTGAAACCCGGTTCCAAAATATTGAATTTGGTGGGATAGTCCCTGAATTTTCGATACAAGATCTTACTAAAGTCACCTCCTCTTCATCCGTCCATGGATTTTGATCCGGTGAATGGGACGAGGAACTTGATGTAAAACTTGTAGCACTCATGGTTTGGATATTGAGTAAATTTGTGTGAATTGGTTGTGTGAAGTGGTTGAATTTATAGACCTAAAAAATAATGAAACGGCCCGTGAGGGACGTTACGGCCCGTATGTGGGCTACCAAACGGGCCATGAAGTCTCAACGGTTGTTTTTTAAAAATTACCAACATCACGGGCCGTGAGGACACTCACGGCCCATTTTTGCCATAAGTAACGGGCCGTGAGGCCCTTCACGACCGTGAAGTCGTATCATATATACGACCTCACGGCCCATTTCTTCATTTACGCCCCCTAAACACACATTCGATTCACTCTATCACGAGCTCCGGATTTTCATCACTTTCATACCGCCGACTCCTTACTACGGTACGTATTCAAATTCGTATTTTATTTTTGTATATTTATGGTTTAAATATATTAAAATTTAATTTAAAAACGAAATAATCTGAAAAAATTGGGGGTTACGGGCCGTGAAACACTCTCATGGGCCGTAACCTTTTGAATTTTCAAAGGGTCACGGGCCGTGACTGCTGTTGACGGGCCGTAACCCTTTGAACATTCAAAAGGTTACGGCCCGTGAGGGTGTCTCACGGCCCGTAACCCTTTTTTGTGTTCTTGAGATTTTCTAATTTATCTTTTTTTTGCAGATTATGCCGTCGCGCAAACGTTTACGTCCAGAGACCGAGCCTGAGGGTCAGGGTGACTTTCTGGACCCACATCCGCATCTTCGTTTTCCTCGAGAGACACAGCCACGGCTTAGGCTGTGGAAGCTGATTGGACGGCCCCTGAAAGGGACCCGCACCCTCGACTGGGACGTGCTAGAGGAGGTTGGAGATATAGCACGAGCCCAGGACATTGTTAGGCTCGAGGGAGAGACGCCCTGGAGGCGTATGTTTGATTTTGGATCTAGGAGGGGCTACAAGGAGCTCACGTTGGAGTTTTTATCTACGTTTTTGTTCACTCCCGCGAAAGAGGATGAGGACCCCCGCGAGCACCTAGCTGTTCGATTTATGCTGGCGAGCAATAGGTTTGAGTTCACCCTTGCTCAGTGGGCGGTGACTCTTGGGTTTTACACCCAGGAGGAGACGCAGGATCATCGTTTTTATTCTGACGAGGTCCAGTCAGAGGCGGCTCCTCTGACCATTTCCGACCAGCCATGGGAGGGCGCCATTAGGGCGAGCTCCATTAGAGATCTGTTGCACCGGTACCTACACCGGTGCATTGCCGGCACCATTGCCGGCAGAGACCAGAGTATGGAGCAGGTGTCGCTCCTTGATTTATTTTTTCTGAGGGCCTTGCTTTCACCTAGGCGGGTTAATCTTGCTCACTGCATGGCCGTCTATTTCTTCAGCGTCATTCAGGGCAAGGTAAAAAAATATTTATATTAATTCTTAATAAATAAGTATTATCTATTATGCGACTCATAATTATGCCTCTTATTTGATTGTTTTGCAGATGGATAGCCCGATTGTTTGCGGCTCTTACATCACCGTCATTGCCTCGCGCTTAGGGTTGTTTACGGACGCCTTAATTGCGAGACAGACGATGGACACGCCGCCTCGGATTTTGGGTCGACAGACCGTCATGGCCATGGGAATTGCCGCTAAATTTGGCGATGACCTCCGATGGTCCACTGATGGTGGTCGGACCATCTGGCAGCCGATGGCGGACGTTGGTGAGGAGGAGGAGCAGTCGGCGCCGCAGCAGCAGCCGCAGCCCCAGCCACACGCCAGAGCACCCGTCCCACCGCCAGTACCGCCTGTTCCCAGGATCATCATTCGGCAGATTCCACCGACGGGGGAGTTTATGGCGGAGACACTACATTTGTTGCGCCAGTCCCAGGCCTTGCTAGTATGGACGGCAGATGCGTGTAGCATTTTGGCTGCTAGCCAGGGTATCGACCTCCCCCCTCGGCCGGAGTTGCCTCCGTTTGTCAGACGACCTGCGGGTGATGACAAGGAGGCTGCTGGTGGTGATGAGGAGGATGCTGGTGGTGGTGATGCTGGTGGTGGTCATGACGTATAGATAGTAGGCTTTTTTTGTTTTATTTACCTTTTATGTAAAAAAGTTGAAAAATTTTGTTGATATATTATTTATTTTGGATGACGTTTAAATGTTTAATTATATGTTTACAAATATTATGCATCTCATATCATTAACATTCATACACACCTTTTATGCTAACCAAATGCCCAGCTCATATAAACAAAATTCAAAGGTTGAAGAAAAATTCGATAATCTTCTTATTGCATTTTTCTTTGGAAAACGAAAGAATTGATTACATGTTTACAATTCAACAACAATAAAGAATTGAATAAATAATAGATTACATGTTTACAATTCAACAACAATAAAGAATTGATAAATGTGTAAACTATACTAAATCTATACGTTCAACCGGGTCTACGGGCCTTAGTTCGAGATATTTTTGAAATCGAATTCCGTATATAACCTCCCAATCATTAGCGTTTTCTGTTTTGTACAAATACCAATATTTGCTCGGAACAGGCATTGGATAGTCACCCACTAATCGAATTCTAATGAAATGGCTATCTTGAACATAAGCAATTGAAATTATATGATGTTCACTGATATCACAAGGAGATAACCAGAACGGGAAAAAAGTAGCAGAGTTGCCGATAGATATAAAAATTATAACCACTCGAAACCTGTTAGCAATAAGGATTGTAGCAGGTGGCACTGTCATCCAATTTTTGTGGGGAGCTGCACCTAAGCCGTTCCAGTTTAATGATTCCCTTATTTCGTTTATATCAGGAAACATCGCAGCGTACCTATGTCTGTTTTCATCCAACTCAGCTATAAGTTCCGTACGAATAAAACGCCAGTGATTTTCACCATATCCCAGTGCGAGTGCTATAGCACGAAAACCACAATTGCCGTCGGCTAAAACATCATCCGCACCTGAAATATATGGGAAAAAGAATGATGGAATCCAACGGTTAAACCAGAAAAAATTGTTTTTATCTTCGTCGCCCGGGATATATGAAAACTTGGAACTCTGTTTAGATAATTCATCTTTGGCTCTTGATTTCGAAGACATGGATTGACTGCGCTGCAAAGACCCTTGTTTTGACTTCACCACCGAACTTGAATATGTTGGCGGACCTTCAATATTTTCTCTAGGTTGAACATATGAACTATGTCTGGGGGGTCTAATATTATTTCTTTTTGCTTACCTTTTTTTGGACGACCCCGTGTATGTGTTTGGACTTTAGGAGGTTTTTTATCAGTTTTTGAAGGATTAATGAAAGATTTGAAAATATTAATCAAAGATTTTTTCACATTTTCGGGTTGGACAAGTAAATGTTTTGTCACCATCTCCATCTCTTTATGTACATCTACTTGAACCTCCCGTACAATATACGCGGGTGAAAATCTAGCTTCCTCCAAAAAACATCAATGGTATCGAGCGGGATACATTGACCTATAAAATAATATATTAAATTAAATATAATAAAACTTTTCATGAAAAAAACGTAAAAGAATATCCACCTGTTTGAAAGTAATTGTTTAATTTACAAGCACACGGAAGACCATAACTGGTAAAAAGATGGTAGCCATGATTCTTTGGATATAATTAGATGATTTATCCTGTTAATCTCACCAACTAACATATCCAAAGCCGCAATAGAAACGTTACCTCGCAGCAATTTAAGCACTTCATGATTATGCTGCACCATAAGCATGATTTTGCTTTTGGTAAAACTTTCTTTTATGGAAATTTCCTGGGTAACTAAGATATTATTAATAAAAGGAATAAATCTATCCAGGATGCTATTGGTTGCTTTCAGCTAACTTTTCAACAACGAATGTTGGCTCTCAACTCGGTTTGTTGTGTGCTGACCGAAGTTATAACTTTTATTTATCCACGCCGACACAAATCTCTCTTTGTAGGGGTCCAACCAGCTATTTTTGAGGTACATCAGCACTCCTATTTAAAAAAAATGTACTTATTTTTATGTAAATATACATATATTTTTAAGAATAACACTAGAAAACTTACTTGAATGTTTGGACACCAATCTGCGATAAAGCCGGTCGTAATTATAAGCGTATATGTCCGTCGTTGCATAGTTAATAAGTACCGACCACACATGCTCAAAAGCACCCCACTCTTCATTTGAAAAACTTGCCTTGCAATGTTTAGCAATATTTTCCGAAATATGCCATCTGCAAAGTAATCGAACAGCACTCGGAAAAACTTCTTCTGACGCATTCATCAGAGCGAGGTCTCGGTCGGTTAGTATAACATGGGGCTCCATACACTTTTCTTCCAGCATTGCTTTTAGTTGCTCTAACACCCATCTGAAGTTGGATTCATGCTCATAATCAATGAATGCGTGAGCAACAGAAAAAGATTTCAGGGTGGATGTCACACCAACCATTTGAACAAATGGCATTTTATACAAGTTAGTTTTGTATGTTGTATCAATCATCAGCATGTGTGGGTAGGCATGCCATAATGTGTGAGATGTGGGATGTATAAAAAACCCCCGTCGACGGTATTTCTCGGTTCATCTATGTGAGGGGTGTAAATATATTGATGTTGTTGTAGTATAGAAAAAAATACATGCATTGGGGTTTCACCAATTCTGGTGGACATTTTAATTTTTGCCCGAGCGTTATATATGGTTCGTAACACAGACACGTTATTGGGATTTTGTTCCCTCAACGTGCCTAGAATGTTTCAAGGGTCAATATTTTGCTCGGTCAGATTCTTTACAGTAGAAAGCTCATTTTCGGTGAGCCTCATTGCGTATGCATGTCCTTCCAGGTGTTCAGCAGGTTTATGGTTATGAGTATCATCCACAACAACTATAATCCACCCATCTCTCTTTATCTGGTACTTACCCTGCAATTCAAATTGATAGTTTATTTTTTTCGTGCCACTTTTTCTTAGAGTGGATGCTCCCTTATATACACCACCCCGATCACATTTCAACCAAATTTTAACCACCACACCATTCGAATTTCTTTTTGAACGTTTGGTGACAATAACAAACCCATTTGCTCGCCCCATGTTAGTTGCCCAATCAACTGATTTTTCACGAGACGAGAAAACCTAATCAATTTAATATTTTTAGTTAGTTATTACTAAATGAAAGTAAAATGAAAGTAAAATTAAATATGATATATCTTATAACCTGATTCGTGTCATATAAACCTCTTTTACCGGAACCAGAACCGTCATTATCACCGCTGCTATCGCCACCGTTATCACCCCCATCATCGTCGCCGTCGTTCCCGCCGTAATTAGACGCGAACTGTCCTAAATAGTTTGAAGCAGCCTCATCGTAACAACCGTAACCCTCCTCAGGGTAATAGTTAGATTCTGAACCGAATAAATAGTTGCTATCCCAGAAAGACATCGTAACGTTGAATATTAACGTTCATATAGTAGTTGAAATGGAATATTGCGTTTATATAGTAGTTGAAATGAAATGAATTTATATCATAGAAATTTGAATTATGAAATGAATTTATAAACTAACGTTTATATAGTAGTGAAATGGAATATTGCATCTCGTCACATAATTAACACGAATATCGAGTAATATTACGTCATATCAAATAATGTAATAAATACAAAATTACACGACTATCGAGGAATATTACGTCATATCAAATAACGTAATAAATACAAAATTACACGAAAAACGAGGAATAATATATCTCGTCAAATTATTAAAGGTAAAAGTAGGACCCGTAAAGAGGTTCACGGCCCGTAAGGTGAATGCCAAACGGGCCGTGAAGAGCTTCACGGGCCGTGAAGAAATATGACCGTGAACATATTCACGGGTCGTTACGTTTTTGAATGACTGATTTGACTACCCGACAGTCAATACGGCCCGTGAAGGGCCTTACGGCCCGTAAGTAAGGCGTCTGAATATCCTTGAGGACGTCTCTTTAGTAGGCCCCATTATTAAAGGCTGATTTGGTATGATTGTGACATGTGGTAACATTGTTGTAAAAAGATTACATGTGTTAAAAATTATTTTTCTTAATTAGTATGAGATTTTGCTACTTACCAGACCAACGAATAGGTTTCTTGTATATATATATATGCTTGTAAATGAACCGAACGAACACGAATATCAGCATGTTCGTGTTCGTTCGTTTAACTTTTATCGAACACGAACACATAACTGAACACGTTTTTTGTTCATGTTCATTCATTAAAAAATAAAAATACTCGTGTTCGTTCATATTTGTTCGTTAAAAAACTAAATGAGCATTTCACGAACATAAACGAATACAAATGAACAATAGTAACCGAACATAAATGAACAATAATAAACAAACATAACTGAACATAAAAAAAACCTTAAACAATCATTTTTAAATTTTTAGGTGTATTAGTGGAAATTGAAATCTCGCTAAACTTATAAGTTTATAGTATAACATAATAAACTTACGTTTCAAATATTAACACATATACCATTTTACTAATATATTAATATATATAAATAAACGAACATAAACGAATGTAAATGAATGAATATAAACGAACATATATGAACGAACATATAAGAACGAATATAAACGAACGTTCATGAACGTAAATGAACAAACAAAACATGTGTTCATGTTTGTCTGTTTTAATTAAATGAGAACACGTTTTTTTTGTTCGTGTTTATTCATAATTTTCTAAATAAATAAATATAAAAGGAACTTACTGACGAACAATTCATGAACATTCAGTTTATTTACAGGCTTAGTTTCTAGGTATGAGTCCTTTCAAAGTACGTTACTCCAAATTAAAAACATAGGGAAAATATTTTATTTCAGAATCATTTCCATTTCCATAAAAACTTTACATTCCTATATATATATATACATATATATATATATATAAATATATATATATATATATATATATATATATATATATATTTATATATATTATTGTGTTTTTAGTCTTAGATATCTTTTAGAAAATATTAACGAGCACGAGATATTAGAGAATAAACAAATTAAATCTTAAAGGAAACATGGAGGGGAATGGAAGTCTCCACGACGGTGACAAAACTCTTGGTGATACTCAATACGGCAATACCCTTACAATGTTTGTTTTTGGTTGGTTAACCAAGGAAATAAACTTCTTTTCACTAGCATCATAATTTTTTTTTGGTCTTCAAAAAAATTGTATTAGATGAAGTCTGATTACCGAGAAAAGTTTACATAATGAGTTTTTGGGTGTTGATGTATATTAATTTGTAACTATTTATGGGTTACTTTAAGGTGCTTTAGTTCATCTTATATGTTTTGTTTTGGTCCCTAGGTCTCAATTTTTCTCACATGAGGTTTTTTGAGTTTGATTTTCATTTTCGTTTTAAACTTGTTAGGATCAATGAGCACAAACACGCGAACACAATCACGAGAACAATAATCAAAAGCAATAAATGAGACACGAGATTTATAGTGGTTCGGTTACGGTGTGTAACCTACGTCCACTTGGGGCAACTAGGGTTTTCTTTTATTGAGGTGTTAAGTGTTTACAAGTACAAGAGATATATTTATACTAACTAGACAAATTAGGGTTAACGCTCTTTGCCTAAAATAGCAAACTGGACTTTAGGGCGATCGTCCCTTAATCTCCTAATTCTGTCTTCGGTTAGTACCGGGCCCACCCGAGATGGGTCGGAGCCCACAACTTAACAATCTCCCACTTGGGCTTCGAGACATCTTCTCTAACCCACCACTTGAATGCGTCAAATTAATACTTCAACCTGCTTCCACCTGGATGCGTAAAATGTCTTCACCTGCATTGTCTTGAACTTATGTAAAATAAACCCGAACTAGTTTAGCTCCTCCTAGTTACCCCCACCTTCTCAACTATTCCTGAAGGCCAGCTGAAGCCCTACAAAGCTTCAGCTTATCCAGCGTGACATACTTAGTAAACATGTCTGCTAGATTCTTGTTCCCCTTGATGTTATTCAACTGAATAGTACCTCTGCTGATTAGCCCTCTGATGAAATGATATCTGATATGAATGTGCTTCGTCTTCCTATGATGAGAGGGATTCTTTGCTAGTTTAACAGCACTTTCATTATCACAGTACAACAGATACTTTGCCTGTTTTCTGCCTAGCTCACCCAGAAAATTCTTCAACCAAACGAGCTCTTTACTAGCCTCAGCCGCTGCCATGTACTCAGCCTCTGTAGTAGAAAATGCCATGCTCTTTTGGAGCCTAGACATCCAACAAATTGTTGTATCACCCATAGTGAACACATACCCTGTAGTACTCTTGTAGGTCTCTTTACATCCACCCAAATCAGCATCTGAATAACCTTTGATAATTGCATCTCTACCCTTGAAACATAATGCCATCTTTGAAGTACCCTTCAAATATCTAAACAGCCACTTAACTGCTTCCTAATGTTCTCTCCCCGGATTAGACATATACCTGCTGACAACTCCCACTGCGTGAGCAATATCGGGCCTTGTGCATACCATTGCATACATAAGACTGCCCACAACTGATGCATAAGGAAGCTTCGCTATCTCGGCCTTGTCTTTCTCTGTCTTTGGAGACTGATCTTTAGAAAGCTTAATATGACTAGCCAATGGTGTACTTCGAGTGGTAGTCCTCTCATCATTCATTCTGAACCTCTAATATCTTCTGAATGTACTTCTCCTGAGATAAAGTTAGAGAACCGTTCTTGTGATCTCTGGTGATGCTCATACCAAGTATCTTCTTAGCTGGACCCAAATCTTTCATCTCAAACTCTGCAGACAACTGTTTCTTCAACTTGTTAATCTCTGCAATATCTGAACCTGCTATCAGCATATCATCAACATAAAGGAGGAGAATGATATAGGAACTTTTAAACTTCTTGAGGTAGCAACAGTGATCTATCTCACATCTCCTGTACCCGTTTCTGCCCATGAAGTCATCAAACTTCAAATACGACTGTTTGGGTGCCTGTTTTAAACCATACAAACTTTTCTGTAGCTTACACACTAAGTTTTCTTTTCTTTTAACCTGAAAACCCTCTGGTTGTACCATATAAATAGTCTCATCAAGATCACCATGCAGAAAGGCAATCTTCACATCTAACTACTCCAAATGTAACTTCTCTGATGCAACAATACTAAGCACCAATCTGATTGTGGTCATCTTAACCACAGGAGCAAATATCTCACTGTAATCAACCCCGTGTTTCTGTTGAAACCCCTTAGCGACCAATCTTGATTTGTATCGTTTGTTACCATTGTGATCTTCCTTAACTCTGTAGAGCCATTTATTCTGTAAAACTCTTTTATCTGGAGGAAGCTTAGTTAAGACCCATGTATTGTTCTTCATCAAAGAGTTCATCTCATCCTGCATTGCATGCTCCCACTGAAGCGAATCTTTCAACTCAACTGCTTCTGAGTAACTTTTTGATTCACCATCCTCAGTCAAAAGAAGATAATTAACTGAAGGACTATACCTGGTAGGTTGCTTAGAAACTCTGGTGGATCTCCTGACCCAATGAGATTGGTCTGGAGTCTGTGGATGATGTTCATCTTCAGAATCTAAACTCCCACTATCAGAAGCTTCCACTGCCTCTTCATCTCCACCCATATCACCATCTTCAAACCCAGGAACTGTATCATCTTCAGTTTCCATCTCTGGTTCATTAACTTGATCTGGATCTGGATGTTTCTGAGCATCAACATCAAATTCAACTTGCTCTTTCTGAACCTCTGAAGTGGTTGTGTTTCTATCTTTGTATAACTCAGCCTCATTAAAAATAGCATGCTTACTTCTGACTAATTTTCTGCTTTCAAAATCCCAAAGCCTGTAGCCCATACTGTCAAACCCATAACCAATGAAAGTGTACTTCTTGTCTTTAGCATCAAGCTTGTCACCATCTTTCACTAGATCATAAGCACTTCACCCAAATACTTTCAAATGCCAAATTTAACTGCTTCACCTTTCCACTCTTCTTCTGGTATCTTGAAACCCAACGGAACAGATGGTCCCTGTTGGACCAAAAGAACCAATGAGCCAAGATCAGGAAAACCTCTAAGTCCCACATGTAACTGCAACAACTGCTGAAGACTCCCATCAGTTACAGTGTTCTCTTGCTTGAATGTCAGACTTGAGAACATCTGAAGACTCCCATCAGCTATTGTGTTCTCTTGCTTGAATGTCAGACTCGAGAGCATCTTAGCCCCAGTCTCAGCTGTTATGACAAAGTCTGAAGAACAAAGATTGAAGATCAAAGAACTGAAGAACAACAGCTAAAGACTTCAAGAACTGAAGACTTCAAGTACTGAAGACCAAGTACTGAAGTATCAAAAGCTGAAGAACTAAAGAACTGAAGATCTTCTTCCGAAGCACAAAGTCTGAAGACAAAGACTGAAGACAACAACTGATGATATCTACTGAAGTCATCAGTTGTTACATCTTCCGAAGCTGTTCTATCTTCCGAAGCAAAGTCTGAAGAAAAAGACTGAGGACAACAACTGATGATATCTATTGAAGTCATCAGTTGTTATTCTTCCGAAGCTGTTACATCTTCCGAAGCCAAGTCTGAAGACCAAGTACTGAAGACTCAGAGTTTGTCACAACAACTGAAGAAGTCTTCTTCAGTTGTTGTGGTGGTTTTTCTTTTTCCGAAGTTTATTTTGTTTCAGTAGTTGTACAACAGCTGAAGAGCATGTTCTTCAGCTGTTATAGTGTCAGTAGTTTATTTTTGTCAGTACTTAGGAACTTTTGTAAGAAGATGTCAGTTGTTGACATCTTCAGTAGTTTTATGTTTTTGTCAGTTGTAATTTGAATATTCAGTGATGTCAGAAAAAGGACATCTACCCATCCTTTTGCCGCCTATAAAAGGATGGGTAACCATACTGTTTTAATTGCCGAAACGTGCGACCAATAGAACATTTATTGTTTCGCAGAACTCTTCTCTCTCTATGTTTATGCTTTTAATTGAAATATCTTTTATGTTCTTGCTTTAATTGCTAATTAATGTGCTAAATCCGCTGCAAACATAATCTAATTGATCAACCGAGAGGCTGAGATCCTATCAAATGGTATCAGAGCAGGTTAATCATTGATCGATTTCACTATTGATCATTTGAAACTGCTCTTTTGATCTCTTAGTTTGATCGAATTAGCAATTTGCAAGAATTAGACATAGAGAGTGAGTTTCTGCTGTTTCCGGCCAAAATCTTGAGGTCTTTTGGTGGTTTTGAGTTATGTTTGTCGTGTTTAAACTTGTTTTTGACTAAAACCTGAGATGACAACACCAACCAATGATCCTCACAATACTGGTTCCGCAACCAAGCCTCCGATGCTGGTTAGGAACGAGTATAACATATGGCAAAGACATATGCTACACCACTTGGCTGTCAACAGTGCTGGTTGTTGGAAGTCAGTGGTGCATGGGCCATACAAGCCTATGGTGAGCGTCCCGAATCTAATAAACAGGTTGCGAAGAAACCTGAACAATACTCGGACGAAGATCTAAAGCTGTTCGAAATCGATGCTAGAGCCCATGGAATTTTAGCCATGGCCATTCCAAACGAGATATATTCAGGGCTCTTGCATCATGAGTCTGCTCATGACCTATGGGTTGCTCTAAAGGAACAATTTGGAGGAACTGATTCGGTCTTAGCAAACAATAGGGAAATCCTCGCCCAACAATCTGAGACATTCTCATATAGAAAGGGTGAGACTCTGACCCAGCAATATGAGTGGTTCTCTTGTTTGATCTCTGAGCTAAAGATGGTCAAACAAGAGTACTCCAAAATCCAGATGAACAACAGGTTCCTCAGGTCACTGCCTGAGAGATGGGACACATATACCATTGTCCTACGCTCCAGTGCTGATCTGGAAACTCTATCTCTCACCCAACTTCATGGGAAGTTGCTCACTTTTGAGAGAGAGATAGAGCAAAAGAGGAAGCTGTCCTCTTCTGGCAAGCTCGCTGATGACTTTGTCCAAGGTAATGCTGCCTTGATAAGTCATGAGTCAGAATATGCTTCATCAGAAAGTTCTTATGATGAGCATATTGATTTCTCTACTAACTCAGAACAAGCTTTTATTGGTGTTAGTAGTTCAGGAGGTGGTGGTGACAACTTGTGTTTTCTGATGGAGGATTTGAAGGGCATTCCAGATGATGATCTGGAAGAGATGGATATTTTGAACCAAATGGCAATGATAAATATCCGCTCTCAGAAGTTCTACAAAAGAACTGGTAGGAAATTCCCAGGACTCTCTGGCAAAACCAAAGTTGGTTTTGACAAGAGCAAGTTGAGGTGTCACAAGTGCCAAAGGCTTGGACACTTTGCAAGAGAGTGTAGATCATCTGGATCTAACTCATCTGCACCCTTTGTGACTTTTCCCAGCAATAGCTCACAGCACAAAGGGCAACCTTCCTACAGTTCTTCCCATCCATCTCAGGCACAGGCACCACCTGCTTATTTTATGCCACAGGGTCATATGCCATATCCTTACCCCTGTTACTACATGCCTCAGTCTGGTCAAACTCAAGCACCCTCGGGTCAACCACCTCATGCTCTTCCAGAGCCTCAATCTTCCCAATCTCATCAACACACACAACCTCAACAACACAGCTTTTTCACCCCAAGTGTTGTTGACTGGAGTAGTCTACCAGAAGAGCTATCTGGTCAGGATCAAGTACTCCAAGGTGCTGGTCAACATGGTGGTGATCAACCTTTTGGAAATCTTGCTCTGATGGCCCTTGATTCTACTAAAGGGTCATCATCAAATGCCTCATCTCAGGTATCCACTGAGGCAAAAGCCAAGCTTTGTTCAGAGTCATGCATAGCAGCATTTGCTTCTATTAGAGAAGCAAATGTAGCTTTAATAGATAAAAATCTTGAGCTTGAGCACACTATTTTCAAAAGAAAAGCTGATTTGAGGTTGTTCTAAAAGATAAAAACGATGAGATTTACAAGCTTAAATGCCAAATCAAAGATGCTAAAGCTAGGGAAGATGTACTTCTAGAGAAGTACAAAGACCTCAAGGAAACTCTTGCAACCACCCAAGTTGAGTGTGATCGATGGGTGCAGTCATGCAAGGGTTTTCAAATGCTTCTTAGTAAGCAATCAGCTTCCAATGTGAAGTTTGGCATTGGTTATAATCACACTGCTCCTCCCTCAGATTTCACTTCAAGAGCAGAAGTTGAGTCTGATGAGGAGAGCAATAGCCAATCCTTCTCATCATGTGACCTACTATCCTCTGAATCAGCATCTTCAGAGATAGATGTCAGCATTTACAATGGTTCAAATGCTGACTGTCACATTACCAAAAGGCTGATCAACTTAGGAGTTGTCACTAGAAGTACTGAAGGTACTGGAGAGCAAGTGACAACATCTGAAGTTCAAACCTCAAATACTGCTAGCACTAAAGAGAAGAAAACTAACAGTAGGAAAGGTTTGAAGACAGCTAGAGAGGATACCAGGAAAGCAGGCACTAGGAAGAAAACTGCTAGTACTGATGACAAACAGCTGAAGAACAAGTCTTCAGCAGTTAAATCCTCTTCAGCTGATGATCAGCATAAGATGAAGAAAAAGCCATGTGAGATATGTGGCTTGTTCAATCATCTTACTGATGATTGCTGGTACAAAAGGGGTTCCAAACTCAAACAGAAGGAGCAAATTACTGAGAGCATCAATAAAATGAAGAATGAGTTTGAAACCAAGTTTGTGCTAGCAACATCCAAGCCTGAAATCCCTAAGCCCAAAGCTAAATCTAAAAAGAAGGTAGGGATAACTCAGGCAACAGCTGAGGTTGCTCAGAAAAAGATGGTACAACATAGGAACTCATCATCAGCAAACTCCAATGTGTCTGAAGAGCTGAAAGCTTTATCACAGAATCAGACACAGTTGGTGATGATGGTTCAGCAGCTAGTGGGAAGAGTCAACCACTTAGATGCACCTGTGTTGAAACCACAGAAAAGGAAGCCCAAGCCAAAGGGTTCCTCTTCTGTACCATCTTTTTCACCTCAAGCTGTCACACAAAACACACCTATTAGTGTTGCACCTGTAGCTGAGAACAGACCCAAAACCAAGCAGGTTTGGGTCTCCAAGGCTAACTAACACATGGATGTGTTTGCAGGGTTCTTCAACATGCCATAGAAGCATCTGGTATGTAGACAGTGGAGGATCCATGCACATGACAGGAAGCAGCTCCCTTCTTAATGACTACTCTCAAGGAAAGAAGGGATTTGTTTCTTTTGGCAATGATGCAAAGGGTTACATCGTCGGAAAAGGCTTTGTTTCCAATGGGGAAATAAGGTTTGATGATGTTAACCATGTGGAGAATCTCAAGTACAACCTCTTGAGTGTCAGTCAAATGTGTGACAAAGGCCATGTTGCCCTTTTCACAAGCCAGAACTGTCGGATTCTGTCATCCAAAGTTCTAAGTTTGATTGACAAGGCATTGAATGAACACACTCTCCTGAAGGCCAACAGGACAGGAAGAGTGTATGCCTTAGATCTTTCCAAAAAGATGGATCTAAAAGGCCATCCTTGCCTATTCTCCAAGGCATCTCCTCAAGAATCTACACTATGGCATAGAAGGCTGGGTCATGTTAATTTCAAGAACATGAATCAGCTTATAAGCCATGGTTTAGTAAGAGGATTGCCTCTTAAGGAGTTCAAGTGTGAAGATGACTGCACTGCTTGCTTGAAAGGAAAACAACACAAAGTTTCATTCCCTTCAATAGAAGAACCAAAGTCCACTGCCTGCTTACAACTTCTGCACATGGATCTCTTTGGTCCTGTCAGAGTAATGAGCATGGCAAAGAAGAAATACTGCCTGGTAATTGTGGATGATTACTCCAGGTTTGTATGGACTTTCTTCTTGCACTCCAAGGATGAAGCAGCAAAGACAATAATGCACTTTGTGTTACAAGTAGAAAAGCAGTATTCCCTACAGGTCAAGTGTGTGAGGAGTGACAATGGAACAGAATTTAGAAACCACACACTTGATGACTTCTACCTGTCCAAGGGAATTAGAAGGCAGTTTAGCATTCCTAGAACTCCTGAGCAGAATGGAGTGGTGGAGAGAAAGAACAGGACCCTCATTGAAGCAGCAAGGTCAATGTTGGCTGACTCTGGGTTGCCACTGACCTTTTGGGCTGAAGCTGTCAATACAGCTTGCTATGTACAAAATAGAGCTTTAGTAAATAAGAGGTTGATGAAGACACCTTATGAAGTTCTTCATCACTTGGCCCCTCTTATTTCATTCTTTAGAGCCTTTGGGTGTCCTTGTTTCATTCTCAACACTAGCAACCCACTCCATAAGTTTGCTAGTAAGGTGGATGCAGGGTACTTTATTGGTTATTCATCAACTTGCAAAGCATACAGAGTCTTCAACTGTAGAACCAAGGGGGTTGAAGAAACTCTGCATGTTAAGTTCAATGAATCTCCAAAGGACAAGATTCCACAAAACCCTGTGGAGTTGTTTGATCTGGACATACTGCAATATGTTCCTTATCAACCTCCATCTGTTGAGCCTGTCAACAGATCTCCACCTGGTGGTACTGATGATGATGTAGTCAGTACTCACCTCTTCAGGATCAGTGACAACCTGCCTAAGTCCACTGAACCTGATGCTCCTGTAGCCTCAGCAGCTCCATCCACTACAAATGCTGATGAGATTTCTGCTTGCTCTACTTCATTTGAGCTGCCATCCTCTACATGGTTTCAGGAATCTCCATCACCATCTGTTGCTGCTGATGGGTCTACAAACACTTGCACAGATATCATAGTTTATCAAGAGCTCAAGAATCACCCCACTTCACAAATCATTGGTGATATCCATGCTAGAGTTTCAACCAGGAATCAATTGTCCAACTTCTGCTTCTATGCTCTCTTCATCAGTCAGCAAGAGCCAAAGAACTATCATATTGCTTTAAGAGACAATGGATGGGTGGAAGCTATGCAGCTTGAGCTTCTTCAATTCAAGAAACAGCAAGTGTGGGAGCTTGTTCCATTACCCAAAGATAAGTGTGCTATAGGCACCAAGTGGGTATTTAGGAACAAAACAGATGAGAAGGGCCAAATTGTCAAGAACAAGGCAAGACTGGTTGTTCAAGGGTTTGTACAGGAAGAAGGCATCGATTATGATGAGACCTTTGCACCTGTGGCCAGACTGGAAGCAATCAGACTCTTCTTAGCTTATGCTGCCTTTCACAGTCTTAAGGTTTATCAAATGGATGTCAAAAGTGCCTTCCTATATAGGAAAATAAAAGAAGAGGTCTATGTGTGTCAACCACCAGGCTTTGAGGACAATAAACATCCTGATTGGGTGTACAAGCTTGATAAGGCTCTTTATGGGCTGAAGCAAGCACCTAGAGCCTGGTATGAGACACTCTCAACCTTTCTTCTAGAGAATAAGTTCACTAGAGGCACCATTGATAAAACCTTATTCATCAAGATTGTGGGACAACATAAGCTCCTTGTTCAGATTTATGTTGATGACATCATCTTTGCATCCTCTGATCCAAAGTTGTGTGATGAATTTACAAAGCTTATGAAGCTGAGATTTGAAATGAGTGCTATGGGAGAATTACAGTATTTTCTGGGTTTGCAAATCAAACAACTGGATGATGGAATCTTCATCCATCAGTCCAAGTATACCAAAGAGTTGTTAAATTAGTTTGATTTACAATCCTGTAAGCCCTGTTCTACTCCCATGAGCAGCATCATACAACTAGATGTAGATCAGAAAGGTAAAGCGGTTGATGAAACCCTTTACAGATGTATGATTGGGTCCTTGATGTACCTTACAGCTTCTAGACCAGACATCATGTTCTCAACATGTGCTTGTGCTAGATTTCAGGCTGCACCTAAAGAATCCCATTTGATTGCAGTCAAAAGAATCTTTAGATATCTGCAAGGTACCCAATCACTAGGTCTTTGGTATTCAGCTGGGCATTCTTGCAAATTAGTTGCTTTCTCTGATAGTGACTATGCAGGATGTAAAGTCACCAGAAAATCCACTTCTGGTGGTTGCCAATTCCTAGGCAATTGTTTAGTTTCTTGGCAGAGTAAGAAACAAACATCAATTGCTACATCTACTGCTGAAGCTGAGTATATTGCTGCTGCAAGTTGTACCTCTCAGATACTCTGGCTTCAGAACCAACTTCTGGATTATGGCATTACTGAGACTAAGACTCCATTATTAATGGATAGTGCTTCAGCTCTCTGTATTGTTAAGAATCCAGTCCAGCACTCAAGGACCAAACATATTGAGATCAGACATCATTTTATCAGGGATTGCTATGAGAAAGGTCTGATTGATCCTAAGTTTGTACCTAGTGCTGATGAGCTTGCAGACATTTTTACTAAGCCTCTAGATAGTGCCACATTCCAAAATTGGTACTAAGGCTTGGTATGCTGCAGCTTGATTGATTTGACCTATGCTGGTACTCTTAGTTCACAACTACTGAAGAGCAAAGGTCAAATACAAGTACTAATGAGTAATTTAGTCTTCAGCTCTTTCACAACTACTGAAGACTAAAATGACTCAAAGTACTGATGTACATTATTTATTGAAAAACAACTGATGTAGTGAGGTGGATTACAACTACTGATGTATGATTTTCAAATAAATAAGTACTGAAGAACAAATTTTGCTCATAAGTACTGATGTGTAATCTTACACAAATACTGAAGACATAATTTGTTCACCAGCTCTGAAGAATATTTCATCAGCACTTGTGAACATCTGATCACAAGAGCTGAAGGCATAAATATTCACAAGAGCTGAAGGGTCGATGAAACATCTGAAAGTCAGCCAAAGAGCTGATGAGTAAGTGTGGAGGCTAGTATGAAACAACTGATTTGACGGAAACAACTGATAAGTAATTTCTCATCAGCTGATAACAACAGCTGCTGTTTCATACACAAACAACTGAAGGACACAACCATGTCTTCAGTAGTTCACAACTACTGACATCAGTAGTTCACAACTACTGACATCAGTCAGTAGTTCACAACAAGCCATGTCTTCAGTAGTTCACAACTACTGATCTCAGTAGTTTACAACTACTGCAGGCTAACACCAAGTCCTCAGATGTTACAACCACTGAAGGTTAAAACCACGTCATCAGTCGTTACAACAACTGATAACTGACTCCAAAACCTTCAGTAGTTTCCTTTCAACCCTTGGCCTACCCTATAAATACCCCACCTTCAGAGCATTTACTCCACTTGCCCTAATCTTACAAAAACCTCTGAAATTCCCATACACCATTAATGGCGACCATGCAACTGAAACTTCGACACAACTATGTCGCCCATCTTACAAAATCGCCATAATGGCCTAAGTTCCACCAAGCCGTAGATCTTATGAACGACTCACCCTACAAAACGGCTTTTCTCCTGAACCCCACTATATACACCGACTCCTTGGCGGAGTTTTAGACAAATGTAACCGTCCAAACCGGAGAGCAGGATGGCGAGGTCTCTCTCCGGTCCTCCGTCAACGGCCAACCGTGGTTATCACTCCCGCTACCCTACGCCAAACCCTAGAGCTGGAGGATGCCACTCACCCAACTTCCTACCCCAAAGGTACCTTGGATCTCTCATTCACATCCCATGACTACCAGGGTAACCTCTCCGCCTCCACCTTGTTGAAGAAACACTTCCCTGACCCTCAACGACTGATCTTCCACATGGTGAACGTGTGTCTGGCTCCCAAAACCTCTTCGTGGGACCAGATGTCCACAAGGTGGTAACAGGTATTGTATTCTATCCTTGAGAAAAACCTCTAAATTTTACTGATATTTTATTTTTGGAACTCAAGGACATGGCCACAAAACCTTTTTCTAATCGTTGGAACTTGTATCCACGGTTCATAATGGCCATGATCAAAAACCAGCTTCAGGCTGAGGGACTAGTTGGCACTGGGGTCCCTGCCATGGCTGTTCAAGCCGAGGTATACTCCAGGCACAACACTGACCACACACTCAAACAGGCTGGCCGGCTGCGAAAACCCACGCAGCAGGAACCCACAGTCTCGACCTCCAAATCCAAAGTCCCCACCAAGCCAAAAGCCAAAAAGAAGCCAAAAAGGCTACTCAGGGAGATGAGTCCCCTGAGGATGCCCCTGCAACATAAAGGCAGGATGTGCCTGCTGGTTCGATTCTCCCAGCAGGTACCACGACTCCACCCACCACAACCGCACAGGCTTCCTCTCAACAGGAACCTGATGCAACCAACATTGGGGCAACCACATTACTGGGGTCTATCTCACTTGAGAAGACTACCATTGAAGAGCACAGTCCTCCCCATGTGCACACTGCTTCTAGCCCATCTACTGATGAGACCGCCCCACTAAGCCCAACATTGGCAATAGCCAAAGTGCTGACCGATCTGAGCACTCCACCCTCTCCCCAGAAACCTATTACACCTGGGGAGACTCCAACCGAAGAGGGGGTGGGTACAAGTGCTGATGGGAGCCCACAGCACAGAGAATCAGTTCAATCTCCCAGTGTGGCTAGAGAGATAGAACAATCTGGTGAGGCTGCCACTTCCCCTGCATCAACATCTGAGCAGGGTGCAGCTGGTAACATCACTAAGACCTCACCAGAGGCAATGGCCGATGATGGATCCAATCCAGAGGCCAGAAGTCCCCAGTACCATGAACAAGGGGCACATGTCATTACTGAGCCACACTCAGGACATGTACATCCTGACAATGTCAGGAGGTCAGGTGATTCAGCTCATGCTGATGATGACCTGAGCTTCTTCTATGACGTAGTAGCTCAAAACACTATCCTAGAGGATGAGATAAGCAGACTCAAAGAGCTGCTTGCTCAAATGACTCAGGATAGAAGTCCATCTGCCACCAATACCCCACAGATGGCACCTTCACCCGAAGGTCTCATAAACACTGAGCCACTCCCACAAACTCGGCCACCAACCCCTACTTCTGGCACTAGCTCTCAGGGTCAGAACCCCCTGAGCAGCTGGATGCTATCCTCCAAAAATCCCTGCCTCTCATCACACCCATGCTTAAAGACTTAGTCATTCAAACCCTTGATGAGAGGCTTCCCACATACATCCAACCCATGGTGGAGGTTGCCATTTCTAAGGCACTTGCTGATGGTCAAACCCCAACAAATGCACCCAAAAAGGGGGAGATATCAGTGCAAGTCAAGAGGAAGAGGGGTGAGGAGGAGGTAGAGGCAGAGAAAGAGGTGGTGGTTGAGAGGGAGTTGGTTGAGGAGACTAGGAAGGTGAGGGAGAAAGGGAAGAGGAAAGAGAGGGAGGTTGAGCAAATAGAAGTGGCTGACATCCAAAAGGATTTCAGTTTCACTGATAAGAAAAAGGGAGAGGAGGGAAAGATGGTGGCTGACTCTGATCTAGCAGCCCTTGTCAAGGAGGCTGATGCTGAACACAGCAAATCAATGGATACTGCCATTGCTCAGCTGTTCAAGCAAGGCTTTGACAAGGACACTGCCCTGCTAGATCAGGAGATCAGGAAAATGGAAACTAGGGAGATAGAATACTGATGGTCTACTTATAGCCAAGAGGATCAAAAGAGACTCGAGGCTATGAGTAGATTCATTTCGAAGTATCTGGGCAGGCCAGTCCTTGACATTAAAGCATGGTCCAGGGACAGAATCTTGGCTATAGCCGCCAAGATCTGTTCAGCTGGTGATTTCACAAAGGGACTGGTCGCTGAGGCCCTCTCCGAAGCCGGTGCTGGGAACAGGACACTTCTAGCAAAACAGACTAAGCCTTCTCTAATATCTAGATTGCTAGCAGTGCCTGCCAAAATTCCTACACCAACCACCAAACCACAACCACAAAACCAACCCCTTCACCACCAAAACCCGCAGCCAATGATCCACCCTTGGTGAAGAAGAGAAGGGTGTTAGGCTGCAAGAAGAAGAAGATGAGGAGGATGAGGAGGATAGTCTGCCTATTTCAGCAGTTATGATAGTCTGCCTATTTCAGCAGTTATGATAGTCTGCCTATTTCAGCAGTTATACCTTTACCCAAAGCCAAACCACAAACCATCACTCCCACCTCACAGCAGGACACTGTGAGGGTAAAATTAGAAGAGGAGGAGCAGCAAAAGCGACATGATGAGGAAATGCTGAAAAGCATTGACAAATGCTATGCTGCTTCCACCTCTATAATGAATATGCAAAAGGAAGCTCTGAGATTATTCACCCTCAAGAAAACCTTTCAATATGAAAAGGAGAGGGTGAGAACTTGGCCTGACCCAAGGGTGTCTCACAGGATAGTCAAAAAGGACATGCCTGTGAGATACAAGAGCCAACTAAAGAGAATCGTAGATGAAGTGATCTCTGTGGCTTTTGTAATAACACCCTGGGAAATAGTAGAGGAATTCGAGAAAGCCTATAGAGCCGGCCAATCACCCTTTACAATGCTAGATGATAGGGTGGTTAGGAAGGGTCTGGTCTATAAGAGGCTTGAGAATTTCCATAGGAATGAGCTCAACCTGTTGTTGGAGGGTAAACATCCTGATGAGTTTGCATACAGGCAAACCACAACACTTGAGCTCAAAAATGGAAGACAGGTCAAGTTCATCTCAGAGCTGTACGGTCGGGAGGGATTGTTTGATGGTGTGCCTGAAGATCTATCCAAAGAAGAGCAGATGATCTTTCTTCAGGCCTACACCCGAGAATCCTACCGGCTAGTACATGGGAGGTAGATCTCATGGATGGGACAACAGCTCTGTGTTCAATTCCCCAAGACAGAGCTCCCATCCATACTTAGCCAAACAAACACTTGAGACTACCTCTCTGGCCAGTGCTTATCTGGGTCAACTTCTAATCTGATCTAGAAGGAAATAGACCAATCATTATGCCATCAATAAGTGGGACATCCAATAATTAGAGGTTTTGGCTGCATTGGTTCAGGGGAGTTTGTTGGACCAAAAGAACCAATGAGCCAAGATCAGGAAAACCTCTAAGTCCCACATGTCACTGCAACAACTGCTGAAGACTCCATCAGTTACAGTGTTCTCTTGCTTGAATGTCAGACTTGAGAACATCTGAAGACTCCCATCAGCTATTGTGTTCTCTTGCTTGAATGTCAGACTTGAGAGCATCTTAGCCCCAGTCTCAGCTGTTATGACAAAGTCTGAAGAACAAAGATTGAAGATCAAAGAACTGAAGAACAACAGCTAAAGACTTCAAGTACTGAAGACTTCAAGTACTGAAGACCAAGTACTGAAGTATCAAAAGCTGAAGAACTAAAGAACTGAAGATCTTCTTCCGAAGCACAAAGTCTAAAGACAAAGACTGAAGACAACAACTGATGATATCTACTGAAGTCATCAGTTGTTACATCTTCCGAAGCTGTTCTATCTTCCGAAGCAAAGTCTGAAGAAAAAGACTGAGGACAACAACTAATGATATCTACTGAAGTCATCAGTTGTTATATCTTTCGAAGCTGTTACATCTTCCGAAGCCAAGTCTGAAGACCAAGTACTGAAGACTCAGAGTTTGTCACAACAACTGAAGAAGTCTTCTTCAGTTGTTGTGGTGGTTTTTCTTTTTCCGAAGTTTATTTTGTTTCAGTAGTTGTACAACAGCTGAAGAGCATGTTCTTCAGCTGTTATAGTGTCAGTAGTTTATTTTTGTCAGTACTTAGGAACTTTTGTAAGAAGATGTCAGTTGTTGACATCTTTAGTAGTTTTATGTTTTTGTCAGTTGTAATTTGAATATTCAGTGATGTCAGAAAAAGGACATCTACCCATCCTTTTGCCGCCTATAAAAGGATGGGTAACCATACTGTTTTAATTGCCGAAACGTGCGACCAATAGAACATTTATTGTTTCGCAGAACTCTTCTCTCTCTATGTTTATGCTTTTAATTGAAATATCTTTTATGTTCTTGCTTTAATTGCTAATTAATGTGCTAAATCCGCTGCAAACATAATCTAATTGATCAACCGAGAGGCTGAGATCCTGTCAGTCCCCAATTAATTAAATAGGCAGCAGTATTAATTGCATCTGCCCAGAACATATTTAGAAGCCCTTAATTGATTCTCATACTTCTGGCTCTTTCATTCAATGTTCTGTTCATACGTTCTGCGACTCCATTTTGTTAAGGAGTGCCCGGGACTGTATAAATCATTTGAATACCGTTCTCTGCATAATAGTTCTGGAACTCTTTGCTGATGTATTCACCTCCGTTGTCCGATTTCAAGCATTTCACCTTCAAATCAATTTCCAATTCAACAGCAGATTTCCATTTCTTAAATACATCAAAAACTTCAGATTTATTTTTAAAAAAGTAAACCCATATCTTACGTGCCGAATCGTCTATGAAAGTGACATAATAGTAAGCACCTCCCAAAGAAGCAACTGGAGTAGGACCAAAAACATCCGTGTGAATAAGCTCCAATTTCTAGCTTTCGGTGGCTTTCCTGTCTTCACAAAAGATACCTTCTTCTTTTTCCCGAACACGGCCTTCTTTAACTTTGAAATCTTTCCACTAGAAACGAGCATTTTCATACCTTTTTCACTCATGTGACCAAGTCGTTGGTGCCACAGATTAGATTGACTCAGGCCACTGGTTACTGCATTTACCCCATCTATAGAACTTCAACCATGTACAATGTGCCCCTCTTTGTACCTCTGGCAATCATAAGATTTCCTTTCACGACCTTCCATTGTCCCCCACCAAACATGACATCATATCCTTCACTATCCAACTGCCCAATAGAAATTAACTTCTTTCTGAGACTTGGAATGACCCGAACATCTTTCAAGGTCCATGTGGTGCCCAATAGAGTCTTTAACACAATGTCCCCCATCCCTGTGATATCAAGAGCATGATCATTAGCTAAATGAACTTTACCAAAGTTACCTGTTCGTAGATTCTTCATCGACTTCGTGCTAGATGTAGCATGAAATGATGCTCCTGAATCCATGACCTGTGACTCTTTAGAATCTTCAACACAGCAGATAAGAACATCATTTAAACTATCTTCAGCCAGATTAACTTCCTTTCTATCTTTAGAAGTAGATGGTTTAGGGCATTGGCTTCTGACATGCACATGTTCTTTGCAGTTCCAACACTGGATGTCTTTCCTAGGCTTTGACTAATTCTAGACTTTGAATGACCCCTGCTACTACCCTTTTCTTTTCTCCTACCTCTTCCTTCAGTACTCAATAAAGAACTAGATGATTCACCAGAATTTCTCCTTCTAATTTCTTCCCCAAAAATCAAATCACGGACCCCTTCAAAAGTAAGCTTAGTAGTACCACATGAACTACTAACTGCAATAACTGTCCCTGACCAACTTTCAGGCAACAAAGATAACAACAACAAAGCTAAAACTTCATCATCAAAGATAACAAGCGAGAAATAATGGTATTGAAATCATTGATATGAGAGGCAACTGAACCACCTTCTTTCAATCTGGTGTTAACTAACTGTCTGATTAGAAATACCTTATTAGATCCAGATGGCTTCTCGTACATATTCGATAAGGCTTTCATCAAATCATGAGTAGTAGTTTCCTTCACAATGTTGAACGCAACATTCTTTGCCAGTGAGAGTCTGATAACAGCAATTGCTTTCTTGTCCAAAGTCATCCAATCTTCATCAGTCATATCTGCCGGTTTATTCTCATCCACGGCTGTAATCAAATCCTTTTGACACGGCAGATCCTCAATTTGCATCTTCCAAAACCCAAAATCATGTCCATTTGTAATCCCCCGTTCCCGGGCACCTCACAGTTGGTCATTCATCGTGCATAAAACATACACCTTCATTAACTTTATATAAACATTGCAGCGAAACTATCAAAAGGACATCTCATTTTATCATTAAAGCTTTTGTAAAATAATACATCCTTAATCAATTACAAAATATATATTGTTGCATTACATCACAAAAGCATTATATAAATGGATGCCATCCAAAAGATCCGAGTAGCCGCCCCGTGCCATCCTCTGCAACATTACCTGCCAACTGGAAACACATAAAAAGTCAGCGTTGCTGAGTGAGTTCTAGTTTTATAATAAAACATACTTTTCTTTCGTTTAAACGGTTTCTTTACTTTCATGCGATCATGCATCATACGTACACATATATAATCTCATTATTATCTTCATAATTCATTACTTTCGTTCATTCGGCGTACATCATTTATTATCTTTCACTTCTATCTAGATCCTGTCAAGCTTTACCCTCTTTATGGCATACAGCCACGATTACTGAGGTTGAATGACAAGGATCTCGTTTCGTTCTTTATTATGATATTTCGTTAACGTTCAATTCATACATTCTTTCATTTGTATGTTCGTTACTTTCGATGACATGTACAATACCCCGAACATTGTGCACGAAGCTGGTTACTAGGCCTGAGGTCTTTCATAGACCTCGAACATTATGCACGAAGCTGACTCCAGTACCGAGGGCAAGTACATTCACCACTTATCTTTTCTCTTTCATTACGGATCGATGCTATGTGCTATACCCCGAACATTGTGCACGAAGCTAGTTACTAGGCCTGAGTTCTTTCATAGACCTCGAACATTGTGCACAAAGCTGACTTTAGTACCTAGGGCAAGCGGCAAGGATCCCATACATATGGTCAATCACAAGGATTGGACCCCCAGTGTGCATCCTTCTGGGGTAGCTAACCCGCACACGGTTGAGCTAACACCCTTCATTGGGTGTGAACCTCCATACGTTTACTTGCAAGTCTCTCTTACTTTCATTCATTCATTCGTTAATGCATGCATTCCTTCATTACGTTCCTTTTTTCATTATCTTTCACTTTACGTTACATAATACTTTTCATTCATTCATTAACGTAACACGTAAAGCCACGGAAAGATAAACATACATCATAATAAGGAACATCAACATACACAGTAGCATCATCATATAGGGCATCATCATACATACGTAACATACATCATGCATAAACATGCAGCATCATCATACAGGGCATCATCATACATACGTAACATACATCATGCATAATCATGCAGCATCATCATGCCCCACATATCCTCTAAAGCCTCAACAATCATCTTACTTGAACTTACAAGACTTTTCAGGTCAAAACTTACATTTGCACCTTCCCCCGAAAGTCAGTAATTAACTACACTTGTCCTCGGGTACACCAGCCCTATTTGGGCGTATGGACATCCTTCAGTCACATGGCCTCCATGCGACTGAACATCATGCGAATGGACCAATACGGATGAACACCAATGCCGATGAACACCCAATCGTGCGAATAGACATCATGTGGTTGAACACTATGCGAATGGACCTTATGCGAATGGACCTCATGCGGATGGACTTAATGCGAATGAGCACTTATGCAAATGGACCCTCAGTCGCATGACTCCCCATGCAACTGGCCCTCTAGTCATGCGACTGAACCTCAGTCGTGCAAATGGACTCCAATCGCACTTAAATCGATCGAATGGCCTCCAGTCGGTCGCCTAGCCCTAACTGATACAGAATGCAGTTCATCCCAAACCCAATCTGCCATTTTCGACCTCCAAGCTCATCCAAACCAATTCTAAGCCCAAATCAACCATCCTAAACCTTAGGAATGCATACTACAACACCATCCAAGTACACACAAGCCCGAAAACAAACTCCAAACGCATCATACACAATCACACCCAAATAGGTCAAACACACACACATACAAAAACGGGTTTACTATGTGTTCCAGCCCCAAATCAGTTGAAAACAAGTAAAATAGGGGTCCTAGAACTCACACAAACTACAAGAAGAAGAAGAGTTTCGTCTAGACCCGCTACACGACGATTTTGCACGCTCGAATCCACTCGAATCAAGCTTTCTCTTCTCTTTTCTTCCTTTTCTCTCTTCTTCCTCTCTTTTGGCTAAAATGTGGGTGTGGGGAGAGGGTAAAGAGCAGCCCTCTCCCTTCAAATACTCCCACTTACTCAACTTTCTCGCGTTGGAAAGTTTGGTCCCCCGACTTTGGACTTTATTTCTTTTTCTTCTTTCGTCGGCTTCAAAGAAAATATCCGGGTGTTACAATCAAATTTATCAATCTTTGTTCTCCCGTCCTCAGCCATTATTCCAAACTAAGTGTCAACAATCGAGTCAAAACTGAAAACAATGCCAAACACAACTTTGGCCGGCTGCCTGAACTTGAGTGTTGATCTATTGAACACTGTTTTATGGAACCAGTTTCAAAAAATTACAAGCACTCGTTTGATAACGCACCTTCAATCGAAGAAACTCAGCAACAAGAAGCAGCAGCGGCTGTTTCCGGTGGCTGCAGAGCGGATTTCCGGCAGCAACGACGCCAAAAACCTATACGGCGGCGGTGGAGGCGATTGACGGAGGCGGTGGCGGCGGCTTAACCCTAATCGGGGTTAGGTAGTGGCGGTGGCGGTCCCTGTTGCACTAAACGGCGACGGTAAGATCTGATCAGCAAAAACCTAGTTCGTTAGGGTTAGATTTGGGTGGGAACTGAATTTCAGGCAGGAACCCTAGCTGGTGTATGTGATGGCTGTAACTGGTGGCTGGACAGGTTCGTTACGTGTCTGATACGAGAGCCTAAACTCTGATACCAGTTGTTAGGATCAATGAGCACAAACACACGAACACAATCACGAGAACAATAATCAAAAGCAGTAAATGAGACACGAGATTTATAGTGGTTCGGTTGCGGTGTGTAACCTACGTCCACTTGGGGCAACTAGGGTTTTCTTTTATTAAGGTGTTAAGTGTTTACAAGTACAAGAGATATATTTATACTAACTAGACAAATTAGGGTTAACGCTCTTTGCCTAAAATAGCAAACTGGACTTTAGGGCGGTCGTCCCTTAATCTCCTAATTCTGTCTTTGGTTAATATCGGGTCCACCTGAGATGGATCGAAGCCCACAACTTGACAAAACTTTCTATGTTGTCTTGAAGTTAACAACTAACAAAGTTAACACTTAACAATCCATGTAATTAACTAACATATATCTAGTTGGTAACCCTTGCTTCGCGACGGGGTACGATCCGGGGTACGATCCCTACTCGCTCAATGCATAAAACATATATACATATATATTATTAAACACTTAAAAAAACACATGCTTTTGAAAAAATCCACAAGGTTGATAATTTTCTTCAACTTGCACTTTTTGGGTTGTCTGAAACCTACTTACAATTAAGTTATGCATTCATATTATAATTAGGTTGTTTGAAAACTACTTAATTTTTTTTAGTTTGGATACGACACAATATATTATTTTGATGCAAAAATGATTTGTATAACTCTACCTCTTAATCACATATTTTAGAGTTACTAATTTTTTAAGATAAAAATAAACAAGCACAAATTATTTATTTCAAAAATGAGTTAACTGTATTTCTTAAACATTATTTTTGTATTTGTAAAGACTTTGTTTGTAAATTAATAGTTATAGTTATGAATTAATTTATAAATTGACATTTTTTCAAGTTGTATTTTATCTATTGTATTTTTCATATATATAAGTTATATTATAAACTCTAGTCTATGTAACGTATGTTAATAAATTCATATACCATATATATATATATATATATATATATATATATATATATATATATATATATATATATATATATATATATATATATATATATATATATATATATATATATATATACATATATATATACATATATATATATACATATATATATATATATATATATATAATATATATATATATATATATATACATATATATATACACATATATATATATACATATATGATCAGGATCATTACAGAACCTAATTAAATCTTCAGAACCGAAAGAACCATTTATAGCCGTTGATTTGATAATTATTTTATTTTTGGATTTTATATCAATGAGGGTAATTGTGTAAAAACACAATATTCACAAATTAAAATCCCTTTTTTATCTCATTTAAGTTAGGCAAGTCTGTATCATCGGATCTCTAATTACCATTACGATCAATCAATTGAATTCATCATCTTCGCAGCTTCATCATCTTCGCAGCTTCATCTTTCCCGTCTTTGTGTAAGTGATCATTTTCGTTGTTTCTCACAATCGATCTTGTCATCATAATCGATTAATCAATGCTTGAATTATATAGTTCTGCAATTTTCTGAAACAGAAATCGAATTCATCATCTTCGCATCTTCATCCTCTGCTGTATTCGTAAATAAACAATTTCGTACTTTCTGTATGTCGATTTTGTCATTATAAACCAGTGATGTATGTGTTATTTATATGGTATTGCAATGTTTTCGAACCTTGTTAACCGTATATGCATCTATATGTTCGAAAATTCAATTAACGATTTTTGTATTCATCGATTATATTTTCAATTTAAGATGTTCATATAATTATATGGAATAAACATGATTCATATAATTGTAGAAAAATCTAAACGATGGTTATATGTTCTGTATAACTTGTTCAGGTTTACGTATATGTAAATTTATACTGAATAAACTTCTTCCAACATACAAGTTCATGCAGCACTTTTATTAATGTATACTGCTCAGGATCCCAGCAATCTAGTTTACACATATGTAAACCAACATATAAGTTCAATGCTTATGTTTAGATTCATTTACAGCTGTGTAAACCAATATATCAATTTAAACTGCTCAGGATCCCAGCAGCCTAGTTTACACATATGTAAACCAACATATAAGTCCATGCAGCACATATTTAAGAATAAAATGTTATAAAATGTGTACATTTTTACAGCTCAGGACCTTTATCTTGATTTTTTCCCGCAGGTGTATATTCATATTGCTTTTCAGATGGTTGTTATCAACATGCATAACAATGTCAATGATGGATCGTCATGTAACATTAATCAAGATTCATCCAATTTGAATGAACAATTGGATTTTTTTAATCATGTTCAACCAGAAGGTAGTACATATTTTCCAATGTTTTTTTTAATTGCTTGATTTATAAAGTTATACATTTATGTAAATCAGTAGACATAACTTTTTATTAATTTTGTGTTTCATGTTTATTTGTAGTTATGAATGATGATGGCAAAGAGGAATCAATTTGCAGTAACTTCTTCCATTCTCCTAATGGAACTAAATACTGGATACCTAACTCGCCTGAAGATTTAAAACCAATTGTTGGTTCAAAATTTTCTAACTGGGATGACGTTTATGTTATCTATCAGTTATATGCTGAGATTGCTGGTTTTGATATAAGATTATCCACTACTAAGAAGAAACATGGCGTCATTACGCATAAATATATTCTATGTAGCAAGTCCGGTAAGCCTCGTGGTCAACAGTTTGATTCTAGGAATAATGGATCATGTTATGGACCTTCACGATCATCTTCTATCAAGGCTACTGAATGCCCTGCCTGCATAAGGGTCAAATTTAAGAATGGGCATTTTATTATCTATGATTTTGTTGAGAAACACAACCATGGTCTTGTAGACAGTAATAATCAAGATTTGACCAGAAAGCGTCGTCAGTTGAACTTTTCTGATCAAGAGTTCATACACAGGGCTCGAACTGCTAACGTTTGACCAAATGTTGCTCATAAGATCCAGACCGCAATTAAGGGTGGTCAACATATGGTTCGTGGCACGGTTACCGACTACAAGAATTTTAGTAGGGACATAAGGCGGTTCATTGGTAATAGAGATGCTCAGATGATTATTGATACTCTAAATCAACGTAAAGTGAATTGGCAAAATTTCACATTCGATTGCAAAGCTGTTAAAAGTGAACTCAGGTCTTTATTTTGGGCGGATGATGTTTCTAAGTTCAATTACTCCGTATTTGGAGACATTTTAGCATTTGACGCCACTTACCACACGAACCAGTAAGTTATATACTCACTATTAGTCCATTTTATTTTAGTTTTATCTAACTTTGGTTTTTTTCAGGTACAACATGATTTTTGTTCCTTTTACCGGTGTAGACCATCATAAAAAATGTGTCACATTTGGTGCTGGTTTGTTATATGATGAAACAATTGATTCCTATAAGTGGTTACTAGAATCGTTTATTAATGCACACGGTAAACAACCTACATTAGTTCTAACGGATCAAGATGCCGCAATGAAGCAAGCTGTTGCTGCCGTTCTAAACGAATCTAAACATCGTCTATGCATGTGGCATATCACAAAAAAACTCCCAAAGAAGGTACATCATAACATAATTAATACATCATATTTTTTCTTATCAAGTTAAGTTCATATCATGTACGTACTTTATTTTACACAAATGTACGGATAGTATCCTGTTCTGCACATATCACTTTCCTGTTTTACATAACTGTTAGTAAGTTTATAGGTTTCCCAAATGTAAGTTTTGCGGAATGTGTCCTGTTCTGCACATACCACTTTACTGATTTACACAACTGTAGTTACGTTTATATGTTTCCCAAATGTAAGTTATGCTGATACTGTCCTGGTATGCACACTAACTAAACTGTTTTACACAACTGTAAGTCAGTTTTTAGGTTTCCAAAAGCTAAATTATGCGGATAATGTCCTGATCTGCACACATCCCTTTACTGTTTTACACAAATGTAAAACAGTTGTAAATGAATCTACATATTTTTACTTACATGTTCATAATTTCCATTTAAATATTTGTCTGTTATAATAGGTGTCTGGTGATGTATCAAAGAACAATGAAATTCGCAGAGCAATTCACAAGTTAGTATGGAATGTATTCATAGAACCTACAGTTTTCGAAGAAAGATGGCGTTTACTTATGGGTGAGTACAACCTCGAACATCATGAATGGTTATGTGATATGTTTGCCATAAGGGAACAATGGGTTCCCGCATATTTTAAAGATATTCCAATGTGTTGTCTAATGAAAACAACATCCAGATGTGAGAGCTCTAATGCTTTATTCAAACTTAATTCTAGTGGTTCTAACACTCTTGTTGATTTTTTGTTGTGTTTTGATTCAACAATCGAGGGTCAACGTTATCAACAACGGCTATTAGAGCATGGTACTAGCACATCGAAACCTTCGCTACGAACACGTTTACAAATTGAAAAACATGCATCTTGCGTGTACACGCGTAACATTTTTGATGAGGTTCAAAAGGAGATTGTGAAAGCAGTATGGTTTTGTAGTGTTTCAACTTGTGAAGTTGTTGGAAATTCTAAGATTTATATTGTTTCCCACAACAAAGAACAGTCTGGTTTGGTTGGCGAGTTCAAGGTACATATTTTATGTTTATATTTCAATTAATGTTTATACATTCCATACAATGCTCCACAATCAGATTTTTCATTTTATAATATGCAGGTTATTTTGAATCTTAACGATCATTCAGCCACTTGTTCATGCATGTTGTTCACAAGGATTGGGTATTTATGTAGACATGTTTTTTGTGTTTATAAAAACCAGAACATTCATGAGATACCTAACATGTATTTATCGAAGAGATGGATGAGGAATGTGTTGCCCAAAAGACTTTTTAATATGGAAAACAGGTATGGGCTGATTACAAATGAAAAAACAAGATTGAGGCACGAGGCTTTTGATTTGTTTAAACAATGTGCGGAGCATTTGGGTGGCAACACAGATGGTCTGCAACTTCTGATAGACAATCTTAAGGAGCTGAATCGTAAAATAATCGAAGATTTCCCATACCAAACGCGTCGACAAAACAAGGATGTTGTTATTGAGGAACTTACTGGACATTCGAAAGAACAGGAAGTAGATGTTAACCCACCTCAAGGCATTAGGAACAAAGGTTGTGGAACAAATAGAAGATTGATTGGACCTGGTGAGAAAGCTATTACACGCAGTCAAAAACCAAAGAGATTTTGTCGGACATGTAACACATATACCAATGATCATGATTCTCGAAATTGTCCAGAGAAGATAAAGGCCGCTGAAGCAGATCCATTAGTATAATTATTGATCAACAGCAAACGTCCCCCTACGTATTACATGTTTTCTCATTTTTACATTTTGGTCACTATCGAAGATTGGTTCATTTTTTTTTGGAGTTCATTTTCTGTCAGTAAGGACATGTCATTTACGCATTTGTACTTTACATTTGTGTAAAATAGTCTAAATATTTCAGTATTCACTTTTTTAACAGTACACGTTTTCTATTTTGTTTATATCGATAACGACATGTTATTTATGCATTTAAGGTACACAAATTTAATAACATTTTAGTCATACATACAATCTTCTTCATTTATGAGCAGTGATTGTACATACATACACATTTACAGCTGTGTAAACCAATATATCAATGTATACTGCTCAGGACCCCAGCCGCGTACTTTACACATATGTAAACCAACATATGTGTAAATACAGCACTTTTATTAAATCAGTCATAATGTACATTGTATCAGTTGTTTTATAGCCATATGCCACATTCATGCTTATGTTTAGATTCATTTACAGCTGGGATCCTTAGCATGAATGTTGGTTTACATATGTGTAAACTAGGCGGCTGGAATACTTATATGTAAACCAACATATAAGTTCATGCAGCACTTTTATTAAATCTGATATAATATACATTTTTACAGTTGTTTTATAGCCATATGCCACATTCATGCTTATGTTTAGATTCGTTTTCAGCTGTGTAAGACAATATATAAATGTATACTGCTCACGTTTATACATTTATATAAAACAATATATAAAACAGTATATAAGTGCTGCATGAACTTATATGTTGGTTTTCATCTGTGTAAAACAATATATAAATGTATACTACATTGTATCAGTTGTTTTATAGCCATATGCCACATTCATGCTTATGTTTAGATTCATTTACAGCTGGGATCCTTAGCATGAATGTTGGTTTACATATGTGTAAACTAGGCGGCTGGAATACTTATATGTAAACCAACATATAAGTTCATGCAGCACTTTTATTAAATCAGTTATAATATACATTTTTACAGTTGTTTTATAGCCATATGCCACATTCATGCTTATGTTTAGATTCGTTTTCAGCTGTGTAAAACAATATATAAATGTATACTGCTCACGTTTATACATTTATATAAAACAATATATAAGTGCTGCATGAACTTATATGTTGGTTTTCAGCTGTGTAAAACAATATATAAATGTATACTACATTGTATCAGTTGTTTTATAGCCATATGCCACATTCATGCTTATGTTTAGATTCATTTACAGCTGGGATCCTTAGCATGAATGTTGGTTTACATATGTGTAAACTAGGCGGCTGGAATACTTATATGTAAACCAACATATAAGTTCATGCAGCGCTTTTATTAAATCAGTTATAATATACATTTTTACAGTTGTTTTATAGCCATATGACACATTCATGCTTATGTTTAGATTCGTTTTCAGCTGTGTAAAACAATATATAAATGTATACTGCTCACGATCCCAGCCTCCTAGTTTACACATATGTAAACCAACATATAAGTTCATGCAAAACTTTTATTAAATCAGTTACAATGTACATTTTTTTTGTTTTTTTAAAGCCATATGCCACATTCATGCTTATGTTTAGATTCATTTACAACTACATCAACAACAACTTCTACACAGATGTCACGTTAACAAACCCTTTTTTAGGCATGACCATTATTTTAATAACATTACTAAAAGTTACATAAGTGTAAATTATTATCAAGCATATCAAAAATGCATACCTGCAACTACATAATATATTTACATTTCAACAATTCAAGGATTAAACAAATTAAAGAATATAATCAAAAAAAGACATATACTTCATCCAAATTAAAAACATAACTCCATTAATCAAATCCCAAAACATATTTGTTTACATGTTCAACAAAACAAACCATTAAATTTCTACTAAATCAGATTTTCATAATGTTTCCCAACAAAATATATTTGTCTATTAAAGAAACATACAATCCACACTTAACCATCTTCTGCTCTCAACCAAATTCAGCCACCAAGTCTATGGTTCCAGCCTCTTGTTTAACCTTGTCTTTGTGTATGTTCGCATCGGATGTAAGTATCTTGTACGTGTACTTGATCCTTAGATTTTTCAGCTGCACATCCTATCCAGGCCCTTCCTTGTTGAAGCCACAACTCCAACGCTTTACTTTGCTTCCCATGTATGACTCCATATGCCTCATAAGAAACACCCTACAGTCAATGGAATTATTTTTTGTCGCCCAACTCAACATCCTTTTCACAGGGTTACAAGCCCTTAATCCTTCAACCTTCTTATGCCCAATGTACATCAAGTATCTTGTAAATATATCTTTCTACAAGGACAATGACATATTAATTCAATTAGTATTGTTTTATTTTATACATTTCATTCATTTTATTATAGACTTACGTCTTACGCATCAAATATGTGTCATGCTTGTGAGTAATTTACACCTTACATACCATTTGCATTATTACATGTTCATCATTATAATAAAAACAGTAGCCTAATATATTCTTTTTGGATTAACTAATGCTCAAACACATCTACGTTAATCTGCTTCATATTTACATACATGTTAACATAGCATATGTGTTGCTGTTACATATGTCATTCTATCACATAATTACACTTTAATGGTCTATTGAAAAGATATACTTACCACTTTCAGCACTGTGTCCTTCTTATGGAAATCATTGGAATCTGTCACACCAACAAAGCTTCTAGTATGATGCATGTTGTCCACGACTTCAATGTACGGGTCCTTCAGATCAAAACAAATTAAGTAGTAGTGGTTCGACTCTAATATTGGGAACATAACAATATCAACATTCTTCATGTACAGTTTATTCTCATCACCATCTACGACACTTCTCAAGTTGTCTCTAAAGGAATCAAGCCGGGCAACATTATCAAGTTTAGGATCTTCTAACATTGCATTAGTCTGCGAAGGAACATTAAAAATGTTATTTTACATTACAATTATTCACCAATGTAAATTACCATATTCAACAAACCACAATTTTTACTTACTATCACTCCAGTACTCATGAACAACCTATTAGGTGATTCAGCACTTTTGTTTATTTCTTCTAAGTTCAGTACTGATGCCCAACAATCTATCACATTGCTCAAAACAGTCTTCTCAGGTAGCAGTGACCTTAGTAAGAATCTTTTTGTTACAAAACCATTCTTTGTTTCAAATACTTCATCACTGCTCTCATTAACGCATGTAAACATAATATTAGAAATATTTAAATACACTTTACAAATGTAACAAAAAATACTTTATTACTTACCTGAATTCATTAATAACTTCTTTCAACTCTACTGCTGCTGCATCCCCATCAATCCTACATTCAAAGATACAAGTAATCATTTTTTTATGCATAGTACGAATGGCAAAAAACAGATTTAATAGCTAATATACAATAGTTAGAATGAACTTACTCTACATCATTTGTTTCTTTCATTATATAACACCACACTTTCAATTCATCATCTGTAACAGCCTTATTTATGTTAACTGGACGAACCAAGTATGGCGACTTGCATGCATCAGCTAGTTTCTTCAATCTTTTGGGTCTACACTGATCATTTTCTTTAACCCTTTCTGTTTCCTTATCTTCTCTCATTGATCTTTCATCTACACAGTCACTTCTTACAACATCATTAAATTCTTGTGTTAACCCTAAGCTAAAACTTGGTATTGGTGAAGTAATCATGGTTGTCATCAACTTCGAGTTTCTTAATAACGTACTGTTTATTCTATTTTGGGCCCAATCAGCTATTTTAAACGATGATTGCGTCAGACTTACACCCTCATCTACCGCACCACTATAAACAACCAATCTGTTCTCCAAAGGCGTATGAAACACAACCGTTTGCTTATCTACTGCTGTTGTTTCTGCTCCCTCTCTATTTTCTTCTCTAACAGGAGATTCCAACTCAGCTTCCTCCACTACGTCACTTCTAGCAATGTTATCTATACATATACCATGCTTGAATCCATCATTATATTTCTGTATACAATCCTTAACTTCGCTACTACCAGGATATTCTCCATACGCATCAATTACTAGCTTCTCAAACCTTTTCCTCTCTGTTAGCAACCAGTTCAGATGGGTCTTTAATTTTGACACCGTACTCTGTATGATCATGATTCACAATTAGCGTGATAAATTATTAATAAATAACTATATCACTTTTACATATGTGTAAACTGGGCTGCTGGTATACTTAGCAGTATACATTTATATATTGGTTTACACACATGTAAATGTGTATGTAGGTTTAATTACTGTTTTCTAATGAAGTAGATTATATGTAAGAATAAAATGTTATAAAATGTGTACATTTTTACAGCTCAGGATCCCAGCCGCCTAGTTTACACATATGTAAACCAACATACAAGTTCATGCAGTACTTTTATTAAATCAGTTATAATGTACATTTTACACCTGTGTAAACCTATATATCAATGTATACTGCTCAGGATCCCAGCAGCCTAGTTTACACATATGTAAACCAACATATAAGTTCAATGCTTATGTTTAGATTCATTTACAGCTTTGTAAACCAATATATCAATGTATACTGCTCATGATCCCAGCAGCCTAGTTTACATATATGTAAACCAACATATAAGTTCATGCAGCACATATGTAAGAATAAAAGGTTATAAAATGTGTAACTTAAATGTTTATGAAATATATCAATTTTACATATGTGTACAAATACATATTAAATGTCATTTTCATTATGTTTATATATTACATAATATATGACCACATTACCTCCAACCCAGGAACTTCACAGACATCTGCTGAGTAATCACTTCCTTCGTCATCAACGTTAGTCCCCTCATCATTCGTACTTTCTTCTTCATTCTCTTCTTCATCACTTTCGACATACAACACCCGCATGTACCCGTTGCCAAATCCTCCGTTCATTATTTCCAAATCTTCTCTCATCACTAGGTTCTCAAATGTCCAGAAACTAATAGGACTCATTGAACGCTGATCGTTTATTCCTTTGCAAGTAGTCCCATCATCATATAAAAGCTGCATTAAGACTAAAACAGTTACATACAAACAATACAATTTATATTTTTGTTTCACACAAATGTAGATCAATACCGTAAGTATTGTTAAGGCGCCTTGGAAATGAGAGTTCAAGTCTCTTCTCCTCCATTTATTTTTTGATTTTCTGATCCTAGACACGATATAAACGCACCAGTCTATATCTGACAATTCCATATCCTCACTTATAAGATCTAAAACACCAACTTTACATTTACTGTTTTTATGACACTCTACCATTGTGTTCAAGAACAACACTATGAAATCCAATTTGAACATTATACCGTTGTCATCATTTGAAAATGTTATGTTCCTAACAATATCCCTTAAACTAATCACCTTAGATTTATATCTATTCCTCCACTTCTTTCCTAATTCTGTCCACACTGTTGTTTTTTCCACTGAAACCAAATCAATTCCTGAATTTGGCAACCCTAACAACGTGTGAATTGCATCGCTATCTACCTTCAATGATCCTCTCTTGCATGTTATCTCCATTGTTTCTGTGTTCAGATTTTCTACCACAAAATACCCTAATTTCGTAGGAATCTGATGTGCTTTGAGTTCTAGTACTCTACCAAATTCTATGTCTATAACTGCTTGCCTTTGCTTCCTACCCAACGAACCTAAAACCGAACATAACTTCATTGGTATACATCGAGCTCTTATACTGAAATAATCATCATCATTGCTTGATTTTTTTTTCTTCGAAGAACCCTCTTCATCCATTCTCAATGCCAACCTCTTCTTTCCTGCAAATAAATATTTCATTTCAGTAATTTATACATATAACAAATCATGTTTAAACACGTATGTAAATCAGTTTACAAATACTTATACCTTTACAAATAGTTTCTTGCCTTACACCACTTTTCATCACCAACTTTAATTTATCATCACCACCTTTCATTTTTTTCCCTTGATTTGCAACTTTTTCCTTTTTTCCTCTTACACATTCTTTTGTCTTTTTTTTCCCAACTTCAGATTCTTTCAATGATGAGCATTTACCCAATCTTTTACTACTCCTAGTACCCTCTGTAATATATACATTTTTCAGAAATAATATTATTTTCCAATAGGAATTCATTTACAATACTTCATATTCATATTAAACAGATGTATATTGAACACAACTACTAAGCTACACATATTATACTTGCTAAATAATTTACATCAATGTTAATCTTGTTTTGTATAAATTAAATGTATGCTTTTTTTACTTACTCTTTTTTGTCTTTACATCTGTTCGCTTCTTTTGTGATCTTTTACCTGTTCTTTTATTTACAAAACTATCATCCACATCCGCACCGTCATCTGTCAAAAAAAAATATACACCAACATTCATTGTTTCCACAAAATATTAAAATACCAAGTTATATTTCTTAAATCATAATATCATACCTGATGCTTCATTTGACTCATCATCTGTATTTTCAGGCGAAATTTCTTCATCAATCAAAATTTCTTCATTGTCTTCACATGGCTCTTCACCGTAATTTCCTTCTGAAGACTCGCTATTGTCAACATCTGACTCTCCCACTATAACAGGGCTATCAGCCTTATTTTTAAACTTTGAAAAAGATGTTTTCCTTGCAATTCTACCGCTTTTACGTCCTGCATACAAGTATATGCTCATTTCATATATCACTAACTTTTACATTTACAAAGTTATTTACAAAATGTATAAACTTACTTGACAAAGAATGAAACCTCATTTTTGTTAACTGCATAAAATGTTTACCATTAGTAAAATGTATGCACACCAACAATTATAATGTAATGTATATGTTTTAAATAAAAACTGTACACTTTGTTACAAACAAGGATAATGCACATATTTACATATTAATTTACACAAGTGTATTTACATACATTCATACAAACATATTACAAATTTACATGTATGTTATGTTCATATAACAAGTATATTGATTTGAATGAACTACAAGCATTATATACAGTTAAAATATATTTTCTAAGGTTTCTTCTTATTTCATCAATACCATTTGTTTTACACAACTGTATTTACAAATCAAATATAAAAACTTATACAGGTTTACATTTACGTAAATTCCATACAACAATGTTTCATATACTGAATAAACTTCCAGGAATCGTTCACTTTGTAAACAGCTAAACGACATTGAATACCATTTGCTTGATTTACACAAATGTAATACTCAACACATAACTTAAACTATTAAAATATCAGTTTCATGTTCAAACCCTATCAGATACTGAATAAACTTCCAGGAATCGTACACTTTGTAAACAGCTAAACGACATTGAATACCATTTGATTGATTTACACAAATGTATTACTCAGCACATAACTTAAACTATTACTCAGCACATAACATAAACACTAACATTCCTAACGAACAGATTACCTCCATTACTGTTAATCAAACCATATGTAGTGTACTATTTGTTACCTTGTATCATTAACCACGAATTTAGAACTTACACAATACCGTCGACCAACAAAACAAATTACAGGTTTACATGTACGTAAATTCCAAACAACAATGTTCATATTCTTTATAAACTACCAGGAATCGTACACATTGTAAACAGATAAACGACTTTGAATACGATATGATTGATTTACACAATACCATCGACCAACACAACAAAGTTTTAATCACGGTTACAAATATGTAAATTCATAATTGTAAAACTACAATCAGATATACTTACTACTGTTCTTCGACGCCAAATGCCGCAAACAGAGAATAGGGTTCGACGAGTTCTTCAATTTTTCCTTTTGATGCAATCGGATTAGGGCTCGATGTGTGTTTCTTCCGATTATGTAACCGCAAGCCCTATGATTTGGGGATTTTCTTCCTAAAACCCGGCAACTTTCGTTTTTAAGAGTATTGTAAAAGACCAAAAAGCCCTTTTTAATTAGTTTTCTTATTTCTTTGGTGTACTAAATTTTCAATTTCCACCCTTAATCACATCCACCCTTGATTCTGAAAATCAATGGTTATAAATGGTTCTTTCAGTTCTGTTTTTAAATGTGGTCCTGCAAAGATCCTAACCCTATACATATATATATATATATATATATATATATATATATATATATATATATATGTGTGTGTGTGTGTGTGTGTGTTAAAATGGCTAACAACCTTTATACTATTTTTTTCTTTGTTTACACAATTCATTCATTCTTTAACCTACTTTATATCAATTAATAATCCTATTAATCATTTATAAAATAAATATATTTTATAAAAGATTTATTTTTAAAATGTTATCGTTTATTAAAAATTATAAAAGAATATCTAAAACAAAAACATCCGTTACCTTAAATAACAAATACAGTCATAAACACCAAAATACTAAATACCTAAAATATTCTTACTAAGTGTCTTAAAATTAAATGATATGTCTATTTTGCCTTAAAATAATGTTTTATAAGCAATATAGATAGTGATTTGGCCGGTACAATGTAACACGTATCACTATGGCTCTTCTATAACGTGTCTTAAACATTGATCATAGCTTGGTAGTAGTAGTAGTAGTAGTAGTATTATTATTATTATTATTATTATTATTATTATTATTATTATTATTATTATTATTATTATTATTATTATTATTATTATTATTATATTATTATTATTATTATTATTATTATTATTATTATTATATTATTATTATTATTATTATTATTATTATTATTATTATTATTATTATATTATTATTATTATTATTATTATTATTATTATTATTATTATTATTATTATTATTATTATTATTATTATTATTATTATTATTATTATTATTATTATTATTATTATTATTATTATTATTATTATTATATTATTATTATTATTATTATTATTATTATTATTATTATTATTATTATTATTATTATTATTATTATTATTATTATTATTATTATTATTATATTATTATTATTATTATTATTATTATTATTATATTATTATTATTATTATTATTATTATTATTATTATTATTATTATTATTATTATTATTATTATTATTATTATTATTATTATTATTATTATTATTATTATTATTATTATTATTATTATTATTATTATTATTATTATTATTATTATTATTATTATTATTATTATTATTATTATTATTATTATTATTATTATTATTATTATTATTATTATTATTATTATTATTTATTATTATTATTATTATGAATATTATTATTATTATTATTATTATTATTATTGTTATTATTATACAATTATTTAGTAATTATATAATTAAGTATTCAAATAAAATAATACTTATTTTTAACTTTAAATGTTAATTTAAAGGTATTATAAAAAGTTTAATATTAACGGTAGTGAATTAAAAAATCTCACAATTTATATAATGTGTTAATAATACACATTAATCAATGTATTAATTAAATAAGTTTATTAATAAAGGGTAAAATAGAAATGATTGCATTAAACGTTGTACCTAATGCTTAATATGTTATATTAGGTGTTTTAATTTTTTTTTTAATTACACTTGTGTCCCATAGAGATGTTTTATATAACAACTAGTGGATCTACCCGCGCGATGTCACGGTGTCTACGAGTATCTTTTAAAAAAATACAATCTAATTTTATCTGCTTTAAACACTAACTATATATTTGAGTATTATTAGTAAACTTCTAATTTCTAATTAGACTTCCATAATGTAGTAAAATCATCCCGCTACTTCATTCTTTGTTCAAAAATAAACTTCATGTACAAATGGGTTTTTATTTTAAAATGCAATGACTAATTAAAATGCTGATTTTTTAAATTTAACTGTATGTTTTTTTGAATGCTAAAATTAATTGAAATTGCACTTTGTTTATCTTTCAGCTATAATGTTTTATAAAGGTTTACGTCTGAGACGTGGCTCTTTCGTTATTTAACGGAGTTTTTTTATTCCATCGACTCACGACAACACGTGGTCTCAGATTCTAGTCATTATTATAATATTCATTCTTATTGTTGATAAAATGACTTGGGTTACACGCAACCAAAGGCATGTGTTTTGCATAAACCCTTGTTTGTTGCAAACCCCTCATATGCCTTTGTTAATTTCCTAAAAATAAACTAATAACATTAATATGTCGCAATTTCTAAAAGTAGTCGTATATCACTACAAGAAAAGTATTTTTTGTGTTAATATTATTTGCGGTGATTCTTATTTCGTCGTAAAAAATGTACTAAACGACAAAAAATAAGGGTTTTTTGACTTTTTTTAGTCAAAGTTATTTTTTTCCGCGATCATTTCGTTGCAATAAACTAAAAATAATTTACTTTGATTTTTTTTAATTATGAATAACTTTTGCGATGAAACATTCTCGTCGCAAAAAATATTTTCAAATTTTTTTTAGTTAAATAATTCCTTTTCAGGGCGGGAAATTTCCCGCTAACTTATTTGCGGTGACCACATCGTCGCAAAAGATTATATAATATTTATTAAATAATTATTAATATTTAATTAGAAACGTTTCGCCGCAAAATGTTTATTGCGGTGAAAAGTCTTCGCAAAATATCTTACAGCTACATAAGTCGGGATTTTCAGATCTGACTCACCATTTTAACACACACCCCTGTGCAGGCAAACCCCACACCTCTGCTGTCGTCATAAACCGTCGCCACCACCTCCATAGCCACCGTCGACCCCACTCCACCACCTCCACCTTCGATCGGCCCTACCCCACTCCACCACCTCCATAACCTTGCCTCCTCCTTCGGTCGCCCCTTCCCCACTCCACCGGTGCAGTCGACCACCGATGTTGTTCCACCGCCGTCGCCGCTCCCTTACACCATAGTCACCACCACCACTTTTAATTTAAGATAATAACCTTACTTTTTCCTAATTTTTATGTTAATTTATAGTTATTATTTGAAATTAGGGTTAGGAAGTTTATAGGATGAATATTTGACTTAGTTGAGATGAAAATAGGATGAAGTTTATAATTTTTATGTTAATTTATGTATGTATTTTTGTATGTATGTATATGTGTATGGGTGATGTTTATAGGATGACATGTGTTTGTAGGATCGACCTTTTAACTTAGTTGAGATGAAGAACATGTGTGTATATGAGAATGTATGTATATGAGAATGTATGCATTTGTTGTGTTAATTAATGTATGTATTTTTGTATGTATGTATATGTGTATGTGTATGTGTGATGTTTATAAGATGACATGTGTGTATTTGTGTATGTATGAAATTAGGGTTAAGAAGTTCATAGGATGAATCTTTAATTTAGTTGAGATGAAGAACATGTGTGTGTATGAGAATGTATGTATTTGTTGTGTTAATTAATGTATGTATTTTTGTGCGAGAGTTTATTAAATACGTTGATGATGAACAAGGAAAAATTCAAAGACACTGATAAGGCAAGAATGGTGTTAGAACAATGGAACGTTCGACGTGACTTGCGGCTTGTAGATAACGGTTGCGGTAAGCTCTCAAAGCCTCATCCCAAGTTCTCTTTCTCAAATGTCGAAAGGAGTCTTTTTTGTCAATTCATTAAGGGAGTAAAACTACCTGATGGTTTTGACTCGAACTTTAAACATAAGGTAACCGATAATGATACCCAAATAACAGGGTGAAGTCACGTGATCATCATATAATGATGCAATGATTGCTTTCGATTGGTGCTCAAACGTACTTGGATAAAAACATTTCAACACCAATAGTTGAGATGTGCTTATTCTTTAAGCAACTTTGTGCTCGGAACTTGATATTATCTGACATGCAAGATGCTGAGGAGAAGTTGATTAAAATTTTATGTGCTTTCGAGCAAATAATTCCTCCGTTATTTTTTGACATAATGATTCATTTGGTTATGCATTTACCTGAGGAGGCCATTCAAGGTGGGCCAGTTTACATGAGATGGATGTATCCATTTGAAAGATAAATGAAAAAGCTGAAAAATTATGTTAGAAATAAGACTAGGCCCGAAGGTTCCATTACGGAGGGGTATGTCGCAGATGAAGCCTTAACTTTCAGTTCAAGGTATCTTGACGGTGTACTAACAAGATTTAATCGGCCGGATAGAAATGAAGACGCCCCAATTCCCACACGTGAGTTTTATGTCATCCAATCCCTATGCACACCTATCAACAAGGGGGTTGATAAAAAAATGGATGGTGTGCTTTAGGCAAAACTAAATTGGTTTGTCCTTAATAATAGCTTCGAGATCGAAGAATACAAGAAGTAAGTACCTTTTATTTCAGATTATCTTTTCGTAAGTTACTTTTTAGATGATTATTATTAAAGCAAGTAACATTATTTATAGTGAATTTATTACTCAAATACCGCATGGGACTGACTTACAAGCAAATTTTCCTAACTGGTTTAAACAGAAGGTAAACTCATTTGTATATAAAACCGATTATACAAACTAATAATATCATAATGATTCTAATTTTCTCGTATTTCATTTAGATCAACCATCGGCGAGTAAATGATGAATGTAGTGTTAGTCCTCAGTTATTTGCTTTAGCAAATGGACCACGATATGCAAACTCTTACACCGCTTGTATAATTAACGGTGTGAGGTTTGTGGTTCATAGCCGAGACTTACGTCGTACAACTCAAAACACCGGCATCTCAACAACTGGGCAGGACGAAACAACGTATTACGGTTTGTTGGAAGAGATTCTAGAGCTAGGATATCTAGATCGTTGCAAGGTTGTGCTATTTCGATGTAAATGGTTAAAAACTAATAACAACAAAATTTGTGTCATTAAGAATAACATAACTAGTATTTCTACTCAAACTGAATGGTTTACAAATGACCAATACATTCTTGCAACACAAGTAGATCAAGTCTTTTATCTTGACGAACCATCTAAAGCCGGTCAAAGAGTTCAATCAAACAGACATTGGAAGGTCGTCCAAGAGGTGAATCATCAGAAGATTTGGGACCGAGATATTATCATGGAAAATAACGAAGCAGATTTAATACATGGCAGCACTTCACCTGAACTTTTATTGTCTGCTGATTTGGATAATTTGACTTATGATGGTTTGAGTATAGATGAAACAACAGAAGTTGACATTTTCCTTAAACATGTCGATGTAGAGGACGAGGCAAGTGAAGACACGGATGATGGTGATGACAACGATCCAGACGACGCAACTGATGTTTCTGATGATTCTGATGATGATTTAGACGAATCTAATAATGATTGTGGAGTAAATTCTTATAACACCGATAAATCCGATTGATTTTAATTTTTAATTTAATCGAATCATGTATTATGTTTGAATTATTATGTTTTTTGAATTGTTTTTTCAATTGTGTGTGTTTAGCTAATGATTTTAAATATTATAAGCAAATATTAATGCTATTTGCAGTGTATTTGTATTCTTGTATATTTTTTTACAGATGGCATACGTGGCACGAGGTCACGGTGGGGATACCTATGGTCGTGGTCCACCTGGTGGTGGCCCTCCCGATGATGATCGATCGTGGCAGCCGCCACGACAGTGCGAGGTCAGTGATGACTCCGGCAGCGGTAGCGTGAGAGGTATGATGAATTTTTATAATATTATCTTTTTATACTATTTTAGACTTGTTGCTATATTTGTTGAATTTTGATTTACTTGAATTTTGAGGACAAGGCAAGTGTAGGAAGACCACACTTCAGGGCATGTGCAAGAGAAATCCCCAAGGAAATTTGCTGACAATAAAATTTGAGCAAGGTACGTATGACATCTACAAACCTGTAGCTGCCAATCAGGAGACCTTTGCTTCACTGGTTGGAACCCTCGTTAACAAATTTACTCAAAACTATAAGAGCTGGAGAAGATGCCTGTAGAGTTGAAGGAGACTATCTAGCCTAACTTAAAGGTTAAGTTTTTGATAATTCAATTTAGTGTTTAAATATATATAGACTAAGCTATTTGTTTTCATTATTTGCAGATGTATTTTGATATGACTCCCCATGAAGGTCTGAGAGCAGGTATTGATAAATATGCTGCAAACCGATATAAAGATCACAAATACCGGTTCAAGCAAAAGCATTTTGGCCAAAAAGGTGGGGAGGACAGGGTTGATATTTCTAATGTTGTGCCACCTGACATGCAAGAATCTGAGTGGAAAGGGTATGGGGATTATTACACTTCTTCTGAAGTCAAGGCTCGGTCTGAAACCAACAAGTCCAACAAAGGGAAGCAGACGATTAAGGGATATGGCGACCAAACATCTCTAGCGCAGTGTCGTTATATGTTTGTATGTTGTTTTAATCTAATGTGTTTATAAATTGTTTTATGTGTTTGTAAGTTACTATTATATGATTATATATCTATCTATTGTGTTTACAGCGGGAAGAGGTTCTGATGAATCAGGTAGCGTCATATTAGCATATCGCCGCTTCTATACCGACTCAAGTGGTAATTTTTATCAACCCAAACCCGCTGCATACTATGTAACTAATGTACACACCTTAAATCTTATAAAAGTGAAGTAATATATAACATCGCCATGTATATAACATTTTATTGTTTTTGTAAACAAAATAGGAGCAAATGGTCGCGCTTCAACAGCAACACCCTAAATTATCAGAGAAGCAAATCATGCGACAGGTCTTGGGGGAGCGGCCCGGGTGGGAACGTGGCATCAGACCAATGCCAAGCGTGCCTTCACAACCTCCACCACCACTTCATAGAATGGTTCAGCGGATGTTATCACAGGCTGAGGTTGAGGAGATGATAGCAGCGAGACTAGTAAGCGAGCAAGAACAATGGCAGTCTCAGATGATGGCTAATATGATGACATAAATACAGAGTCAAATCCAAAACCAAGTCCAGAACGCTTTGAGAAGAAGTGGTCATTCTCAACAAAGTGATGATGAAGATGATGGTGGGTCCTCATTTTGATTTGATTTTTGTTATGAATATTTTAAAATATTTTGGACATTTGTTTGTATCACTTGTTAACTCTAGACAATTGTTAGCTTTTATATTATCGTTTGTAATTGCGAATGATTTGATTGTTGGGATGGTATTACTGACATTGAACAGCAGATTTGGTACCCAGGAATACCTGGGTGGGTTGCTACGAATGCAGCAGAATATTTTTAAAAAAAGATGATTTTTTGCAGCGATTTTTCATCGTAAAAAAGATTTTAGGTCATAAACTTTGCGGCGATAAATCGCCTCAAAAAACATTAAATAATATTTTAATTATTTTTTTAAATTTAAAAAGAAAATAAAAATATATTGCGGCGATTCTTATCGTCGCAAAAAGGTTTTCCAAAATATTTTTTATTTTTTTAAAACCAGGTGGGGACCACTAATATTTCGTCGCAAATCTCGTTGCAATAAACATTTTGCGACCAATTATTTACGACGACTTAATAACGATGAAAATATCGTTGCAATAAACTAATTGCGACGAAATACATATATATTGCCGCAAAAAATGAAATTTCTTGTAGTGTATGTCTTCATAAACTCATAATTTTTTTTAAAATAGCTTTATATCATGTTTTTTACCTAATTATACGTCTCAAATGTTTTCATACTTCGTACTAATTACACGTCTCTAATGTTTTGACTATTGGCTTCCAGCCAAATTTGATATTATTTTAGAATATGGATATTTATATTTTTTTAATTGACCCCAACCAAATGCGAAAAATGCAATACCAAAACCATAAAATTTCTGCACTCAACCAACTTTTTAATTAACAACTCAAAATCCCGGTACTTGGTTTCTAGAGTTCTAAACTTCAAGATGTTGTAAACCGATTTTCTCTTTTCAGCATTTCAGTTCCGATGTGATGAAATTCACTATGGGCTTTCTGCAGCACAAAAGGTATAATGTACAAACCATAGGAGCTAACATGATCAACTAGGATACTAGTTGGAAGGACTCACATCCGCAACCTCATCTCTCAAGATCTTTACCATCTTCACTTCCTTCCTCACTTGGTTTCTCATCTCCAATCGCGCACACATCCTCTGGCTTGGCATTGTAGATCACAATACTCTTTGGTACAACTACCAATGCATAATCATGCAAACAACATTAATTACAGTCAACAAAAAATTAAAAATAAAGCATAAAACTTGGATAGAATATTAGTATATAAAATATATTTATCAAAGGATTGGTTACTGGAATAATGATCTTGTTTGACTGACTTCAAGTGTGTTGGTTATTAACAAAAATTACCAAACACAAATCAAAGTAGCAGGGTTGACTTCAATTAATGGTGAAAATATATATCCACAATTATTGTAAAACTATATAAACTAACAATAAGATTCTATATCAAGTGTTGGCTGAGTACCTTTAATTCTTGCTTCTAAGTTGCTAGTCACTTAACAAAAGGGCCACTGCGTCTGCATTCAATGGAACAGAAGCATTTGGGTCCGACAAGAGTTGGGAAAGGAAAACCACATACATATTCCCTAAGTCTGTTAAGTAGAAAACAAAACATCTAGTTAATAAATTGGCTCACGTAAAATTATACGTAAATTCAGTTAATAATGTCAATGATCACTTCAACAACACATGAATAATTATTAAAAAAATCATTCATACATCTCCCGAAAACTGTAACAAAATGATAACTTTATGAAAACCATTTAGTATTTTTGTAACATTTTGAAAGTACCCTTTAGACCACATGGACCTCAATCAACATCATTCGTTTTCTTTTTTGTAACACCTGAAATTTTGATTAGACGAAGAGAAATAATAAGAAGAAAAGAAAAGAAAGAATTTTGGAGGAAAAGGAAAGGAAAGAAAAGTAGAAGGGGGTTTTGTGTAAAAAATACAAAGAAAAGAAAATATCTGATATACATAGGGAAGGCTGCCCACTCTTTCCCTCACAACCCCCAAATCTGCGAAAGTTCTAGAGGGAGAAAGAGCAAACTACGGGATTTTAAAAGAAGAACAAGAAGAAGGAAGAAGACGGATTCGAGGTACTGGGTTCCACGGCGACTGATTTTGGAGAAGTCATACCCAGCAACACAATGTGAGTTCTAAGACCCCTTCTTTTACACATTTTTGAACGATTTTGGGGCTGGAACACATATTGAAACTGTTTTTCTGAGTTGCGGGTATTTAACCCGTACATGTATGTAAATGTATATGTGTATACGGTCTGTTCGTGTATGTATGTACGAGTATGCGTGTGTAGAGTCCGATCAGGTAGCTACACTTACTGTATATAAGATTTCTAGGGTTGACATACGAATTACAGCATGTTGTCGAATGTGCACTGTTGATGTATGTTTAGAGGTTTTTCCCTATGATGTGTATGATGTTTAGCTTGTTATAAGTGTGTGGTATGATAGATTCTGTGCTAATATGTGTTGAGATGATGATTAAGAGTCGAAAAACAGCACAGGTTAAGTGTAGGGTGAACTGCTCACCCGCACGGACCAATGCGGATGACCAGGAAAAATGCGGGTAAGGCAAAGTTGTTCATCCGCATTGACCTAATGCGGGTAGGTCAGAATGCGGTTAAAGCGTTCTTCATCCGCATTGACCTAATGCGGACGAAGCAAGAAAATGGCTAAGGCAGTAAGCCGCATTAATTTAATGCGGACAAGTCAGGAAAGATAACCAAGGCATTCTTCAACCGCATTGACTAATGCGGGTATTCTACGGAATATAGTAAGGGCATTCCTCATCCGCATTGACTAATGCGGATGACCAGACCAATGTGGATGAACTAGATTATGAAATGCGGATAAGGCATTCCTCATCCGTATTGACTAATGCGGATGACCAGACGAATGCGGATGGAACAGGTTATGAAATACGGATTAAGCTTAGTAATATCCGATTTATTTGGGTAAATGAGTAACATAGGCGTGATGATGATGATGATGTTCCATGGGTATATCTACTCTATACCATATATGTATGATGCCTTGTATGATGATGAATGAATGTTATGTGTATGTTCCTTATGATTATGCATGTTTATCTTTCCGAAACTTTACGAAAATTGAATGAATGAAGTATTATGTAACGTAAAGTGAAAGATAATGAAAGAGGAACGTGATGATGAATGCATGTATTAATGAATGAATGAAAAGAGATATGATGATGAATACATGCATTAACGAATGAACGAACTAAGTCTTGCAAGTATTGAATAACGCGATTGGTCTTTCTTGGTGATTGGCCATGGTCATGGTACCTCTACCGCTTACCTACTAGTACTGTGGCATACGTTTGTTGTTCATTTGTTGACTTCGGCCCAGTAGCTATGACTGATCGGGGTATAGCATATGGTATTGGTACAAAAACCTTTCAATGTGCAAGCGAAGATGAAACGGGATCCTTGTCATTCGACCACAGTAATCATAGCCGAGTGCTATGAAGTGGGTAAAGCCTGACAGGATCCATACGAGAATTTTAAAGATGATGATGTATAACGAATGATGAAGATAATAATAAATATTATCTCTGTGTACGTATGATGTACGATTACGAGAAAGAATGGTTTTAATGAAAACGAAGTATGGTTATTATAAAACTAGAACTCACTCAGCAACGCTGACTTTTATGTGTTTTCAGTTGGCAGGTAGTGTTGCTGGGGATGGCACGAGGCGACTACTCAGCTCGTGGGGGACGGCATTCTCCTTTTGATAATGCTACAACGTCATGTGTTGTGGGCCCGTAATGCACGCAACACATTATGTTGCATGCAAGTGCGAGATTTCTTAAGGATTCCCATAAACGAGATTACTTAAGGAATCTCCTTTATGATGAAAAAACATATTTTTATATTTTATATTTTATACTAGAGGTCACTGTATATGACCCTATGATTGTTGAGGATTCACATAACGGGGATTACTTATGAAATCCCCGGTTTCATATGCTTTAGCAGCAATCATAGTAAAGCTAGGCAATGTAAGAAAGCTTGTATTTTGTAATCAGGTCAACGATGTAATGCCTTGTAAAAGCTTTTATGATGAAATGAAAATGTATTCTTATTAATTCCGCTGCGTTATTTTACTTAATATATGTTGTTTATCTAAGATGCTTTTGAATGTATACCAGAAGTATGTTTTATGTGCGATGAATGACCAACCGTAAGGTGCCCGGGAACGGGGCCTTACATTTTTATACCTACACATGGTAATCAAAGACTTTCTAAAAGTAGATGGATTACAATCAAAATAACTAATTTACCAATTATGGGCCTCCATTTCTAGTTAATCACATTTAAGCAAACAATGACATCCCAACCTGGCATCACCACCACCTTCATTAAAAGCATGTCATCCCCACCCTTATGTGCAGTCTCCGCATCAGACCTCTTTTTGCCTGAATCATGTCAACGATCTCGAAGGTCCATCACAACCACGCATTATCGGTAAAACCCTACAGAAATCAAAATCACACCAAATCTTTGTTGGTGTTAAAGTCTTAGAGTAAATTATTAATCAAAATCAACATGATATAGAATCAAAATTAGAGCATAAACAATCTAAAGGAAACGAAATAAATTGGACTGTCACGATAAGGGTCGTGTTTACCAGATTTCGTGATAGTTGGTGTCATCACTTCTCATCATCACCTGTTATTTGACCTCTTTATCATTAGATGTATGGCAGTGTTAATTATGTATTTTGTGTTAGCCTATTTGTAATAACTGTTAAGGCCCATGGGCCATAGATTAGGGTTTCCCCTCTATATTTAGAGGTGTTTATTGTCATTGTAAGACATTAAGTTCAAGTAATATACAATTCCATTAACATGGTATCAGAGCTACAAGGCTCCTGGTACAAACCCTAGCCAGCACCTGATTTCCAGATCTGCTCGGCTCTTAATCCCATCATCGAGAAACCTTTATATCTCACCACCACCACCATCAGCCTCAGAGACCCCTGATTAGGGTTCCCTGAAAAAATCACCACCGTCTGCCACCACATGCGCCTCCACGCGCCGCTTGAAACCCGCAACAGTTTCTCACGCGCCGCCGCGTACGGGTGCGTGACGTCACCTCTGGCCGCCATCATTGCTCCAGAATCATCGGAATCTCTGTCACGTTTGATCCTTGTGATTTGTTTCCTGCTCCTATGCGTTTCTTTGTTCTGCTCTTAGATCCAGCCTTCCATTTTCAGATCTGTTAACATTGGTAACATGGGTGATAAAAAGAAGACCGAGTCAGCCACCCCAACTCAGATTGCTCCAGGTATCATTAATTACTCTGTTGTGTTACGTATTCCTGTTAAACTTGACTCTAAATGCTGGAGTTCGTGGAGTCTCTTTGTTGAAAGAGGACTTATAAGTGTTGGTAAAGAACATCATTTGACCAAACCGCCTCCGAATTCGATAACAAAGGAATGGCGCCATGATGATAGTGGTATCCAAATGGCTTTGTGGAATGCCATGGAGCCACCGACTCTTGCTATTGCTTAAAACTTCAGTACTATGAAAGAAATGTGGGAGCATCTGTCATTGTCCTTTTCTGCCAAAGAATCCCTGTCGCATGCATTTTCAGTGGTCCAGGCATACAGCAGAGTTGAGCAAGGTGACTCCACCTTCACTGATTACTTTACCCGGTTCTCAAAACTTAGGGATGAATTACGTACTTTGTACCCACCGACCACTGATCTGAAAGTTCAGAAGGAGCGCAACAAGAAAATTGATATTATGGTGTTCATTGCTGGTCTATCACCCAAGTACTCTAGTGCTACCTCATCTGTGGCATCCACATATCACTTACTATGGGAAATGTATGGTCTGGATGCCACTACTCGGGACACTGACACTTCTGCTATGCATACCAGTGCATCTGTTAGTAAAGGCATTGGTCGTGGTTCTAATTCAACCCAATGAAAAGGCATTGGTCGAGGCAATGGAATCAAATGTCACTATTGTCACCACGAAGGTCATAAAAAGTATAATTGCCCAAATCGCCCTCCTGGATCTCTACCACCTCCTCGGCCTAAGGCAAGACTAACTACTGCGCGTATATTATCCACATATCTTAAAACACATGGTATAATCCACGAGACCTCGTGCGCGTATACATCCCAGCAAAATGGCGTTGCTGAACACAAGAACCGCCATTTGTTGGATCTTACTCGCACAATCATGATTGACTCTCATGTTCCTGATCATTTTTGGGGAGATGCAGTTCTCACTGCAGCTTACCTGATTAACCGCATGCCTTCATCTGTTCTTCATGGTAAGACCCCGTTTTCTATCCTATTCCCCACAGGCACTCCTTTTCCTCTCGCACCTAAAATTTTTGGGTGTGTAGCCTATGTTCATGATCATCGCCTAGGGACAACCAAACTTGACCCTCGGGCCATTCGTTGCGTTTTTCTTGGATACTCTCGCGTTCAAAAAGGGTATCGTTGTTACTGCCCATCCCTTCGTCATTACTTCACTAGTGCTGATGTCACTTTTCACGAGTCATGTCCTTACTTCCTTGAGTCCTTTGATTCTCTTGATTATTTGTATCCTGACTCTAATCCTGACCCTGTTACACCCGAGTCCGTTACTGTTCCTATTATTCCTGTTCCTGTCTCCACTAGTCCATCGGAGCCTCCGGTCTCAGATTCAGTTCCTGATTCATCTGGCCTAACGACAGAGAATCAACCATTGCAGTTCACATATGCCAGGCGACATAAAAACATGACGACAACTCTTGATTCACAACCGGTCCATGACTCTGGTGCGTCTTCAGTTCCACATCCTAACAATACCACTGATACAATCTTACCTGATACTACCCCATCTACACATGATCCACCTGCTTATGACCCACCTGGTGCCCTATATCTTGATATCCCCATCGCCTTCCGCAAAGAACTGAGACATCCCACTCGCTACTCTATTCAGAATTATGTTTCCTATACACATCTCTCACCTGAGTGTCATGCCTACACCACCACCATTGATTCTTACCCAATTCCCAAGAATGTGATGACAGCCCTAGTTTATCCAGGATGGAGATAGGCTATGGAAGAGGATATTGGGGCCCTTCGTGCCAATCATATGTGGGATCTTCAGCCGCTTCCACCTGGGAAGCGTCTTGTTGGTTGTCGGTGGTTATTTACAGTTAAACCAAACCCTGATGGACCAGCACCTCGATTGAAGGCCCGTTTAGTTGCTAAGGGTTATTCTCAGGCATATGGCATTGATTATAATGAGACTCCGGTTGCCAAAATTCCATTAGTTCGCATTTCCATTGCTCTTGCTTCCATTAATCATTGGCCGCTCCATCAACTTGATGTCAAGAACGCCTTTCTTTATGGTGTTCTTGAGGAGGAGGTATATATGGAGCAGCCACCTGGGTATATTGTCGAGGAGGAGGCCTCGATAGTATGCAGATTACATCGTTCATTGTATGGTCTTAAGCAGTCTCCCAGAGCATGGTTTGGCCGGTTTTCTAATGTTATGATTGAATTTGGGATGACTCGTAGCGCATATGACCATTCTGTATTTTTTAGACATCATCAGGGTCGGAGGATCATTTTGGTGGTTTATGTGGATGACATAATCATTACAGGAGATGACGAGGTTGGAATCACCAATCTTAAACAGTTTCTTCAGTCCTAGTTTCAGATTAAAGACCTTGGTCGTCTCAGATACTTTCTTGGCATTGAGGTATCACGTTCACCACAAGGAATCCTTCTATCTCAAGGAATCCTTCTATCTCAACGGAAGTATGTTCTTGAAATGCTGTCTGAAAGTGGATTACTGGGGTGTAAACCAACAGACAGTCCGATGCTTCCTACTGGAAAGCTTCTTCCAGAAGATGGAAGTCCGATGAAGGATCCAGAACAATACAGACGGTTAGTTGGAAAACTTAACTACTTGACAGTTACTCGTCCAGATATCTCCTTTACTGTTAGTGTCTTAAGTCAGTTTATGGCTTCTCCATATACCAGACACTGGGATGCAGCCCTTCGTGTTCTACGATATCTTAAGAACGCACCAGGATTAGGGATCTTGTATTCTGATCAGGGTCACTGCCGAGTGGGTGCGTTTACTGAAGAAGGAGATGGACGAATATCCGGATTCTCAGATGTTGATTGGGCAGGCTGCCCTATTTCACGACGATCTACAACTGGATATTGTGTATTTGTTGGAGGGAACCTGGTATCGTGGAAGAGTAAGAAGCAGCACACTGTATCTAGGTCAAGTGTTGAATCAGAGTATAGAGCAATGGCAGATGTTACATCAGCGATGATTTGGGTTAGTCGTGTACTCAGAGAACTTGGGGTTGTTTCTAATGACTTGATGAGGTTATATTGTGATAGTCAATCGGCTATACACATAGCCAAGAATCAGGTATTTCATGAGAGGACTAAACACATCGAAGTTGATTGCCACCTTATCAGAGATCGTATGACGGGCACTCAAGTTCATCCTCCATCCATTCAACCAATTCATGTCAAGACTGAGTTCCAACGAGCAGACATCTTTACAAAACCTCTTCGAAAACTCAAATTGACTTTATATGTAACAAGTTGGGCATGATAAACATCTATGCTCCAACTTGAGGAGGAGTGTTAATTATGTATTTTGTGTTAGCCCATTTGTAATAACTGTTAAGGCCCATGGGCCATAGATTAGGGTTTCCCCCTCTATATTTAGAGGAGTTTATTGTCATTGTAAGACATTAAGTTCAAGTAATATACAATTCCATTAACAGGCAGCATATAAAATCAAAATATATAAGCTATAAGCTCTAAGTGCAAAAAGATGCATACATATCTCGAGAATTATTTGACTGATGCAGGTGGATATCAAATAACCAAAGAGCATATGAGCATTAAAGTTCAAAATACACATAACTTCAACATTAAAGTTACAATCCGTACAATGGCACCCTATTTGTTTACAAGTTTAGTATTAGATCATCTTCTCCCCTCCAATTTGCACCCCCTCTTTTCTGCTTTTCTATTTACACAAGTGGTAACAATCAGTTCTATATGTGCAGAATTAGCCACCTAAGTGGCATTTCAATCATAAAAGGAAAAATTGTAATTCATAAAAGAAATCACAATATAAATACTGTTGTCATATTCTTTTTATGCATAAGCATATATCCTGCCCAAAGCAATCAAACCCAAAAACCATAAATTAACACAGATACTAATCACATATCAAAGAACATCTTCAGCCTAATCCTAAACCCTAATATGAAGACATCATTCATCAACAAAATCAACTTGTTATGCATATAGCACTTCAATACAAGCAACAATCATGATCATTGAAACTGGATGTCATGCATAATCATTAGCACCCAATTAGGTAAGTACCGAATCACTTTAAAGATACAAGAATGCAATTTAGTAGGACAATTCATCATGATAAAAAAAATCCAAAAATTACCTACCTATAATTAGAAAATTTTGAAGGTAAATGCTTGTGGAAGTGAAATCACATCCCTCCTTGATTCATTATCATCTTAAAGCCTCTGAAGTCTGAACCCTCTTCTTTGCTCAATATTGCTTATCAAAATGCTTCACCTAGAACATCATCAATTCAAATTTATCAATCAACAATCGTAATTAGGTTTCAATATCAGTTCAGAACATGATAAAAGAAATCAACAATAATACTAAATGTGTTTTTATTGTCTTAAACTGGTTGGTGGGTTGAATCTATAGTAAATATATTTTTTAAATTTTAATCTCATTAGAGGTAAAAGATCTACAATAACTACATTACGTCATAACCAATAGAACATAAACTTTGGTGCTCCTAGAAATAACAATTTAAGACATCATCTTAAAGTATAGACTTGATAATTTGAAAACAATACCAAAATAAAATCAAACTGTTATGCCCCACACACATACACACACAAGAGAGAAACATTCCATTAAAGATAGTTGTTAAACAGATAGAGTTCTAACTTCAAAAAAAGAACTCGTAGACTTCCATTATGCTAGCATTATAGCCATATGATAATATTACAACAAGTCTTTTTTATAAATATGAAACTTCATATCTTAACCCATACCCATAATATGCTGATAAAGTTGACATAAATCTTTTTTGTTAACAAAAGATTTCTAAGTAATAATTGACCCTTTACTTGCTAAACAACATGGAAAATGTTCTATTCCACTTTGTTGTACAAGTTTTTACGTAATTTTTATATTATTTGTCTACCCTTCGGTACAAGCTCAAGATTTTAACATAGGTTCCTAACAAGATTACCATCATGGTTTTTCCCAATTTCTAAAACGTCAAATTCTTTTAGCATAACAAAAACGACACACTCAAGTACAATGCTCAATGGAACAAGGTTCAAGCACAAGATTTCAAGTCAATAATGGCTTCCCCTTTTTAAGGAAACGGAATGCAGTATGAAAAGTTTTAGGGGATCAAAAGGATACTACAAGAACCATGTTCTGTTTTGGTACGTCTTGAATCAACAACACTCATGAAGAGATACATGAATGGAACTTTGGGTGGGGGTTGATCAACTATTGCTTAAAAATTATACATTAAAAAACTTGCAACTATTACCTCAATAATAGCCTTCTTAGTATCAGCAGGTCCAAGTATCGCGCCCCTAATCTCATCAGATTCTTCAGAATTAGAATATCTTTAGACACATGAATCATGGTGGTTTCACTTGTTTCACTGAACCTGACAGCTCCTCTGCCAAAGCTTTGATTCTGCTTTTCGCAAAACTGTTCCTTTTAGTAATCTTATTGATAACAAAATAATCAATGCAAAATATGTTAATCATAACTATCACCAATTAAAAATACTAAAGCACTAACTAATTAAACAAGTTTGCTTATATGTCAGCTCAAACAAAGCTCATGTTCTACATGTACAAGTCAATAACAAATAGTAAAGCAAAAAAACATCAATTTGCTTGAAGTTAAATAATTAAGCAAAAGCTCATTGTATGCATGCAATACCAGGGAGTGATTAATGTACGAGAGTGAGAGAGGATGCGATAATGACGAGCAAATCAGATAGCGGGAAGACTGCCACTTTGAACATCCCATAACTTAGCAGACTGATCTGCATTCCCTGTAATCAATCTTGTTGAATCCCCTGCACAAATTAATAATCATCACCTATCAATACTACATCAAAAACACTAAGAAATCTAGTTTATATAATTCTACTTGTTTCGGTTTGGAGTGATTACCCAAATCTAATTCCTAAAATATTAGGAAACAAACAGCTAAATACTTTCAAGAGACAAAGAAGGTCAAAGTAAGTGAATCGGAGTATGGGTTAAAGAGATTTCAAGAGACAGAAAAGGTCAAAGTAAGTGAATCATTGTGTGAGTTTATTACAAACCTTCATCAAAACTCTCTTTTTTGTTGCATTCTATCATATATTTCTACTAAATACTTTATCAGCCGTAAAATAGACTAATTGAAAGGAAAATTAAACATGAAATAATAAAGAAATAAAGCAAAAAAACCAAAATTTGATACCTTGGAAACTTCTTTTTAGATACTTTTTTGCTTCTAAAAATAGAGATCTTCATAGAAACTATAACCCCGTAGAAAAAGAGAGATATTAACATGATAAATAGCTACTTTTAATCAAAGAAAATCCCACGAACAAAAAAATTTTGATTATGTTCTTTAATCATGGTTAATCTTATTTAAACCTTTTACTTTATTAAAAAAATAATTAAATAACACAACACATCCCCAGCATGCACAATCCCTCTATGCACATCATGCTAGTTTAAACCATGTAGAATACGATCATCAAGTATATTAACTAATTAAATTTAGTTACAAAAAAATACATAATACATCTAAGTTTTATATCCCAGTTTAGGAACTCCATTATAACACTTGTAAATTTCTTCCTTAATAGTCCTTGGATTGTATTTTGATGCCTCCGTCCATTTAACTACCAATCCCAACACGCCTCATAGATGGCAATCAGCACATTCGACCATATAAATCACTCCATTAGATGCTTATCATCTATCTTACATAATCAACACATCATAATCATTTTTACACATGATTAATCTTCTATTATGAACTAATTGCAATGAAATACTCCAATTTAGTAAAATTTATAGTTGAGGCATTTTAGCAAACACCTGGTAGGCATTATTAATCCCAATTAGAATATAATTATGCATATAATCATCTACATCTAGTTAATGATCCTATAATTGAAACAAAGATATATGGATTAATATACATAATTTTAGCATAATTCTTCAACTATTATAATCATGTAGTATCAATAATTGTTTAAACTCCAAAGGGTATGTCTAAATGTTATAACCGGAGCAAAGATCATCAAGAGAGCACAGTCAATTTGCAACAATGATTGAGAAACATCCATATACCAGATCATATCATATACAAAACCACAAAGGTAATAAACTAATACCTTTTCATTAAATTACAAAGATTTATCTTGAGATAGGGTGGTCATAATCTTTAACTTGTAAAATAATTTCATAAACTTGTGTTATCATGAGATTAAATAATCAAATCAGGAAACTCAAGTTGAATGGTTTCAAAGTGTAAAAAAAAGAAAGCAAATAAACATTAACTTTTTTTTGGTAATTAAAGTATTCAAGAAGTGCAACAAAAGCTAGTTGAAAATCATGATACAAACATGGTGAAAACATAATAAAAACCAAAGGCCCTACTAACCTGCTACTGAAGCACCTACAAGAGTAGCAACACCTGGACAAGAGCAGTACCACCATGATTCCAAAACAGCTTATAAGGGAAATGGGAGCGAAACCGATTGCATGATTGATTGATCGGTATTGATGATTAGGTTGTGGTTTCTTGATTGAAGATCGTAACAAGCAATAAATTGAAGGGGAATCTAATGTGAGATGAAACCGACGAAGGGGAAGGGGAAGGAGAAGAGCTGAAGCGAGGGTGAAATAGATGAATGTGGGATTCAATGTGATGTAGGCGATTGAATGCTGGATTGATGCAAAGGAGGGCAAATTTGGAAGAAACAGAAAGGGAGAAGCAAGAACATGTTATGACGTTTTGTATGGCGTCTTAAAAATACAAGCAAATTACTAAATTACTCCAATATTATGCATTATATACGTAAAGATAAAAGATAAAGATATAAATAAACCCAACTTAACTATAAATATGGTCATAAATACAAAATATTTGTAAAAACAAATAATTACATTTCATATTATAAGCAATAGATTGAAAACATTAAATAAGCAAAGGGCCTATTGATTTTAGAATTTTAAGGAAATTGATAAAAGGGTAAAGGGTGCGATTGGGTTAACAAACGGGCTATTTAACATTTACAGAAAAATAGTAATTGGTTAATGGGTAAATTGAACTAAAAGGGTCAAAAGAAATAGTAAAAAAACAACTAGGTCCTCTTTGAATTAACTTTCAAGATAGGTGATCGACTACTCGATCTAACCGTGTATGAACACTTTGTTAATTAACACAAATTAAATTGTTTGTACCTTATAAGGGTTAAAAAAACTCTGGGTCAATCGATTCAGTGATGTACATAACATATTAATAAAATGAGAGTTCACTTGACCTCGGTCACCAATTAACTAGGTTCCTCCTAAGTATCATCCAATTTAACAGTAGTTATTTTAGAACCCCTTATATATGTTTGTTTTTCAGTTTTTGTAACTTTCATGCACTTGGATCCTTTTAGGATATTAAAAAGTGTCTAAAATTATTGTTTACAGTTTAGGTTTTCATTACAAATAAGAATTGTACTACTTATATCCGAAGTCCTACAATAAAAATGATTACTTAGTGTCATTATGAGTTTCTGAGATGATTTACTAGATTAGTTAACAATTAAATTTTAATGGTCTATATGTGTCCATAAATGTTTTTACAATAAAAATAGCTTTATATCATGTTTCTTACCTAATTATACGTCTAAGATGTTTTCATACTTCGTACTAATTACACGTCTCAAATGTTTTGACTATTGGCTTCCAGCCAAATTTGATATTTTATTATTTTAGAATACGGATATTTATATTTTTTAATTGACCCCAACCAAATGCGAAAAATGCAATACCAAAACCATAAAATTCCTGCACTCAACCAACTTTTTAATTCACAACTCAAAATCCCGGTACTTGGTTTCTAGAGTTCTAAACTTCAAGATGTTGTAAATCGATTTTCTCTTTTCAGCATTTCAGTTCCGTTGTGATGAAATTCACTATGGGCTTTCTGCAGCACAAAAGGCATAATGTACAAACCATAGGAGCTAACATGATCAACTGGGATAATGGTTGGAAGGACTCACATCCGCAACCTCATCTCTCAAGATCTTTACCATCTTCACTTCCGTCCTCACTTGGTTTCTCATCTCCAATCGCGCCCACATCCTCTGGCTTGGCATTATAGATCACAATACTCTTTGATACAACTACCAATGCATAATCATGCAAACAACATTAATTACAGTCAACAAAAAATTAAAAATAAAGCATAAAACTTGGATAGAATATTAGTAAATAAATATATTTATCAAAGGATTGGTTACTGGAATAATGATCTTGTTTGACTGACTTCAAGTGTGTTGGTTATTAATAAAAATTACCAAACACAAATCAAAGTAGCAGTGTTGACTTCAATTAATGGTGAAAATATATATCCACAGTTATTGTAAAACTATATAAACTAATAATAAGATTCTATATCAAGTGTTGGCTGAGCACCTTTGATTCTTCCTTCTAAGTTGCTAGTCACTTAACAAAAGGGCCATTGCGTCTGCATTCAATGGAACAGAAGCATTTGGGTCCGACAAGAGTTGGGAAAGGAAAACCTCATACATATTCCCCAAGTCTGGTAAGTAGAAAACAAAACATCTAGTTAATAAATTGGCTCACGTAAAATTATACGTAAATTCAGTTAATAATGTCAATGATCACTTCAACAACACATGAATAATTATTAAAAAATGATTCATACATCTCCTGAAAACTGTAACAAAATGATAACTTTATGAAAACCATTTAGTATTTTTGTAACATTTTGAAAGTACCCTTTAGACCACATGGACCTCAATCAACATCATTCGTTTTCTTTTTATACCTACACATGGTAATCAAAGACTTTCTAAAAGTAGATGGATTACAATCAAAATAACTAATTTACCAATTATGGGCCTCCATTTCTAGTTAATCACATTTAAGCAAACAATGACATCCCAACCTGGCATCACCACCACCTTCATTAAAAGCATGTCATCCCCACCCTTATGTGCAGTCTCCGCATCAGACCTCTTTTTGCCTGAATCATGTCAATGATCTCGAAGGTCCATCACAACCACGCATTATCGGTAAAACCCTACAGAAATCAAAATCTCACCAAACCTTTGCTGGTGTTAAAGTCTTAGAGTAAATTATTAATTAAAATCAACATGATATAGAATCAAAATTAGAGCATAAACAATCAAAAGGAAACGAAATAAATCGGACTGTCACGATCAGGGTCGTGTTTACCAGATTTCGTGATAGTTGGTGTCATCACTTCTCATCATCACCAGTTATTTGACCTCTTTATCATTAGATGTATGACAGTGTTAATTATGTATTTTGTGTTAGCCCATTTGTAATAACTGTTAAGGCCCATAGGCCATAGATTAGGGTTTCCCCCTCTATATTTAGAGGAGTTTATTATCATTGTAAGACATTAAGTTCAAGTAATATACAATTCCATTAACATGGTATCAGAGCTACAAGGCTCCTGGTACAAACCCTAGCCACTACCTGATTTCCAGATCTGCCCGGCTCTCACTCCCATCATCGAGCAACCTTTATATCTCACCACCACCACCATCAGCCTCAGAGACCCCCGATTAGGGTTCCCTGAAAAAATCACCGCCGTCTGCCACCACATGCGCCTCCACGCGCCGCTTGAAACCCGTAGCAGTTTCTCACGCACCGCAGCGTACGGGCGCGTGACGTCACCTCTGGCCACCGTCGTTGCTCCAGAATCATCAGAATCTCTGTTCCGTTCGATACTTGTGATTTGTTTCCTGCTCCCACGCGTTTCTCTGTTCTGCTCTTAGATCCAGCCTTCCGTTTTTAGATCTGTTAACATTGGTAACATGGGTGATAAAAAGAAGACCGAGTCAGCCACCCCAACTCAGATTGCTCCAGGTATCATTAATTACTCTGTTGTGTTACGTATTCCTATTAAACTTGACTCTAAATGTTGGAGTTCGTGGAGTCTCTTTGTTGAAAGAGGACTTATAAGTGTTGGTAAAGAACATCATTTGACCAAACCGCCTCCGGATTCGATAACAAAGGAATGGCGCCATGATGATAGTGGTATCCAAATGGCTTTGTGGAATGCCATGGAGCCACCGACTCTTGCTGTTGCTTAAAACTTCAGTACTGTGAAAGAAATGTGGGAGCATCTGTCATTGTCCTTTTCTGCCAAAGAATCCCTGTCGCATGCATTTTCGGTGGTCTAGGCATACAGTAGAGTTGAGCAAGGTGATTCCACCTTCACTCATTACTTTACCCGGTTCTCAAAACTTAGGGATGAATTACGTACTTTGTACCCACCGACCACTGATCTGAATGTTCCGAAGGAGCGCAACAAGAAAATGGATATTATGGTGTTCATTGTTGGTCTATCAACCAAGTACTCTAGTGCTACCTCATCTGTGGCATCCACATATCATTTACTATGGGAAATTTATGGTCTGGATGCCACTACTCGGGACACTGACACTTCTGCTATGCATACCAGTGCATCTGTTAATAAAGGCATTGGTCGTGGTTCTAATTCAGCCCAATGAAAAGGCATTGGTCGAGGCAATGGAATCACATGTCACTATTGTCACCACGAAGGTCACACAAAGTATAATTGCCCAAATCGCCCTCCTGGATCTCTACCACCTCCTCGACCCAAGGCAAGACTAACTACTGCTGATGATTCTTCTGATCCGGTTGGTTCTACAACCCCAACATACTCACTAAGCCAGGAGGAGTATAACCAGTTTTGACAGCTGTTGAGCCTTCAGTCACACACTACCAGTCCACATGCCAATTCGGCTCGTTCAGGTACATTCGCTAGTCTTAACTCATCTTGGATTGTTGATACTGGGGCCACTCATCACATGACAGGGAATCAAGGTATATTGTCTAACCTACAAAATACATCTCACCCGAAAAGAAAAGAAAATAAAATACATTATGAAATAAACCCACATATAAAAGTGGTCAGGTTCCTTGGCTCAGCATTATAGCCCTTCTTTCCTGTTCGAATTGCTGATGGATCCTCATGCCCAGTTCATGGTATCGGGTCCATTAGCAACTCGAAAAACCTCACACTTTCATCTATATTGTTAGTACCCAAGTTTTCTGATAACCTTTGTTCCGTAAGCCAACTCACCAAATAAATAACTGTTGTGCAAAATTTTACCCCACTCACTGTGTTTTTCAGGAACTAGGGACGAACCGACTGATTGGCACCGGTATTGAATCAGGAGGCCTCTACTGTCTGTCTTTAATGACACAACCTACCGCCAACATATGTAATTCCAGCATCAGGGAGGCTTACTGCCGGCTAGGCCATCCCTCTACAGCGGTTCTGAGGCAAATGAGACCGGATTTATCTGTTTCTTTTGAATTTCATTGTGAGTCATGTCAATTTGGTAAACACACCAGGCGTTCTTATCCCCCAAAAGTGTCTAGTCGAGTCTATAACCAGTTTGAACTTTTGCATTCTGATATTTGGGGACCTTCCCCTGTTAAGAGTCCACTGGGTTTTGAGTATTTTGTTACATTTATTGATGATTATTCACGTACCACTTGGGTGTATTTATTAAAATCTCGTAGTGAATTAAATTCAATATTTCAAGAATTCCATTGTTATGTTCAAAATCAGTTTAACAAATCAATCAAAACCATCCGCACTGATAATGCAAAAGAATACATGTCTTATGATTTATCCACATATCTTAAAACACATGGTATAATCCACGAGACCTCGTGCGCGTATACATCCCAGCAAAATGGCGTTGCTGAACACAAGAACCGCCATTTGTTGGATCTTACTCGCACAATCATGATTGACTCTCATGTTCCTAATCATTTTTGGGGAGATGCAGTTCTTACTGCAGCTTACCTGATTAACCGCATGCCTTCATCTGTTCTTCATGGTAAGACCCCGTTTTCTATCCTATTCCCCACAGGCACTCCTTTTCCTCTCGCACCTAAAATTTTTGGGTGTGTAGCCTATGTTCATGATCATCGCCCAGGGACAACCAAACTTGACCCTCGGGCCATTCGTTGCGTTTTTCTTGGATACTCTCGCGTTCAGAAAGGGTATCGTTGTTACTGCCCATCCCTTCATCGTTACTTCACTAGTGCTGATGTCACTTTTCACGAGTCATGTCCTTACTTCCTTGAGTCTTCTGATTCTCTTGATTATTTGTTTCCTGATTCTAATCCTGACCCTGTTACACCCGAGTCCGTTACTGTTCCTATTATTCCTGTTCCTGTCTCCACTAGTCCATCAGAGCCTCCGGTCACAGATTCAGTTCCTGCTTCATCTGGCCTAACGATAGAGAATCAACCATTGCAGTTCACATATGCCAGGTGACATAAAAACATGAGGAAAACTCTTGATTCACAACCGGTCCATGACTCTGGTGCGTCTTCAGTTTCACATCCTAACAATACCACTGATACAATCTTACCTGATACTACCCCTTCTACACATGATCCACCTGCTTATGACCCACCTGGTGCCCTATATCCTGATATCCCCATCGCCTTCCGCAAAGAACCGAGACATCCCACTCGCTACCCTATTCAGAATTATGTTTCCTATACACATCTCTCACCTAAGTGTCATGCCTACACCACCACCATTGATTCTTACCCAATTCCCAAGAATGTGATGACAGTCCTAGCTCATCCAGGATAGAGAAAGGCTATGGAAGAGGAGATTGGGGCCCTTCGTGCCAATCATATGTGGGATCTTCAGCTGCTTCCACCTGGGAAGCGTCTTGTTGGTTGTCGGTGGTTATTTACAGTTAAACCAAACGCTGATGGACCAGCACCTCGATTGAAGGCCCGTTTAGTTGCTAAGGGTTATTCTCAAGCATATGGCATTGATTATGATGAGACTTTCTCTCCGGTTGCCAAAATTCCATCCGTTCGCATTTCCATTGCTCTTGCTGCCATTAATCATTGGCCGCTCCATCAACTTGATGTCAAGAACGCCTTTCTTCATGGTGTTCTTGAGGAGGAGGTATATATGGAGCAGCCACCTGGGTATATTGTCGAGGAGGAGGCCTTGAAAGTATGCAGATTACGTCGTTCATTGTATGGTCTTAAGCAGTCTCCCAGAGCATGGTTTGGCCGGTTTTCTAATGTTATGATTGAATTTTGGGATGACTCGTAGCGCATATGACCATTCTGTATTTTTTAGACATCATCAGGGTCGGAGGATCATTTTGGTGGTTTATGTGGATGACATAATCATTACAGGAGATAACGAGGTTGGAATCACCAATCTTAAACAGTTTCTTCAGTCCCAGTTTCAGATTAAAGACCTTGGTCGTCTCAGATACTTTCTTGGCATTGAGGTATCACGTTCACCACAAGGAATCCTTCTATCTCAATGGAAGTATGTTCTTGAAATGCTGTCTGAAAGTGGATTACTGGGGTGTAAAATAACAGACAGTCTGATGCTTCCTACTGGAAAGCTTTTTCCAGAAGATGGAAGTACGATGAAGGATCCAGAACAATATAGACGGTTAGTTGGAAAACTTAACTACTTGACAGTTACTCGTCCAGATATCTCCTTTACTGTTAGTGTCTTAAGTCAGTTTATGGCTTCTCCATATACCAGACACTGGGATGCAGCCCTTCGTGTTCTACGATATCTTAAGAACGCACCAGGATTAGGGATCTTGTATTCTGATCAGGGTCACTGCAGAGTGGGTGCGTTTACTGAAGAAGGAGATGGACGAATATCCGGATTCTCAGATGCTGATTGGGCAGGCTGCCCTATTTCATGACGATATACAACTGGATATTGTGTATTTGTTGGAGGGAACCTGGTATCGTGGAAGAGTAAGAAGCAGCACACTGTATCTAGGTCAAGTGCTGAATCAGAGTATAGAGCAATGGCAGATGTTACATCAGAGATGATTTGGGTTTGTCGTGTACTCAGAGAACTTGGGGTTGTTTCTAATGACTTGATGAGGTTATATTGTGATAGTCAATCGGCTATACACATAGCCAAGAATCAGGTATTTCATGAGAGGACTAAACACATCGAAGTTGATTGCCACCTTATCAGAGATCGTGTGACGGGCACTCAAGTTGATCCTCCATCCATTCAACCAATTCATGTCAAGACTGAGTTCCAACTAGCAGACATCTTTACAAAACCTCTTCGAAAAACTCAAATTGACTTTATATGTAACAAGTTGGGCATGATAAACATCTATGCTCCAACTTGAGGAGGAGTGTTAATTATGTATTTTGTGTTAGCCCATTTGTAATAACTGTTAAGGCCCATGGGCCATAGATTAGGGTTTCCCCCTCTATATTTAGAGGAGTTTATTGTCATTATAAGACATTAAGTTCAAGTAATATACAATTCCATTAACAGGCAGCATATAAAATCAAAATATATAAGCTATAAGCTCTAAGTGCAAAAAGATGCATACATATCTCGAGAATTATTTGACTGATGCAGGTGGATATCAAATAACCAAAGAGCATATGAGCATTAAAGTACAAAAATACACATAACTTCAACATTAAAGTTACAATCCGTACAATGGCACCCTATTTGTTTATAAGTTTAGTATTAGATCATCTTCTCCCCTCCAATTTGCACCCCCTTTTCTGCTTTTCTATTTACACAAGTGGTAACAATCAGTTCTATATGTGCAGAATTAGCCACCTAAGTGGCATTTCAATCATAAAAGGAAAAATTATAATTCATAAAAGAAATCACAATATAAATACTGTTGTCATAATTCTTTTTATGCATAAGTATATATCCTGCCCAAAGCAATCAAACCCAAAAACCACAAATTAACACAGATACTAATCACATATCAAAGAACATCTTCAGCCTAATCCTAAACCCTAATATGAAGACATCATTCATCAACAAAATCAACTTGTTATGCATATAGCACTTCAATACAAGCAACAATCATGATCATTGAAACTGGATGTCATGCATAATCATTAGCACCCAATTAGGTAAGTACCGAATCACTTTAAAGATACAAGAATGCAATTTAGTAGGACAATTCATCATGATAAAAAAATTCAAAAATTACCTACCTATAATTAGAAAAATTTGAAGGTAAATGCTTGTGGAAGTGAAATCACATCCCTCCTTGATTCATTATCATCTTAAAGCCTCTGAAGTCTGAACCCTCTTCTTTGCTCAATATTGCTTATCAAAATGCTTCACCTAGAACATCATCAATTCAAATCTATCAATCAACAATCGTAATTAGGTTTCAATATCAGTTCAGAACATGATAAAAGAAATCAACAATAATACTAAATGTGTTTTTATCGTCTTAAACTGGTTGGTGGGTTGAATCTATAGTAAATATATTTTTTAAATTTTAATCTCATTAGAGGTAAAAGATCTACAATAACTATATTACGTCATAACCAATAGAACATAAACTTTGGTGCTCCTAGAAGTAACAATTTAAGACATCATCTTAAAGTATAGACTTGATAATTTGAAAACAATACCAAAATAAAATCAAACTGTTATGCCCCACACACATACACACACAAGAGAGAAACATTCCATTAAAGATAGTTGTTAAACAGATAGAGTTCTAACTTCAAAAAAAGAACTCGTAGACTTCCATTATGCTAGCATTATAGCCATATGATAATATTACAACAAGTCTTTTTTTATAAATGTGAAACTTCATATCTTAACCCATACCCATAATTTGCTGATAAAGTTGACATAAATCTTTTTTGTTAACAAAAGATTTCTAAGTAATAATTGACCCTTTACTTGCTAAACAACATGGAAAATTTGCTATTCCACTTTGTTGTACAAGTTTTTATGTAATTTTTATATTATTTGTCTACCCTTCGGTACAAGCTCAAGATTTTAACATAGGTTCCTAACAAGAGTACCATCATGGTTTTTCTCAATTTCTAAAACGTCAAATTCTTTTAGCATAACAAAAACGACACACTCAAGTACAATGCTCAATGGAACAAGGTTTAAGCACAAGATTTCAAGTCAACAATGGCTTCCCCTTTTTAAGAAAACGGAATGCAGTATGAAAAGTTTTAGGGGATCAAAAGGATACTACAAGAACCATGTTCTGTTTTGGTACGTCTTGAATCAACAACACTCATCAAGAGATACATGAATGGAACTTTGGGTGGGGGTTGATCAACTATTGCTTAAAAATTATACATTAAAAAACTTGCAACTATTACCTCAATAATAGCCTTCTTAGTATCAGCAGGTCCAAGTATCGCGCCCCTAATCTCATCAGATTCTTCAGAATTAGAATATCTTTAGACACATGAATCATGGTGGTTTCACTTGTTTCACTGAACCTGACAGCTCCTCTGCCAAAGCTTTGATTCTGCTTTTCGCAAAACTGTTCCTTTTAGTAATCTTATTGATAACAAAATAATCAATGCAAAATATGTTAATCATAACTATCACCAATTAAAAATACTAAAGCACTAACTAATTAAACAAGTTTGCTTATATGTCAGCTCAAACAAAGCTCATGTTCTACATGTACAAGTCAATAACAAATAGTAAAGCAAAAAAACATCAATTTGCTTGAAGTTAAATAATTAATCAAAAGCTCATTGTATGCATGCAATACAAGGGAGTGATTAATGTACGAGAGTGAGAGAGGATGCGACAATGACGAGCAAATCAGACAGCGGGAAGACTGCCACTTTGAATATCCCATAACTTAGCAGGCTGATCTGCATTCCCTGTAATCAATCTTGTTGAATCCCCTGCACAAAGTAATAATCAATCACCTATCAATACTACATCAAAAACACTAAGAAATCTAGTTTATATAATTCTACTTGTTTCTGTTTGGAGTGATTACCCTAATCTAATTCCTAAAATAATAGGAAACAAACAGCTAAATACTTTCAAGAGACAAAGAAGGTCAAAGTAAGTGAATCGGAGTATGGGTTAAAGAGATTTCAAGAGACAGAAAAGGTCAAAGTAAGTGAATCATTGTGTGAGTTTATTGCAAACCTTCATCAAAACTCTCTTTTTGTTGCATTCTATCATATATTTCTACTAAATACTTTATCAGCCATAAAATAGACTAATTGAAAGGAAAATTAAACATGAAATAATAAAGAAATTAAGCAAAAAAACCAAAATTTGATACCTTGGAAACTTCTTTTTAGATACTTTTTTGCTTCTAAAAATAGAGATCTTCATAGAAACTATAACCCCGTAGAAAAAGAGAGATATTAACATGATAAATAGCTACTTTTAATCAAAGAAAATCCCACGAACAAAAAATTTTGATTATGTTCTTTAATCATGGTTAATCTTATTTGAACCTTTTACTTTATTAAAAAAAATAATTAAATAACACAACACATCCCCAGCATGCACAATCCCTCTATGCACATCATGCTAGTTTAAACCATGTAGAATACGATCATCAAGTATATTAACTAATTAAATTTAGTTACAAAAAAATACATAATACATCTAAGTTTTATATCCCAGTTTAGGAACTCCATCATAACACTTGTAAATTTCTTCCTTAATAGTCCTTGGATTGTATTTTGATGCCTCCGTCCATTTAACTACCAATCCCAACACGCCTCATAGATGGCAATCAGCACATTCGACCATATAAATCACTCCATTAGATGCTTATCATCTATCTTACATAATCAACACATCATAATCATTTTTACACATGATTAATCTTCTATTATGAACTAATTGCAATGAAATACTCCAATTTAGTAAAATTTATAGTTGAGGCATTTTAGCAAACACCTGGTAGGCATTATTAATCCCAATTAGAATATAATTATGCATATAATCATCTACATCTAGTTAATGATCCTTATAATTGAAACAAAGATATATGGATTAATATACATAATTTTAGCATAATTCTTCAACTATTATAATCATGTAGTATCAATAATTGTTTAAACTCCAAAGGGTATGTCTAAATGTTATAACCGGAGCAAAGATCATCAAGAGAGCACAGTCAATTTGCAACAATGATTGAGAAACATCCATATACCAGATCATATCATATACAAAACCACAAAGGTAATAAACTAATACCTTTTCATTAAATTACAAAGATTTATCTTGAGATAGGGTGGTCATAATCTTTAACTTGTAAAATAATTTCATAAACTTGTGTTATCATGAGATTAAATAATCAAATCAGGAAACTCAAGTTGAATGGTATCAAAGTGTAAAAAAAAGAAAGCAAATAAACATTAACTTTTTTTTGGTAATTAAAGTATTCAAGAAGTGCAACAAAAGCTAGTTGAAAATCATGATACAAACATGGTGAAAACATAATAAAAACCAAAGGCCCTACTAACCTGCTACTGAAGCACCTACAAGAGTAGTAACACCTGGACAAGAGCAGTACCACCATGATTCCAAAACAGCTTATAAGGGAAATGGGAGCGAAACCGATTGCATGATTGATTGATCGGTATTGATGATTAGGTTGTGGTTTCTTGATTGAAGATCGTAACAAGCAATAAATTGAAGGGGAATCTAATGTGAGATGAAACCGACGAAGGGGAAGGGGAAGGAGAAGAGCTGAAGCGAGGGTGAAATAGATGAATGTGGGATTCAATGTGATGTAGGCGATTGAATGCTGGATTGATGCAAAGGAGGGCAAATTTGGAAGAAACAGAAAGGGAGAAGCAAGAACATGTTATGACGTTTTGTATGGCGTCTTAAAAATACAAGCAAATTACTAAATTACTCCAATATTATGCATTATATACGTAAAGATAAAAGATAAAGATATAAATAAACCCAACTTAACTATAAATATGGTCATAAATACAAAATATTTGTAAAAACAAATAATTACATTTCATATTATAAGCAATAGATTGAAAACATTAAATAAGCAAAGGGCCTATTGATTTTAGAATTTTAAGGAAATTGATAACAGGGTAAAGGGTGCGATTGGGTTAACAAACGGGCTATTTAACATTTACAGAAAAATAGTAATTGGTTAATGGGTAAATTGAACTAAAAGGGTCAAAAGAAATAGTAAAAAAACAACTAGGTCCTCTTTGAATTAACTTTCAAGATAGGTGATCGACTACTCGATCTAACCGTGTATGAACACTTTGTTAATTAACACAAATTAAATTGTTTGTACCTTATAAGGGTTAAAAAAACTCTGGGTCAATCGATTCAGTGATGTACATAACATATTAATAAAATGAGAGTTCACTTGACCTCGGTCACCAATTAACTAGGTTCCTCCTAAGTATCATCCAATTTAACAGTAGTTATTTTAGAACCCCTTATATATGTTTGTTTTTCAGTTTTTGTAACTTTCATGCATTTGGATCCTTTTAGGATATTAAAAAGTGTCTAAAATTATTGTTTACAGTTTGGGTTTTCATTACAAATAAGAATTGTACTACTTATATCCGAAGTCCTACAATAAAAATGATTACTTAGTGTCATTATGAGTTTCTGAGATGATTTACTAGATTAGTTAACAATTAAATTTTAATGGTCTATATGTGTCCATAAATGTTTTTAACTTATAAATTGTAGTGATTTGTGTAGCAAACAAATTGGTTGAGAATAAATGTGTGTGATGAATCTACTCTTTTTTAGAAACTAGGAGGATACCTCCACGCGCGTTGCGCGAGTGGTATAAATCAAACACAAAAACATGATAGTTTCAACTTTTGGCTCAGATTCATGTTTTCGTTGTGACTGCAAACCAAACATGTTTGTCACGCCAATACAACGAAATTTTTCCTTGTAATCATCATAGCCGCCCTATTAGGAACCACAAAGCAGGACATCAAAACATAATAAAACCCACTGTTAGTTTCACTTTTGTTTAAACATACATGATAACAAAATAAGATGCTGTAACATTGGTTTGGCTCAGACCCAGTCATCGTCGCAGGCTGCAAACCATCCACACGTGGTCGTCACGCCAGAACAACAACATGTTTTTTGTGAGATCATCATAGCCAGCGCCCGACATAAAACAACAATGTTCTATCCCACAAATCGAAGCCAACACTAAACATTTAGGAAAACCTAAGCCCATCAATGAGATAAGTAATAGCCAACGCGGCAGGCAAATCCAATGGTGAAACCGAGATCTCAACAACCAAAACAAACAATAAACCATATAGAAGAAAGGTAAAGGGCGGATAATACCCGTAATCACCGCCGGGGAGGATGATAGGTTTAAGGGTCCGCGTCAACCGTGACGGTGGCAACCCACGAAAGGTCACCATGTCGCCGGACGACAGACCACAACCTTTTCCCTCAGTAAACACCCCTAAGTGATCAACCCCTGTTAAAGGGCGAGACATTCGGCGAGATGTACGGCTATCAGCTACCCACCAAAAATCGGTGGTTGCATGGCCAGTTCGAGACCTCCGGCACCAACAAACCTACTTACCAGTAGGCTCCGTCGCCGACAACGACGGTGGAGCTCTCACTGCGAGAGAGACCCCAAGGAGTCGTGATGCCTAGCACCAGCGACTTCAACGCTGATCATCGGAAGAACATAGAGGACCGACCACCATCATCGCTCACAACCACCAGGGAACCGCCGCCTGCTCCACCTCGACCACGGACAAGAAGCGGAGCGGCAACGGAACCCACAACCTCCGCTACAGTGAAAAGCGTACCAGAGCTAACCAAAGGCGGCGAAAACGCAGCTGCACCGTCGCCATTGGCACCGGAGGACCGACCACCATCATCGCTCACAAACACCAAGGAGCCGCCGCCTGCTCCACCTCGACCACGGTCGAGAAGCGGAGCGGCAACGGAACCCACGACCTCCGCCACAGTGGAAAACGTAGCAGAGATAAGCAAAGGTTGCGAAGACGCAGCTGCACCGCCGCCATTGGCACCTCCGGTCACCACCAACACACCCACACCGCCACCACCTAACATCTCTTTAAAGAAGAGGCACGATACCCGAGGAGAGGTCAAAATACCCAAAATGCCCTGATATTACTGTTCATCATCTTGCAAATTTCATAGTATAGTAATTGTCATATTATGTTATTATACCAAGTGGATTGCAACTGATGACTTTAAATAAGTATAGTCGAATCTGTCATGTTAGTGACGAAATTGGTCATGGTATCACATTATTGTATATTGTGCTCTTAGAAACTTTATAAATTTAATAATGTGACTAAAGCTGAACTAGGTAATGATAAGTAACTTGGAAGCCACCAAACCTGAAGTGGGTATACATGAAAGTTGTTTCAATTTAAGTGTGTGTATGGATTGTATATATAGACATGACGAACTAAATAAAATTTTAAAAAAATAGATTTTGGTGAAGAAATTATTTTCATCCTTCCTCATATATATATTATCTTCATTCCTCTTTAAACACTACTTCTTCTACACCTTCTGTTACTGCAGAACAAATAACTTTCGACTGCTTGGCTTTCTAATCAATAAAACTGTTGACACATCTCATAATGCAAATTTTAAAGGTATTTCTTATAATGTGCAGCCTGAAAATATCTATTCCAAATTTGTCTTTAACTTTGCATCCCGGAATAACTCTCATCCTCCGGATGGGTTGTTGACTCCGGTGCAAATCAGCACATGGTCATGTCTGGTAAAAATCTTTTTAATCTCGTTGATGATTCTGGTTACAACATCACTGTCAAGCGCCCTAACAGTACTGATTCTATTGTCATTAAAATTGGTTGCTTAAAATCGGACAATGATGTGATTCTATCAGATGTGTTCGTTGTTTTTGGCTATTTTGTAAATTTGGTGTACGTTTATAAGCTTGCCAAAGATAATATGTTAGAGGTTGTCTCTAATGAAAAAAATTGTTTTATCCAGGATTCTCTTACAAAGAAAGCCCTGATGACCGGTAACCAAGTCGACGATTTATACATGTGGGGTGACCCTTCGTGTATTTTCAAGGTGTGCCTTAACAGTTATAATTCTGTAGATTTATGACATTCTAGACTAGAACACCCCTCTCACAAAGTTCTAGAAGTGTAAAAAACCAAATTAGATCTCAAACATCAAGGTAATCTTATTCCTTGTGACACATGTCATAGGGCCAAACAACATAGGGAACCTTTCCCTTTGAGTGATCACAAGTCTAGTGATATTGGGGATTTGATTCATCTTGATGTGTGGGACAGTACAAAGTCCCTGGTAGGGAAGGACATCGGTTCTTCCTTTCAATTGTCGATGATTACTCTCGGTCTATTTGGGTCTACTTGCTAAAAAATAAAGATGATAAAGATGAAGTGTTTTGCAACTTTAAAAGTTTTTACAATTTTCTTTAAATCTGTCAAAGTTATTAGGAGTGATAACAGAACCGAATTTCTAAATAATCAAATGAGTGACTTTGAAAATAAAAATGAAATCATTCATCAAAATCTTGGGTCTACACTCTTTAACAAAATGATATTGTTGAAAGGAAACGTAGACATCTTTTAAATGTTGCTAGAACCTTGTTATTCAAGGGGGGTTTCTTTTCACTTCTGGTCTGATTGTGTGCTAAATGCTACTTATCTAATCAACATGACGCCATCCTTTGTTCTCAATAGCATGTCCCCTTATGAACTTATGTTTGGGTTTCAACCCTCTCTTGATCACCTTAGTATTTTTTGTTGTCTTTGTTTCTCCACTATATTAAATAACTCAAATAAGTTTGGTTCCCATGCTAAAAGATATGTCTTTATTGGTTATTTTGTTTTTAAAAGAGGATACAAGTTGTGAAGTCTCGATAAAAAACAGGTTATTTTCTCAAGAGTTGTAAAGTTTTATGAAATCGTGTTTCCTTTTAAATAATATAATACTATAAATGATGTACATGACCTCTTTGATAATGAGATTACCAACTTAAATTTTTTTTATTCATTTGAAACAAGTCAGTCAAGAAATACTAATGGTGAGTTACTCAATGATGATAAGAGGTATACAAATAAGAACATGTTTCAGATCAGCAGCCTAACTGCAACACTCATTGTTCAAGAGGAGAGGCTAATTTTGTGCAGCAATATGGGTTCGAGTCAAAACCCAATGAAGGCTCGACACAATCTCAGCAGCCCCCTAAGAAGAGTGATGACACTAGTGAGGTAAATTTGAATAGGTGCAATGATAATTTAAACTCCTCTGAGGGTATCGATGAGCCATCTGGTTTTGTTAGAAAGTCTTCACGAATTTCATCTTTTCCAAAAAATATTAGATGAATTTATAATAGAAAGAAAGGTCAAGTATGGAATGAAAAAGGTTGTAAGTTATTCAAATATTTCTATTGAAAATAAAAGTTTTGTGTTTGTTCTAAACAAAATCATTGAACCAAAAATTTTCAAAGAGCCTTAATATGATATTAATTGGGTGAATGCCATAAACAAGGAAATAGAGGCCTTGAATAGGAATAATACGTGGACTCTTATTGACCTTCCTTAAGATAGAAGACCTATAGGATGCAAGTGTGTGTTTAAAATAAAATACAAGTCTACGGGGGAAATAGATAGACATAAAGCAAGGTTAGTCGCAAAAGGTTATAGCCAAAAAGAAGGCAATGATTTTGATGAAACTTTTTCTCTAGTTGTTAAAATGGTTTCAATTAGAACGGTTATATCTTTAGCCGTTCAAAATGACTGACTTTTTTTCTAGTTAGATATTAATAATTCTTTCCTTTATGGTGAGTTGAATAAAGAAGTCTATATGTGCTTGCCTAAAAGGTTTTTTTACCTTAAAATGAGTCCAGAGCGTGTAAACTAAATAAATTTTTATATGCTCTCGAGCAAGCTCCCCGTATGTGGAATGAAAAATAAGTTGGAGTTCTACTTGAATTTAGTTTTACCCAAAGCAAATGTGATTATTCCCAATTTATCAAATTTATGAATAATGTGTATGTGACCTTGCTTGTCTATGTTGATGATTGTTGTCACCGGAAATGATCTCAATGTAATTAAAAAATGAAATGTTTGCTAAGAGAAATATTCTTGATCAAAGACCCAGGTGCTCTTAAATATTTTTTGGGAATCGAATTAATTAGAACCAAATATCATTTATGTCTCTCTTAACGTAAATATTGTATGCATCTGTTAGTTAAGTTTGGGCTTAGTAGTTATAAGCCAGTGTCAACACCTATTAAGCAAAATTATATAGTCATGAATTCTTGTAAAGGGGACGAAATTGTTTTATCCAACGTTACTGATTTTCAAAAACTGATAGAAAAATTAATATAGTTATCTCACACACGTCCAGATATTTCCTATGCGGTTCAATTTTTAAGTCAAATTATGCATCTTATCTACAAATTGCTCTTAGGTTGTGAAGGTATTTAAAAGGAGCACTAGAAAAGGGTCTTTGGTTTAGAAAAAATAAAAACTTTGGTATTCTATATTTGCATACACTGACTGGGTAAAATGTTTACATTCTAGGAGGTCCGTAACTGGTTTTTGTATCTTCTTGGGTGATTGTTTGGTCTCATGGAAGAGTAAGAAACAGGAGATTGTTTCACGTTCTTCGGTTGAGGCTGAATATAGGTCTATGTATGCTGCCTCATGTGAATAAAGTGGCTAATAAACCTGCTGCAAGAGCTTTGTATCGGTCAGCCTTCCAGTTGACTTGTTTTGTGATAATGAAGTTGCTTTGTCGATTGCAGCAAATCTTGTGTTTCATGATCATACTAAATATTTTGAAATCGATCTTTTTCTTAAGGGAAAAAGTAAGTGTTGGAGTTATTAAAATTGTCTCAATTTCCTCTGCTAATCAAGTTGTGATGTCTTTACGTAAGGTTTATTGGTGCAACAACATAATTTTTTAATTTCTAAGTTAAAGTTGCATGATATGTTTGGAACATCAAATTGAAAGAGGTGTTAAAATTCATGGGTTATATCTTCTCTAATTTGATGTGGGCTCTAATATTTTCTTATTCTTGTTTTCATGTTTTTGGTGCTAGACTAGTATTTGTTGTTGCTACATGTCGGGCTTGCAGCTCTTGCCAATGGGCTTGTATTTGGTGATGTTGGGCTGCTGCTAATGCTTTTGGATCGTTCCTAGGCTGCCAGCCCATCTTCTGCCCTGAGGGCTTTATATCTTGTATTCTTTTTGAATTGGGGCTGTGGTCGTAGAGGTGCACAAACCGGTTTTTTTTTTGAACCCGGGTCGGGTTGGACCCGGTTCGGGTTCGGTCAACGATTTCGAGCCCGGTTTTTGACCAAGAACCGGTTCGGGTCGGAACCGGTTTTCAACCCCATCAAACCCAACCCGGTTGGAACCGGTTCGGGTTGGAACCGAACCGGGTCGGGTCTAAGACCCGGTTTGGAAAACCTGGTTTTTTTTTTTTTTTTTTACCTTCTAATTAAATTATATACAAATTAATTACAAATTTTGATTAATTAAAAATTATTAGAGTAGATTAATTATATACGATTGGACGCGTTTTTATTTTCATTTTAATAAGTAAACAATTAATATGAGTTTTATACAAACAATTATATACGATTGTACGCGTTTTATTTTCGTTTTTATTTTATTAGAGTAGATTAATTATATACGATTGTCTCAACGTTTTTATTTTCATTTTAATAAGTAAACAATTAAAAATCATACTCGAGTTTTTCTAAAGAAAACAATAAAAATTACATTAATTTATAAAAGTAAATAATTAATTCATTACGAAAAATAAACAATAAAAATTACATTAAAATTAAACCAAAGAAAACAAAATATACATATTACGAATACAAGTTTGTCTAATCTAATCGTCTTCGTCGGTTTGTGTGCCAATGCGTTGAGACAAATCATAAGCGAGTTCTTCGTCGGATAGCGGTGAGGATCGTCCGGTTTGTACCTCGTGCTCGTGTATTTCTTCTTCAATCGGTGTTTCTTCTTCAAGGTTTGATATGTGTTGTCTTCGTTCGGCCGCATCTAAGTGGTCCTTTAAACAAATACACATCTCTAGCGATGTTGGAGTTAACCTTGTTCTTCTAATCGATAAAACCCTGCCACTAACAGAAAATGCAGACTCCGAAGCTACCGTGGAAGCTTGGACGGTTAGTAAATCACGTGCCATGGCAGATAGGACCGGAAATTGTGATTCCTTTCCTTTCCACCATGTCAGAATATCAAATTTTAAAAATTCATCGGGAGACATAGTGGCTAAAAAATCGGTTCCCATATATCCCCCGAGTTCGCTACTTGGGGTGTTACCCCTTTGACGTTTACTGTTTTCATTTCTCAAAGTGTTGTATAAACTAATCATCGGGTCTCTACTTGAGCTCGACGAACTCGATTCCACGTTCGATGATCGGTGGATGTTTGATGTTGCATCATATTTTTCAACATAAACATTAAACAATTTTTTAAAAGTTTCATTAAATATTTGTTTTGTATTAACATTAAAAAATGGATCATAATCATGTAAATCTAAATCATAAGTTATCTCATCTATTAAAGTTTCTACCCCCGAAACATTTAAACACGGGTCGAGTGCGGCGGAACACGTAAAAACCGGGGGTAGTTCAATGAAATATTTTTTAAATTTTTCTTTCATCGGCGCTACCATTGCCGAAAACATTTCGTTTCTTTCTTCATATTCACTTAATTTATGGGTCATTAAATAAATTTGATGAAGCGTTAGACAATTTGTCGGATAATAAACCCCCGACAATTTTGTAGTTGCGTTTTTAAAAAGCTCTAAAAATTGAGTTATTTCTTGAATATATTCCCAACCCTCTAACGGAAACGGAACAACCCGACCCCGCATCGCAAGACCATCGTGGAAAACATGAAGCGTTTCTTTTTGACGTAAAGCACTATTAAACATTTTCCAAGTCGAATTCCATCTAGTCGGGACATCCCAATTTGATCCTAAACAAATGGAATTCGTATCGTGACACATTTTTCTATAATTAACATACCTTTTTCTACTAGTTTTAAAAACGTCACGTAACATGTTTTTGAAAGACGTTTTAAAATCTTCCACTTCAGGAACGCCAAGACCATCTTGCACAACTAAATTAATAATATGTGCAACACATCGTGAATGAAAAATACGCCGTCACAAACCGGTTTATATTTTATTTTCAATTTTTCAACGGCGGATGTGTTGTTCGAGGCGTTATCAAATGACATTGAAAAAATTTTGTATTCTAATTTATACGTTTTGATTACATAGTCTAAAATTTGAAAAAGATTTTCACCGGTATGCGGATATCCAAATAATTCAAACGCAATCGTACGTTTCATCATTTGCCACGAACTTGGATCTATCCAATGGGCCGTGACGCAAAGGTTCCATTCCGGTAAACCGTGTGGGGCGGACCAAACGTCGGTAGTTAAGTTCACACCGGTTTGTAAATTTTCAAATAAAACCTTTAAATCATTTTTTGCTTGTTTCCAAAGATTTAAACAATCACGTCTAAGAGTGGTGCGACTTACGTGAGTGTAGCGTGGTTGAAGAGTTTCTTGAATCAATTTTGTTAACCGAGGGTTGTCGAAGTGATCGAACGGTAATCCTTCTTGAATTACAAACTTTGCCATTCTATCTCGAACCATATCGACGTTGAAGTTCCATAAACCACCATCGTTTCCGATTGATGTTTGCCCTTGACTCGGTGTACTTTTCAAAGACTTGCACCATTTGGTCATATGATTTCTCAAAGTCGAGTTTGAATCCGACTTGAAAAACGAACCACAAGCCTTGCATCGAGCTTTATGTTGACCATTCGACATTTCGCATAAGTCGAAATTACACCAAATCTCTTGGTTTCGCGTTGTTGAAAGAATTCTAACAACGGTAGCGGCACTTGTGGATCCACCGGTTGGAACGGAAGATTCAGAAGCCATAATTCAAAGATTGAGAGAATAGAAAGTTGAGAGTGATGAGCGTTTTTGCGTTTTTAAGCACGTTTTTGAGCATTTTGGAAGTTTTGAGTGTTGTGACTAAACCATAACACCCACTACCTATTTATACTATCATATAAGGGCAAAATGGTCCAAAAAAAGTCCAAAAAACAGTCACAAAATAGCCTCAAACGGTCAAATAGCCGTTTTCTAACGGTCAAAAAAAAAAAAACGGTCGAAACCGGTTCCAAACCGGTTTTTTTGGACCGGGTTCGAAACCGGTTCGGGGAAAAACCGGGTCCAAACCGGTTTGGGCTGGAAACTTCAAAACCGGTTCAAAACCGGCGGGTTTTTTCGGGTTGGAACCGGGTTGGGGGCATACCGGTTCGGTTCGGGTCCGGGTCGGTTCGGCGGTTCGGGTTTTGAACCCGGTTCTTTTGTGCACCTCTATGTGGTCGTATACTTTCATTATTGATTCTAGGTTAATAACTTAATATTGCTCTAAGATTGTTATATTTTGACAAAAATGCTCCAAAAGAACTAACTTGTTGCATAAATATAATAACAAATATCAAACTTAATAACTGAAACTACATCTAACACAGCAATCCTACACTTCCAAATCATAAGAACCATCAGTTAACAGATCAATGGATCTTATTTTGTCATGTACTTCTTTGTATGGTTAACATAAAAAGAAATCAAAATGTAATGATACTATACCCTTCCTTGGATCTTTATAGGCTTCTTGGGGACCTTAAAAGCTGCAAAAACAGATTGACTAAGTTCGATTTTATGATCACGATTATGAACGTTGGCTTGAACAGAAGATCGCTTCAATATCTCAAAGAATGAACTGCTACTGCTTTCAGAAACAAGTTTTGTAGTTTGGGTACTTGATATGCCTTGTGACTGTGAGCTCTTGTACTTGGTTGTAATCTTTTTTGGTAGCATTTCTTCGGATTTCTGCATGTTATAAGCGATAAAAAGTCAATATACTATATACAAGCATATGGCTAGTGAACTCCACACGCACATCATTCGATCACTGGATAATAAGGACTCAGTTAATATACATTGCAATGCAATGGAAGCTGAGCATAAAGCTGATATTTGCTTCACATGTCAAATGAACACATTGTTACGTAATCCACTTTAGCATGTGTTTCAACCAACATTTAATGAACACATTGTTATGTAATCCAAAAAATCAAAACTGACTATGATCCAAACCCCCCATAATGTATACACTGACATTCATAATGCCATTAGCAATTGTTTGTTTTTGTACCAACCTTGTGTTAATATGCTTTTTTGAAGGATCCACACCAGCACATTGGTACTTTCATTTACAACACCAAGAGGGGAACTTAAATCTTTATGTAATGTGAGGTAACTAAAGAAAGCAGTCTACCTATGTGTACAGGTGAAGTGGAGTACAGAACTAGATGAATAAAATGAAGTCATAAGAATTATGATAATCTGAATGATATTTGTTAAACTTACAATTGTATCTGACATGTCTTCTGAAACTGATATTGAATTTCGGCTATTGCTGTCATCTCTTCCAAATATAAAAGACCGCACCCCACCTGATCCTCCTTGCTTGGAAGAAACTGGAATAGAATGGCTCGACATTCGACTCAAGAAAGATGACTGCAACGATAAGATCATAAACTTAGCTTCTAAAATTCGCATTTTTTAGATTTTGGAAACCCGACATCCAACAAGATGGCAAATACAGCCTTTTAAGTATATGTGCTATTCACTTTAAAGTCAAATCGACATTTGACAAAGATAAATACTCTTGGAATGTCAAATTTTAACTAAATAAATTATGTATTTAACTAGTATAACATAAGAACTTTCTCCAATAATCTTGAACTTGTTGCTTGGATGTAGAGCAATTAAACTTAAAGCAGTTTTGACCCATTTTCTTATGGATGGTTCAAATTGGGTTGTGTTTTATCTCAAACAGATCAATTGAGTCCAACATAAAATTAATATATACATATATATATAGCTAAGAGTCAAATGGGTTGTAAAAAACTACTTTTAGTCCATTTTAAAGCATAAAACTTCAAACATCATTATATTCATAGGTCATAAGTGTAGATTGTTGTCAAAATAATATTGCTTTGGTAGTCATAAACACATTAGTTATTAACAAATAAAAATTTTAAAACTGACTAAACGTATATGCACCCAAACCCATTCAAACCCATCCTACACTTAAAAATGGGTAGTTACTTATTCTGTAGATGTTAGAGAACTTAAAAGCATATCTTTATAGATACTATAAAATTCAACCATTGCCTATCAATTCTTTAACAATACATGAGGCATCTAGAAAAACAAAAGTTTAACTAACTACTTCGGAGTATAGAATCCAGGCCACAGGAATTCAAATTAGTTTACCTTAGAAGAGCTGTTGCTATTCCCTCCTGTAAGCATTGTATCCAAGAATGCTGCAAAAGAAGTATCAAGTAAGACAAAGGCAAGAGTTTTAAGTAGTCAGGTATCTACTCAAATTCAAAGATCAAGGTCACCACTTACATGTTGTATTTGCCTTCCTCCGGCCATCTGGAACGGTACTTTGCTTCTTTATAAGACCAAAAACTTCTCTTGAATCCTCATCTTCTATTGGTGACACTACTCTGCCTTTTTCTTTCTGTTCAGTTAAATTAGCAGTTTAATTAATATAAAGTAAAAGGCTATTGCATAAAAGAAAAACCAACTCTAGAGATTCTTGTTCAGCTTATCAAAAACTTATTTTTATAGTAATTTTTAACCTTGTCACCATGTATCAAATCTATGGATGCATATGGGTGCAGCATTAGGCTTGGTAACCTATACATTACCTTCTATAATATTCTGATAACTTTAGGTTTTTTGGATGAAAAAAACAGTTACCCTAAACAACAACGACAACAAACAAAAAAAAAAGCTGCCCTAAACAAAAAAACATACCAATGTTGGTTTAACTTTATTTTGCAATAACCGTAAGAAGAAAAAACATAAATCAAGCATTGCATTTAGAAAATAGTCATAGATTATAAGGGAATGGCAAAAGATGAAAAGAATAAAAGAAAGCTACTGACATTTTTGTTAAGCAGGCGCTCTCTTACAAGTATCTTCTCTGTTTCCTCGTCATCAGATAAGAAGAGATCATCATCTTTATCATTAAACATTTGAGCAATCATCTCTTTTGCTTTTTTTATGTTCTTTCGAGTAACACGTGGTTGTTCTACACCTTCATCAACATCAACCTCATCATCATTATCATTCATTTCTATATCATCCTCATCACCGTCAATATCATCATCATTATCATTCATTTCTACATCCTCCTCACCATCCTCCTCGTCAAGTAAAGATGCTTCTCTAAGTTTAGAAGCAACATTTAATCTTCTCAAAAGATCATCAGTCCCAGCTGCATCTTTTTCTTCAAGCCATTTTTGATGAAGTTCGTTGCGAGTTTCTAAATCAATTGGTCTTTCTTTATAACCAGTTGCTATCATCTTATTGAGTTCCTCAATGTCATCTTCGTTTTCATCTTCTTCATCATCTCCAAACACCCTTCGATCATTGTCGCTATCATCTTCTTCCTCAGCCTCATCATCAACAAATGCTTGAACGGGGTCTCCTTTTGGAGAAGAGTGGCTTTGAGCATGGGGGTCAACATTCTCTTTGTCATTTTCTTCTTCATCACAACTGCAAATTGACCAAGAACTTTATTTTTAAATGACAAGTGAAAAGGTGCAACTATTATGCTGCTTCAAGTTACTGTCGAAGATATGATATCATTGATAATTTCAACCTGATTACTTATGAATGAAAAAAAAAATTAAAAAAAAGTACGAAATTACATGGTATGTACTTTAGTTTTAAAAATTACATTTAATATTTTTTTAAATATGTACACATCTATTGTCCTTTACATTAGCTTTCAGTTAAATATACAGTTAACTCAGACACTGAGTTATGTATCTCTTGTTGGGTTGTAGGCTTGTTAGTGGCAGCCGGCCCTAATGGGTTCTATGTGGGCTTGGGCCTAACTTAGGGATTTAGTTTTCTAACCCTAGATTAATCTCTATATAATGATATCATTGTACTTGTAATTCGGTGAGCACCTGATTAATAAAATACCTAGTTGCAGCAAAGTGGACGTAGGTCACATCGACCGAACCACTCTAAATCTTGTGTGTCGTGTTCATTATTTACTCGCAAGAAGATTGTTTGTGTGTGCGTGAAACCTGATCTTAACATCTCTTACATGAGGTGCACTTTTGTCATTTTCTTTCCACATCTAATATATTAAACAAATAAAAAATTAATTATTTTATATGAAAAATAAAATTAAAAAATATCAATTTGTTGGGTAAGTCAGTGAACTCGCGTTCCTCTTACATTCAATACCATTAAATCCATCATCCTCTCTATTTGATAGCCCAATACCGATCATCTTCGCCACCTAAAACATCTCACACACCATTGAAACCCCTTGAACTTGAACAAACAACGATGGTAAGATTAAAATCTCTAATTCACTTTTTGTATTTCATTGCTCTTTGAATTTATAGCTTATGTTGTTGTATGATTAACGAGGGACTCAGTTAATTTTCTTGCTTTTGCAATTAATAAGTAATTCAAAGAGTCATAGGTAATCTCCAACTTTGTGTTCCTTATTGATTTTTCATAATTTGTTGGTGTGAATAATTTATAAATTATTTGTGTATTTTTTGGTGTTTATTGTTGATTTTCCGACCTGATTTGTGGCTTAGACTTTTCACTTTAGTAAATGTAATTGGAAGTTGTCATTAAAAGTTTTGACGATTAGTCGAATGAACACACACCAAGAGTGATTGGTTTCACCGACTTACCAAACAGTCCGATATCTTTTAATTTTTTTCATTTAAAATTTTTATTTTTTATAATTTGTTTAATATATTAGACGTGAAAAAAAAATGATAATAGTACACTCATGTGAGGGGACACATAACTGAGTTAACTATTAGTTAGTGTAAAGGACAATATGTGTGCAAATATTTAAAGGACATCGTATATAATTATTAAAACTAAAAGATATACCATGTAATTTCATATATTAATAAAGGACATCGTATATAATATGTTATATAACCATGTTTGACACAACCATAATCTATAAAGCAAACTATGATCATGGACAGATAAGTGTGTTCTGGTCAATCAAACCACGCCTATTTTGAAAGAAAAAGTTGACCATAACTTACATATCATCAGGAGCAGAATCGAACTTCAACTTCATAGTTAGCAAAGAAGGTCCCATTTCTTCTTCCTGAGAACTAGAATCCTGCTCACAGGATTCATCATTTTCAGATTCTTTACTATCACTTGTTTGTGAGTCACCAAAAAGCTCCTACAATTAGTAAGATAACTTAGCATACATAGACAAGAAAGGCTAAATATAGCTTCGCTGAAATCTCTTTTGGAGCAAGTTAAAAGCAACCTGAGTATCATCAACTGGAGCTCGTAAAGCAGGTGTAGACTCCACATCCAAATCCTGTAAGAGCATGAAAATAGATATCTTAATATTAAAGGTCCCATTGGATAAGCAGTGAATCAGTTGAGAATCATACTTCTAATTCATGAAATTAATCAGCCTTGATGGTTTCTGATATACTTAAGCAACACACACAAGTAACCATTCTACAGAAACAAAATATGCATATGTTTCTAAGTACTTATTTAAGATAATCTGTCAAACTGAGCCTAAAATCTAATAAAGTTTGAGTTACAGGCACATACTTTAATAACCTTACTCCCTCCATGATGAAACTTACATATTTAGTACATTAAAAAAAACAAATAAGGGAATACATTTAGGACAAAATTTCATGAATGAAATCAAGGCAATATGCAGATAATGAACCAAGTGATTTTGGAATATGTTCTTCAATAAGAAGCTTTCAATCTGTATCAACTGATCATTAAGAATGATGTCTGCTTAGTGATTATTGGGCATGTCATATTTATTACAGCATACCTTTGATGAACAAGCATTAACATCATCTTTCTGTTCACATATATCAGGTCCATCCATACCAACATCATCCAGTTCAGGATCTTCATTCAGGGCATTTGAGACTTTCTCCTCTTTCACATCTTCTGATAAATCATTAACTTCATTTTCTACACTCTTGGAATGATCTATCACATCATGCCCATCATCTTCCTTGCAAGAATCATCAGGTTTAGACTGGGGAAACCTGAAATTAAAAGGAGAAATGAATAAAACCCGAGGCCTACAGTACAGCATCAAACTATAACAACCAAATATCAACACTCACTTCTTTGACACCTCAAGCTTCCTTTGTTTCATTCTTTCCAAAATGGATGATAACGGCTTTTGAACAAGAGGCACTGGCTTAAATGAAACACCTCTAGTTTCTAACAATGGAGATAGATAGAACAAATCAGAATAATCAAACAATTAATCATAATGTATTGATACAAATAACAACTAAGTAAAACCAAATGATAACACATGATCAAACCAATTACCTCTTAAAAGTCTCTGAGATTCAGCATGAAGGTGTTCAAGATGAGCTCTTCTTTCCTGTAAATTCACGAATCAATAATCAACCAACAAACAGAAATCAAAAACAGCAACCTGAAACAAGTAGATATACAAAAACATCAACATAAGCATAAGATCCTACACCTTTTCTTCTCTTCTTTTGCTAGAATACGAGCTTTTGGCTTTTGGGTCGTCACTAGAACTCTTGAGTCTCTTTTTCTTCCCCTTCTTCTCATTCATCGCCTCTTCATCAGCCCCCTTCTCCCCTTCCTCCCAAATTTTCACATCTACACTTTCCCCTTCATTTCCCACCATCTGATCCACTCCATTCTCGTTAACATCATCTTCATCATCAAAATCCAATGCCCTCTTCGTTTCCTTCCGGTCTGTTCTTACAGCCACATCACCAACACCAGAACTTAAATTCTTTTCTGTTGCATCATCATGAAAACCCACTTCAAATTCCAAATCTTTCTCTGTCTCCTTCCAATCGCTGCTCACATGCATATCATCATAACAAGAGCTTAGCTTCTTTACCTTCCCGTCGTCGTCGTCATCGTCATCAAACCCCTCCTCAAACTGTAACGATCTCTTAGTTTCCTTCCGATCTTCACCCCCAATTGTATCATCAAAACCAGATTTCAATTCTTTTCCATCTCCATAAAACCCCTCAGATGGCCGCTTGATCGAATCATCAAATGCGGGTACATCACAATATTCTAGGGCTTCCAGTCTGGTGAAATCGACTTTTGGCAAGTCTAGAATTACGTTTTCTGATTCAACCGTTGTTGATTGAACAGCATCGACGGTGGACTTCTTGAGGCGCTTGAGCCTTCGGTGCTTGGGCGAAGGTGAAGGCTCGTCGTTCGGAATCGAAAAGGACTCGTAATCGTCGTCGCTTTCCATTGATCGGTGATGAAAACTGCAAATGGTTAGGGTTTTGAGTTTGAAGAATGGTGGGAGATGGATCTATGTGAGTGAATTTGCAGGTGATAAGAAAAAGATAAAGAGGACGAAGATCCAAAGTTATGGAGGGAGATGCAAAAATGGAGGATTTTGGCGGCAATTATTCGAAATTTGTAAACATTGCGCTAAAGCCGATGTTTGCCGATCTAAAATATTAAATTTGAGTTTTATTATTATGTTTGTGACTTTAAGGTTGTTTGGATTGTTTTTTTAAATTTCTTTTGACTTTTTAAAGGGTAAAAAGACATGTTGGTACACATGTCCTCAGTTCTAGTCTAGTGAGTTGCAATGTGATAGAACTTCTTCTTGTAACACATATGTAATGTTTGATCAATATAATGAGAATCTCTTGTATTTATGTTTATTGGTTGTTTACATGTTATATCTATTCATACCAATTATTAGTACACGCATATATGACAATGTTATAGGTTTACAGTTGTTAGACATAGGTTTGAACCATCAAAGGTTCAAGAATGTGTTTAACTAAGTTATCTGATTCAGTCGCATGACTGGACCATGCAAATGGGCCAGTCACACGAATGAACCAGGTGATTGAGTCAATCGTACGATTGAGTCATAAGACTGACTCAGTCGTCCGAATGAACCAATCGTATGACTCGGTCGCACGACTGAGCCAGTCGCTTGGCTCAGTCGTACGAATGATAGCTGTAACCTATAAATACCACTTAATTCGTGGAAAAACATAACATTTCGAATACTTGCAACCCTAGCCGACCAGAGCGTCCTGTTCATCCATTCCAAGTTCATAGAACGTCCCAGATCATTCCTAGTCCGTTCTTAACGTTTTCTAATCGTTAGGTTTGATCTTGATTACGTTCTCCCTGATTGGATCGCCAATCAAATAGGATTCCGCACTATTTGATCCGGTATAACGAAGAATAAGTTAGTACTCCGTACGTACACGGTCCTAACAAGTGGTATCAGAGCCTAGGCTCTTGATTCTTCATGGATTCAATCAAGTTTTTGGTAAAGTCAACGTTTTTACGCGAAAAGATCCAATCTTTCTGCTAAAAATCAAGTCTTTACGTGTGCATGTTCTGAAAAATCAATATTTTTCGACTTTCAGCCGTCTAGGTGTCAAAACTTGCGTTTTAGGTCAAAAGTTGCGAAAAACCTCGATTTCAGCTGTCCCAGTCGCACGATTATCTCAATCGTACGACTGAAGTCCAGTCGCTCAGTTCAATCGTCCAATTGAGTAATTCGCTTGTTCAATCGCCCGGTTGAGTCATACGGTCTGTTCAGTCGCTCAATTGTCATAATCGTCTGTCCAGTCGCCCGTTTGAGTTTCAATCGCACACTGTTAGTGTCAGTTGCCTGCACAGTCATACGACTAAGTTCAATCACACGATTGTATCTCAGTCGGTCCCCAGTCGCCCTTTCCAGTCGCATACTCAGTCTGTGTTTTTCAAGTTTAAGTTAAATTCATTATGGACTCTGAAAATTTCGCGTTCTCAGCAGGGAAAGACTTAAGGATCCAGAACTTACTGCTTCTGGAGAATGAGATTGGTAACCACAATAAGCCACCTAAGCTTCTGCCTATTGATGAGTTCCCGCAGTGGAAGCAGAGGTTTGAGATTCATCTCAATGGTGTGGACACTAATCTTTGGAATGCTATTAAAACTGGTTACACCATGCCAGTTGGTGCTGATGGTTTGCCATTAACATTGAGTGGAATGACTGATGCTCAAAAGACTGCCTATAATGCTGAAAAGAAGGCTTACGCGATGCTCACCCAGTCTATTCCTAAATAGATCTTCCATCAGTATTCTGATCAGAAACAAAGTAAGAAATTCTGGAAAGCTCTCAAGAAAAGATATGAAGGGAGCTCAACTCTGAAGTCTTTGAAGGCCAAATCACTTAAAAAGGAGTTTGATAATTTTTCTGCTATTGGGAACAAGAGCTTGGACGACATTATTGACCGCTTCTATCATCTGATGAGTGAACTTCACACTCAAGGGGTAACCACGTCTAAAGAAGAAAAGGCCTCTAGTTTGGCTGATGGTCTTCCAGAAAAATGGGATTCATTTATTTCCACCTTGAGATACAATTCAGTTCTCGAGACTTTGGATATAAATGATTTTATCCTGAAACTGCGAGAGGAAGAGGTTAGACATAAGTATAAGGCAAAGAAGGGTTCTTATGCACAGGACCCTACACTCTACAATGTTACTCCTACGTCTACCTCTACTTCCAAATCCTCCAACGCTCCTCTGCAAACTGCTTTTGTATCAAATGCATCATCATCTTCTGATCAAGGCTCATCATCTGCTAGTGAGTCACGTGGTGCATCTGGGATTCTACAAAGTTCAACAGTTACTCAATCTACAAAGTTGATGACTGAAAATCTGGGAAAACTAACTATGGAAGTTGCAAAGGAACACATGGACCTGCTTGCTGCTGTGGTCCATTCCTATGATGGTTTGGTTGCTGGGAAGATAGGGAACTGCCACTTGGCTAATGAAGATTATGAGCAGGTGGATGAAAATGAGTTTGAGAGGATGGATATTATGTGGGCTCTCGCGAGCGCTGTGCGACGAGCAAAGAAATTTGTGAAGAAAACAGGTCAGAATTTGGTGGCTACAAAAGATACTACCTTTGGTTTCGACAAGTCAAAAGTCACCTGTTTTAACTGTGGGGAGAAAGGACACTTCAAGAGGGAATGTGTAAAGCCTAAGAAGACTGGGAACGGAAATCCATTCTCCTCGTTCAACAGACAAGATAAGGAAAAGAAGTCAGCTCCAACAAGCAGCGACTCAAAGGCTATGGTGGCACAAGGTGATGAAGGACAGGACTGGTCCTTCCGATTCTTATCTGATAGTGAAGCCAACATAGCATCTGTTGATGATCTTAATGAAGACTCTGCGAGTGAGGGGGAGAACTCGGCTGAACCTGACACTGCTGAATTGGATGAAGTCACAGCTGCTGTTGATCGACTTATTGAAAATGAGTTGAATGCTAAATCTAAAGCACAATCTGAGCCTCAAAATGCTTTCATGGCTGGAACGTCTACATCTACACAAGTAGAATCAAAAGACGAACTCTTTGCTAGACATGTTTGTGTAGATTGTGAAAAATTTAGGGAAAGCATTTACTTAAAATTTGCTAGGTTATTAGATCACAATGATAACTTAGTAATGACCTAAAATTGTGCACAGAGGCTAACAAAGTGTTAAAACAAAATGAGAACAGCTATAAGGAAAAGGTTGAAGCATTAAAGAAACAATTAAAGGAGATTAGATTAAAACTCAAGGGGTCACAAAATGAGCCCCTAAAGATAGGAGAAGGTGAGGATGATGATGATGAAGAGGATGATGATGATGAAGAGGATGATGAGGATGATGACGATGATGATAGTGATGATGATGATGAGGGAGGTGATGATGAAGATAAAGAAAAAGATGATGATGAAGATGAAGGGGATGCATCTACCTCTTCTCCTGGTCATGAGCAACGAACCAAGAAAAGAGAAGACCAGGGAGCATCAACTGCTGCCCCACCTACCTCCCCTTCTGCCGAAGATCCAGCTCAGATTCAAGGCAAAGCTCAAGAATAGACATCTATTCACTATTTAAACTTTGTACTTGAATATTTGTATCAAATTTCGTGTTTTATAAATAAAATGCAAAAGTTCAACCAACCTTATTTATGTGCTTAATGTGTACTTACTTGTGTTGTAATTGGTTGTTAAACAGGTTCAGCTAAACAAGTAGATGAACACGATGTACTGCCCCTCCGTCACATTGATTCTAAATTGACGATGATCCTCGATCTATAAGGGATTGTTCAACGATCAGTTAGCTACACTGCTGAGGAAGGGGAGATTATTCACGACTTAACAGATGATCAAATTGCAGAACTGTTTAGTCTGAATCCTGACGAGCTGGTGAAAGACACTCCAGAGGTCGACATAGTTAGTGATGATGAATTACGAGACGTTGACGAAGTGAAGATTGAGGATGTGACTGCTGATGACTATCCTCAGTATACTAACGCCAAAGGCGGAGTTCTCCCAGATCCGGGGGAAACATTTGATAACAACATCTTCGATAAGGTAGAAGAGATGTCTGCTGCTAAAGAGGCTACAATAGAGGATCCTCAGGCAGATGCTGCTAATCTTGCATCTAAAAAGGCTGAATGGATAGCCTGCCTGGAGGAGATGAAGAAACAGCGTGCGCCAAATAAGTCAAACGCCTACACCAAGCTTTACAAGATAAAGAAACATCAGAAGGTGTCTGGCAAAATCATCAGCTAGGCATACTTTGAGGATCTCAAAGTATATGCCGTGAAGAGAGAGAAGGGAATAGAGTATTTCAGACTCCCACACGATCTGAAAACTCTTCCTGGTTTCGAGCTAAACCGTTTAGCTAACTTGAGTCTCCTATATGTTGTCCCCGGGAAGATATCTGGATGGTTCAAGAAGGCTTTGAAGAAGGAGTATCTTACGAGGTGGGTCAATTTTAAACCTCAACAGCCCAAAAGGTTGATTCATAAGACCGAGGTTGACCCCACCTCTGGAAGACCAAAGGTGGTCTTGCGATGGCACCCTCCGCGCACAATGTCGCGTATTCCTTTGAAGGAAATGCCACAGGATTTTGCACCCCATTTTAAATGGTGGTACTATGACTGGCGCACTGGTAAGGCAGTCATAGTTTTGGAGAAAGAAGGGAAGGTCGAGACAGTTAGGGTATTTGACCCTATGTGGCTAACAAACTTATCTGCTTCAAATGTATACATCTTGTACAAGTGGCCACTGTTTTTTGACACTCAAGATATCATGCAAGCACTTCAGTTCCAACACGTCATACGTTTATGCTTCGCACTTGATATTCACTCTTGGTTTCTAGAGAAGATAGGAAGAAGAGATTTGAAGAATTCAAGAAAGAAGTCAAAGTTTAGATAGAACTAGGTCCAAGGGGGAGTTTGTTGATACACATGTCCCCAGTTCTAGTCCAGTGAGCTACAATGTAATAGAACTTCTTCTTGTAACACATATGTAATGTTTGATCATTATAATGAGAATCTCTTGTACTTATGTTTATTGGTTGTTTACATGTTATATCTATTCATACCAATTATTAGTACACGCATATATGACAATGTTATATAGGTTTATAGTTGTTAGACATAGGTTTGAACCATCAAAGGTTCAAGAATGTGTTTAACTAAGTTATCTGATTCAGTCGCACGACTGGACCATGCAAATGGGCCAGTCACACGAATGAACCAGGTGATTGAGTCAATCGTACGATTGAGTCATAAGACTGACTCAGTCATCCGAATGAACCAATCGTATGACTCAGTCGCACGACGAGCCAGTCGCTTGGCTCAGTCGTACGAATGATAGCTGTAACCTATAAATACCACTTAATTCGTGGAAAAACATAACATTTCGAATACTTGCAACCCTAGCCGACCCAGAGTGTCCTGTTCGTCCATTCCAAGTTCATAGAACGTCCCAGATCATTCCTAGTCCGTTCTTAACGTTTTCTAATCGTTAGGTTTGATCTTGATTACGTTCTCCCTGATTGGATCGCCAATCAAATAGGATTCCGCACTATTGGATCTGGTATAACGAAGAATAAGTTAGTACTCCGTACGTACACGGTCCTAACAAGACAAAAATGTTCGTTCAAAAGTCACCGGAAATTAAAAAATTTAACTTCTGGTGACTTTTGGAGTGACATTTTTGTTTTTTTACCCTCCAAAAAGTCAGAAAGAGTTTTAAAAAGAAATCTCAAACACCCACTTTATGAATGTTTTGACCCGTCCTAGAATATTAATCTTTCTTCATGTTGGTAACTTGGTATTCCTTTTCTATCTGATTTTAGTTGATTCAACAATTAGGATTTTGTTTTGATTCGTATCTCTCTGTCCTTTTACAATTTTACAATTAAATTATACTATATGTTATTTTTTTGGTTTTTTCCCTTAAAATAAGAGAGAGTTAATATGAATGTGTCGTAAAATACAACGTCTCTATCTTGTTTGATAAATATACGGTTTATCGTAGTATTACCCTTCCAACGCTTTGCTACATCGGTGTGTTGTAATTTTGTGCATTTTGCTTGTTTTGTGTTTACGTTTGATTACTTGATACAAGTGTTGGTGTTGTGTGAAAAATGTATATATTAATTTATTGCAGAAACGATTTTCACAATTTAGTTTTAAAAATTAGAAATTCCCAACTAAACTTCACACAAACGGCAAGTGTACCGACCGTGATATAGTAAAGTTTAGGTAAGTCCGGATATCGAATCCGCGGACACTAATGGCGGCTCTCGATAATAAACCTTTGTCGACTTCTAACCTAATTAATTTTAATATTTTAAGTTATTAATATTAATAAACAAAACAAACAATTTGACTAAAATTAATTAATGGAAACACGACGAAAGAAATAATCAAATAAGAATTCAAACTTTGAAACTTGAATACGGTCAAATATGTTAAATAACTACCTAGGTAGGAATCCAACTAACATGTAATGACACAAAGGCAATGACTCGTATGACTACCTCCAAAAATACGAATCTAGGGTTAACTAGGTATGTTGCTACTCCCTAAGAAAACCAGAGACACGTGTGAAGCACAAGATAGGTTTATTAAAATGTCTAATGGAAGATCACCCCTAGGTTTTCTACCACATTATCTTTAAAATTATATTTTCTAACCCTAAGATGAAGGACAACTTAATAAAATCCAGTTAAATACCCTAAGACACTGACACCACGAATGAAAGGCAAAACACGCTCTCGCGAAATCTAAACCTAACAAGCAACGGGTAGGAGGTTTTAAGCAATATCTATCACCCCTAGGTTTTAGATAAGGTAGCACATTGCAACTACTATCAAAATTACAGCCAAAACTCCTAAGATTATTTCTAATCAAAGTTTAAAATTAAAAACACTAAGTAATTAATTTTAACGTGCAAGCCTAATCTAGATGTCACGCAATCAATCTAGATAAAACATACACGAGCATGGCAATAACATTTAAGTATAAAACAATACACGGGTTCATATTTATTTGAGACAATAATCAAGTTCTAAGATTAATAAACAAATATACGAAGTCAAAACCAAATATGTAATCAAAACATGAATAGTGTTCAACCCAACCTAGGTAGTACTAAAAAGTTAGCTACTCATAACGTTTATAAACATTAAACACGATAAAAAAGTTGCAAACTTTAGTAGCATAAACAAGAGAAATGACGAAACAAAGAAAAATAATCGAAAACGAAACAAAACCGAATGATCTTCAATACTTGAATGCTCCAAATTATTGCTCTCCGATCTTGCTCTTTGCTTTAAGATTGCTCTCTCTCTAATCGTACTCCAAAAACCAAATTCAAGCTCAAACAATAAAATATATATATATTTTTTCTTTTTAGTGTACTCATTTTTTATACCTTGCAACCAATGGCCCGATTTCTTTATGGCCTCCTTTTTATTCCAAACAATAACTTGACCAATAAGTTTACGTGGGCCTGTTGTAAATCTATTTTTTTTACCCTTAAATTTGACCTTAAATTTGACCTCGTAAACTTTTCATAAAAATTTAGATTTGAATTATTAATTAATAAAAATAATGGATTACAATTATATTTAATAAGTTAAATTTAATTTACTTTAAATGCATTATTTTTACTCGTTAACTCTTAAAACTTACCAAATCCAAATATGAATAAATTAGATGTAATATATAATAACAAGTGATCAAAAACTATTCAAAAAGTGTAGGAGACATTTGTAGAATTCATATATTATTTTAACCACATCAAATATCCCCACACTTAAACTTTGTTTGTCCCTAAGCAAAAATCATCTCACGACATATTTAACATTAACAAGTTTTACAAAAGTGTAAAACCAAATTAGCGCAACCCGTTTTCCCTAAAGACACAATCAACTATTTAATCACAATCAATAGAATTACAACTTAACAGCAACCATGATACCAATTTTAAAAAAAATAGACGCACTAACTAAGCTCAGTTAATTTAAAGATTTTAAACACCCAATAATCCACATCGTCTCACAATGCTCTCTCCTCTCGGTTTATTTATTGGACTAGTATAAGATGTACTAGTTTATATCTGTGGTACTCTTGATATCATCACGACATGACATTATCATAAGCTTGTAAAGGTATCACATCTACACCAACTAACAATTAAACTTTGCACAAATCAAGTAGGTCTTACATGGGTTGTAACGTGGCCAAGGTGCAAGGTAGGAATAAACAAAGGGAAAAAAAAGCTAAGGTGTTAAAGAAATCCAACTTCGCTAGCCTAAACACGAACATAATGCGCAAATGATAACGAAACAAAGGACCGAATTTGAATCCTTTAACAAACTACTAATAGACATTTTTTTTTCATTTTTTTCTCATTTTTTTATTTTTTTTTTCAATTTTTTTTCATTCTTTTTTTCTCTCTCTCTTTTTTTTAACTTAGATAAACTAATCAAACATAACAATTAAATCATACTATTTAAATACTAACTTAGTCGGATTTCTAAAACACACGGGTTAACACAAAAAATGGGCTTAAATAAACAAAGGCTAGGCTTAACATGGGTATAAACAAAAGGAAATGGTAAATAAACCGCTCAACAAGGCTAACTAGCGGATAATTTCAGGGTAGGGTAATCACAGGCTAAACACAAGGCTGAATCCTAGGTGCCTCTATCATTTCTGTGCAAGTTCAAAGTTCATGGTCTCAACGCGTATAACCTAGACAAGTTCTGAAATGCATGTATGTGTGACATAAACGCTCAAACAAAGAAATGCATGTAAAATGCAAATAATCAAGAATTAAAGGCTCAATCTCACATGAAAACGGAGGTAATCAAGGTATAAGTTGTGGACAATTGCATGTTTATTATCTCTCTATTTGCCTCACTTAATTAGACGTCCATACCATATTATTTTGAAAATCGCTTGTTAAGTTAACTTAATCATGTGACCTGAAAAGTTAATCATGCTTTAGGTTTAACTAGTTAGCGCTAATCGGCATCACACCATGATTCGTGCAAGTCGTGCTTTATATGTGTGGATGAGTTGTACTTAGCATTTTTTTTCTGATTTTTTTTTTGAATTTCAGGGATTAATTATTATCAAATCAAAATGCAAAATATTTTAGTTTTGCCAACTAACCCCATCCCCACACTTAAATCGAACATTGTCCCTAATGTTCGAACAAATAGATATAAGCAATTAAAATAATAAGAGTGTAAGAAATGGGAAAACTGAAACTCCTCTGATATGTAAGGTGCAATGACAGAAAATCTACTGAAAATGTATGTGTCATCGTCACACTTGAACTTGACTAAGAACCTTAAGCAGATGATCATTCAGCTCCGAGCAATAACCTGAAATCAAAGACAAACACAAAAGCATCCGGTACAAAGAAATAAAAATAAATAGTAAAGTAAAATAAAAATAAAAACAAACCCTCGGGTTGCCTCCCGGAAGCGCTTGGTTTATTTACGAGTCATCAGCCAGACTCGAACCTTTCAATCAGGTTCCTACAGGGGCGAGGTCAACCACTTCTTCCTCGTTCTCAATCATCGGCCCGCTAATGTAGTGCTTCAAACGATGGCCGTTTACCTTAAACGTCTCTCCATCCTTTTCCTCGATTTCAATTGTTCCGTAAGGAAATACTTCGCGCACAGTGTATGGTCCCGACCATCGGGACTTTAATTTTCCCGGAAACAATTTCAATCGTGAATTGTACAGCAACACCTGATCCCCACACTTGAATTCTTTATTACCTTTCCGATGGCGATCATGTAATTCTTTCGTACGTTCCTTGTATCGTGTAGAATGTGCGTACGCATGATCTCTCAATTCCTCCAACTCGTGCAACTGGTGAAATCGATTCGCTACAGCCGTGGACATATCTAAATTCACTGTTCGTAATGCCCAGTATGCACGATGCTCCAACTCCACTGGTAGATGACACGCTTTCCCATAAATCATCCGAAACGGTGTAGAACCGGTCGGTGTCTTATATGCCGTGCGGAAAGCCCAAAGTGCGTCATCTAACTTGTCGGCCCAATCCTTGCGATTTGATCCGACTGTTTTCTCCAGAATCCGCTTGATACCCCGGTTACTTACCTCAACTTGCCCACTAGTCTGTGGATGATAAGCCGTTGCAAGCCGATGGGTGACCCCATAGCGTTGCAAGGCTTTCTCCATCTGCGCATTACAGAAGTGGGTCCCTCGATCACTAATCAGGGCTTTGGGGGTACCAAAGCGGGAAAACAACTGCTTAATAAATCTCACAACAACCCTAGCATCATTTGTAGGCAAGGCTTGAGCCTCTACCCACTTGGAAACATAGTCTACGGCTACTAGGATGTACTTGTTCCCGCGAGATGGCAGAAACGGGCCCATGAAATCGATGCCCCACAAATCAAAAACCTCACATGCCTGAATGGCGGTCTGTGGCATCTCATTCCGGGATGAGATATTTCCTACTCTCTGACACGCGTCACAACTCCTCACAAACTCATACGCGTCCTTAAAGATCGACGGCCAATAAAACCCAACGTCGAATACCTTCTTCGCTGTCAAACTCGCTCCATAGTGACCACATGTTGGTCCTGAGTGGCAATGCCTCAAAATCCTCCTTGCTTCATCACCGTGTACGCACCTACGTACAATCTGATCTGCTCCAATGCGGAAGAGGTAGGGGTCATCCCAAATGTAATGCTTAACATCTGCAAAGAATTTCTTCTTTTGTTGATGTGTCATGCCTCTCATCAGAACCCCTGTCGCTAAGTAATTAGCTAGATCTGCAAACCATGGAAAACCCTCTTCCTGTGCTTTCACAAACATTAGTGTCTCATGAGGAAAGTTATCATCAATCATGTCCTCCTTAATCTCCTCACGCCCGGAGTCCTCTAAACGTGACAAATGGTCCGCTGCTACATTCTCTGCACCTTTCTTATCTCTAATCTCAATGTCGAACTCCTGAAGCAGCAAAATCCATCGTATCAATCGTGGCTTAGCGTTCTGCTTACTAAACAAATACTTAAGGGCAGCATGATCTGTGTAAACAATAGTCTTAGAAAGGACGAGGTAAGATCTAAACTTATCGAATGCAAAGACTACTGCCAACAACTTCTTCTCTGTCGTGGTGTAATGCTCCTGCGCATCAGTGAGCGTCTTACTCGCGTAATATATCGGGTGAAAATGTTTATCCCTACGCTGACCTAAGACCGCTCCTATTGCATAATCACTCGCGTCACACATCAACTCGAAAGGTAAACTCCAATCTGGGGCGACCATAATCGGAGCATTCACCAACTTCTCCTTTAGAAGCTCAAAAGCACTCTTACACTCTTCAGAAAACACAAATGGCACATCTTTTTCTAGGAGTTGCGTCATCGGCCTCGCAACCTTAGAGAAATCTCTAATGAAACGTCGATAAAAACCAGCGTGGCCTAAGAAACTCCTAATAGATTTAACCGATGTGGGTAGCGGAAGCTTGCTAATAGTCTCAATTTTTGCCTTATCAACCTCGAGCCCCGCGTGTGAAATCTTATGCCCTAAAACAATGCCCTCCTTTACCATGAAGTGGCACTTCTCCCAGTTCAGCATGAGGTTGGTCTCTTCACATCGAGCCAACATCCTCTCCAAACACTCCAAACAAGAATCAAAGGAGCTCCCAAACATAGAAAAGTCATCCATGAAAACCTCCATAGAGTCCTCGATCATGTCCTGGAATATAGCTACCATACACCGCTGAAAAGTAGCTGGAGCGTTACATAACCCAAATGGCATGCGACGATACGCAAAGGTGCCATACGGGCATGTAAAGGTCATCTTTTCTTGATCCTCCGGAGCGATGGGGATCTGGAAATAGCCTGAAAAGCCATCAAGAAAACAGTAAAACTGTTGCCCTGACAAACGCTCAAACATCTGATCGATAAAGGGAAGCGGAAAATGGTCCTTCCTCGTGGCGTCATTCAGTTTGCGATAATTAATGCAAACTCGCCACCCGGTGACTGTCCTCGTCGGAATTAACTCATTCTTCTCATTAGTCACCACTGTCATCCCCCCTTTCTTGGGAACAACCTGCACGGGACTCACCCACTTCGAGTCAGAGATGGGGTAGATTAATCCTACATCTAACAATTTAATCACCTCCTTCTTAACTACCTCTTGCATGTTAGGATTTAATCTCCTCTGACTCTGTCTAACAGGCTTATACTCATCTTCCATGAGTATCTTATGCGTGCAGAATGAAGGGTTGATACCCTTGATATCCATCAGCTTCCACGCAATCGCCTGCTTGTGTGCCTTTAGCACATCCACCAATCTTTTCTTCTCATCCTCTGTCAATCCAGCAGAAATGATGACAGGTAACTGAGATCCCTCATCTAGAAATGCATACTCTAAGTGAGATGGCAATTCCTTAAGCTCTAAGGATGGGGAGTCTCAACCGACGGCTTCTCTATTGGTTCCTCTCTCGTAATCACCTCACACACGTTGGCCTCCTTGACAAACGAACTTTCACGATCTACCAAGTCATGCTCAAAGGCAAAAGCAGTCAACTCGGTTTCCTGGTTCTCCCTAACCATGATCTGTGAGTCTGTCTGATCTGATCTGATAAACTCTCGAAAACTCGTAGTCACCTGTGTCCAAATGGTATCTATGAAGTATAAGGTGTCATCCTGATCATGTGTGTTTTTCATAGATTTGTTCACGTCAAATGTAACCGTCTCATCCACAACTCGTAAGGTAAGCTTGCCATCAAGGACATCAATCAATGCCCTCGCAGTAGCTAGGAAAGGTCGTCCTAAGATCAAGGGGACCTTCTCGTCCTCATCCATATCTAAAATCACGAAATCAACAGGAAAAACGAACTTATCTACCTTAACGAGCATGTTCTCTACGATCCCTCGCGGATACTTCACTGACCTATCTGCCAACTGAATGCTCATGCGTGTCGGCGCAGGCTCGCCTAGGTCTAGCTTAGCAAACACAGAATATGGCATCAAATTGATGCTAGCACCTTGATCTGCCAAAGCATTACTCACAGACAACCCACCTATGATACATGGAATAGTAAAACTACCCGGATCAGTCATCTTCTGTGGTAGTTTGTTCTGCACAGCAGCCGAACACTCCTCGCTTAACGTCACAGTTGAGATCTGCTCCAATTTCTTCTTATTCGTAAGCAGATCCTTCAGAAACTTAGCATACTTAGGCATGTGCTGTAATGCCTCCACAAAAGGTAAGTTCACCTTGAGTTGCTTAAACATCTCAAGGAACTTCCCATACTGCTCCTCAGACTGATGCTGAGCCAATCGTCCTGGATATGGAAGTCTGTCAAAGTGTACTAATGGCTCCTTTGCCTTCTTCTTCTCAGTAACCTTCTCTAAGGACTCCTCTGGCTGTGCTGTACTTGCTGGGCGCAGCCTCTGTTGCACCTTGTCAGTAGGAGTCTCCATCTCTATCTCCTCATCAACCTCCTCCTCAATCACTGGAGGAAGCTCAACCACACCAGACGACTTACCACTCCTTGTCGTCACAGCTTTCACATGCGCATTTGGATTCTTCACTACATTACTAGGTAGGCCTCCAGGTTGCCTTTCCTGAAACATATCTGATAAGTGCCCTACAGTCCTTTCTATATTCTGCAATAATGCTCCTTGATTCTTGATCATGGCCTCGTTCTCCTGGAACCTAACCTGATACGCCTGATCTCTAGCCTGCGCTTCCTTATACCTAGTGTCATCCCTCGCCATGAACTGAGTCAACATCTGTGACTGCTGCATCATCATCTCCTCAAGGGTGGGCTTCTTCTCTCCCTGACCTATGCCACTAGTCTGACCACTACTCGAACTCTGATTCTGAAATAAACTCTGAGTACGCGGTTGAAGACCCGGTGGGTTCCCACTCCTCCAGTTCTGCTGATTCCTCCAACCGGGATTATAAGAATTACCGAAGGCATTTCCTTGCATCCGGTTGGGATTGTTGACAAAGTCAACCTGCTCCTGAAAACTATCAGCAGAAATAGGACAATCAATAGTATCATGACCACCCCGACAGATCTCACAGACCTGCTTCTTCTTCTGCAGGTCTGCTACCATCTTAGCTAATGCCTCAACCTGGGCGGCTAAAGCAGTGCTAGAATCAACTTGGTGCACTCCTCGCTGAGTAGCAACTGGGGCTCTGGAATCAGGATACTCATAACTACTCATGGCTAGGTCCTCAAACATCGTGTTACACTCCTCAACGGTCTTGGTGGTCATCAGATTACCACCGGCAGTAGTATCCAGCATGTTCCTCGTTGCTGGAGTAACTCCATTGTAAAACTTCTCAATCAACGCCCAGTCCTCCAAACCATGATGTGGACACTTGTGCACTAGCTCCTTGAAACGCTCCCAGGTCTCGTAGAAAGTCTCTCCCGACTTCTGCTGAAATTAATGAATCATGCTCCTCAGACGAGCGGTCTTCGAAGGGGGAAAATACTTACACAAGAACTTGTCTTGCATATCAGCCCAAGTAGTGATGGATCCTGTGGGCAGGGACTCAAGCCAGCTGTGGGCGCGGTCAGTAAGAGAAAATGGAAAGAGGCGCAACTTGCATGCGTCCTCAGAAACACCGTTCAGCTGAAAGGTGTCACGGATCCTCGCGAAGCGAGCCAGATGAGAGTTAGGGTCTTCAGCAGGCAACCTGTGAAATTGAACAGTGTTAGTGACCATGGAAATGATCTGGGGAGGGATTTGCCAATTATTGGCAGTGATAGGTGGACGTGCAATACTAGACCTAGCTCCGGCAGCAGTGGGCTTGGCGTAGTCGGCAATCACTCTCCTTGCTGGTGGTTGTTCGTCGGCCATTGTAGAATCTGTGGCGTAAGTGGATTCGCTGTCGTAAGAATCTTCCTCGGTCTCAAGCTCCGTGTCGGACTCGTTCGAATGTCGATCGAACACACGCCCTGGATCTTCAAGTGGTTGAAACTCAGGTGGTCCGGCAGAACGGGTGTGGCGCATAAACTAAAAGAATATTAAAAAGGAAAAAGAAAATTAAATTTACCTAACAAATGAAGGCATAAAAAATAAAAAGATAAAAAGACAAAATACTAACTAAAGGCACAATTAAGCAACTAAGTGAAAATCAAACTAAAAGAAATGAATAAATAAACTCTAAACTAGAAAGCAAATGATTAGATCCCCGACTCGGGTCGTTCTCAAAATCGCCAAAACAGTGTCCCCGGCAACGACGCCAAAAACTTGTTGTGTGAAAAATGTATATATTAATTTATTGCAGAAACGATTTTCACAATTTAGTTTTAAAAATTGGAAATTCCCAACTAAACTTCACACAAACGGCAAGTGTACCGACCGTGATATAGTAAAGTTTAGGTAAGTCCGGATATCGAATCCGCGGACACTAATGGCGGCTCTCGATAATAAACATTTGTCGACTTCTAACCTAATTAATTTTAATATTTTAAGTTATTAATATTAATAAACAAAACAAACAATTTGACTAAAATTAATTAATGGAAACACGACGAAAGAAATAATCAAATAAGAATTCAAACTTTGAAACTTGAATACGGTCAAATATGTTAAATAACTACCTAGGTAGGAATCCAACTAACATGTAATGACACAAAGGCAATGACTCGTATGACTACCTCCAAAAATACGAATCTAGGGTTAACTAGGTATGTTGCTACTCCCTAAGAAAACCAGAGACACGTGTGAAGCACAAGATAGGTTTATTAAAATGTCTAATGGAAGATCACCCCTAGGTTTTCTACCACATTATCTTTAAAATTATATTTTCTAACCCTAAGATGAAGGACAACTTAATAAAATCCAGTTAAATACCCTAAGACACTGACACCACGAATGAAAGGCAAAACACGCTCTCGCGAAATCTAAACCTAACAAGCAACGGGTAGGAGGTTTTAAGCAATATCTATCACCCCTAGGTTTTAGATAAGGTAGCACATTGCAAATACTATCAAAATTACAGCCAAAACTCCTAAGATTATTTCTAATCAAAGTTTAAAATTAAAAACACTAAGTAATTAATTTTAACGTGCAAGCCTAATCTAGATGTCACGTAATCAATCTAGATAAAACATACACGAGCATGGCAATAACATTTAAGTATAAAACAATACACGGGTTCATATTTATTTGAGACAATAATCAAGTTCTAAGATTAATAAACAAATATACGAAGTCAAAACCAAATATGTAATCAAAACATGAATAGTGTTCAACCCAACCTAGGTAGTACTAAAAAGTTAGCTACTCATAACGTTTATAAACATTAAACACGATAAAAAAGTTGCAAACTTTAGTAGCATAAACAAGAGAAATGACGAAACAAAGAAAAAATAATCGAAAACGAAACAAAACCGAATGATCTTCAATACTTGAATGCTCCAAACTATTGCTCTCCGATCTTGCTCTTTGCTTTAAGATTGCTCTCTCTCTAATCGTACTCCAAAAACCAAATTCAAGCTCAAACAATAAAATATATATCTTTTTTCTTTTTAGTGTACTCATTTTTTATACCTTGCTACCAATGGCCCGATTTCTTTATGGCCTCCTTTTAATTCCAAACAATAACTTGACCAATAAGTTTACGTGAGCCTGTTGTAAATCTATTTTTTTACCCTTAAATTTGACCTTAAATTTGACCTCGTAAACTTTTCATAAAAATTTAGATTTGAATTATTAATTAATAAAAATAATGGACTACAATTATATTTAATAAGTTAAATTTAATTTACTTTAAATGCATTATTTTTACTCGTTAACTCTTAAAACTTACCAAATCCAAATATGAATAAATTAGACGTAATATATAATAACAAGTGACCAAAACTATTCAAAAAGTGTAGGAGACATTTGTAGAATTCATATATTATTTTGACCACATCAGTTGGATCACATGTTATATGTTGTAGTACATAGAGATACCTAGCTATTTAATCAAACCAAAAATCCTAAAGTGATATCATCACAATATAGCAAAAAATAAATGCATCCAAACTTAATCACTACATCATTTAAATATCCATAAATTAAATGGTCTAAAAATCCGAATTAAACATATTAATTTAATTGTTTATAGATAATAAGGTGGAGAGGGCGGTAGTTAAGTCTTTAAAGGTCCATCTAAGGCGGCACCTATCCTTTTGACACTTGTAATTTAAACTTCACCTGAAATACACACGCAAAGTACGTCAACATAATGTTGGTAAGCTCATGAGTTAAGACACGTTATCTTTCATGACAAATATAATATTCAATAAATTTGATAATGACAATAACCATAATATAATATCCACGGTGCACTGTATAATGTAGCACAATCAAACCTGACCTAGACTTTTCCCGCCCAAGTGCTAAAATATCCCCTAACACGTTACTACTAAATGGTTGGGTTTAAATGTGCCCTGCTAAGCACGGTTAATTGACACTAATTTTTGACACAACAATTATTGAATTTCAATGAGGGTTTCTCTGCATAAAAGGCTCATTGTGCGCGAGTAATTCCCCAAATAATACTATCTACAAATCACGCGGCTCCTAATGGAGTTAATGATTTTACTCCGTTCGGGGACAAGAGCATGTAGTATTGCATCATAAAATAATATCTAATGAGTATGTATTTTACCCTAAAAGCTTTAAAGCAGAAAGGGGGTTCATGAGACTCGCCTGTGGGTTAATCACATGGTTACTTGAAAGGTTTGGATGCTACTGACCGGAAGAGTTCCTATGTTTATTTCAAATGAGTTAGTACGTTTATTAAGAGATCAGATAAGCCCAACCCTCATGTTTTGTATTTGCCTTCTTTAGCTTGGAGTGTTAAATTACACACATGTAATATTATTTTAGGTCATTCAGTTTTGGTTAGTATCGTTAGTTTGCTTAACGTTAGGTCATTATCTTATAATTTCTGATTATTATTGTTCTTATGTGTGTGATATAGTCCTAAAATAACAAGGTTTTAACAGTTGGCAAGATTGGTTAATCAACTTCACTGGATTTACATTTTTACCCTAAAGTATGGGATTTTGCTCTATAATTACTTATAATATCTTTTATAGTTTGTAGTGGATTAGGCTACTGTGATAAATTGTTTTTTATGTTATTTGGTCTTTCTTAATGGTTTCTAGAGTTTGTTTTCGGTTTAAGTGTTTTATGGAGTTACATTTAGAGACTTTCTTATTTGAGGTCATTGAATGGTCCAAATGGTGATTTTTGCCTTAATTATAACTTGTTTAAATAATAATTGGTCTCTAGCTTGTTAAGGGTATGGTCATAGGATTTATGAGTTCTTATTGTGTTCTTAAACGTGTACCGTATTGTTTTTCAGGTATGTTTGTAATGTAAGATTAAATCCTTGGTTTATTAAAATTTTATTTATGATTAAGTTGTATGTTATATTTTACTAGAAAATCATCAACTTCAAGGGATTAGGGACAAGAGAACTAGACCCTACCCTCTCATATATCTCCCTTATTTTGCCCCCGCCCCCATTCATCTATTCCTTTTCACTCCACAAGCACCACTACTCACTTCTCCAACTCTTGCTAACTCTCCAAGTGTTCTCTCCAACAATCTCACATCCTCTTGTGCTCCAAAACAACAAAACTCCAACTATTTGAAGCCTTGGCCGACCTAAGTGAAGACACCATCATAATCATCAAACCAAGGTAATCACACAACTCATACACTTGTACGTTTCTAGTTTTTATCTGGTTATTTATATATTTTAAGATTTTTCTTATTATTAAATCGGTAGTTATTTAATATAAATGCTAAATTTTTGTATAATCTTCTGAAATATTTTAAATTTTATAATATTTAGTTTTTAACTTATACTGGCCTTTAATTAACTATTAGCTACTGGAAATTTTGGGTCATAAACTTTTTTGTGTAGGTTTCAGGGTTTAAACGTTATTGGTTCATGTTTTAACGGGTTTTTGGGTTTTGGTTGACTCTGGTCAACTTTTTGTCATATATAGTTTTAACATCCATTTCCATCCATGATAAGACCAGGCCTAACCTCTTCTATTGAACAGTGTTTCCTTGCCATTTCAAGTCCTCGCTTCAGCCTTGAAACCCCATGATCCACCATTGTATCAAGGTACTTCGTTAACACCCGAAAACATGCGAAACATCGCGTAACGTCATGGTAGTGACATGATAAACCTCATGACATCTCAACTTCTTCTCAACCCTTAAATCACCTTATTTTAAAGTAAATAAAATGATACAAAAACTTTCTTACAACCCACCCTGGTCACAACAGTTTTGATGAATCTAGTCCATCCGAAAAACCCGTTTTTCATAAAATATGAAAGTGTATAATTTAAGTGTATAAATAATGATTTAAATATTTATGAAAGTTAAGTTTACTTGTTAAATCTAAGAATAAAATTTCATAACTTATAAAATTGTTGTTTGTATTTTATGGTTAAGGAAAAGTGTAAAAATACACTAATTATTGTAAAAAAACTCAAGAAATCAAGTTGGGGACCTAAACTACTGAAATATGGGGTTAACTACTTATTATATATCTTATAAGTCTTTTGGGGAATGGAAAACCTGAGCTAAATGACCTAATGTAGAAAAACTAGGACTTAACAGACACTTAACGAGACTAGCCGAGCTAGGTAACGAAAATGGTGAAACTATGAAATTATATTTATATAAAAATTCTAATAGACTTATCATATTAACAGAAGCCTAGAAATTAAATTTTATAATTTTTAGAATTTATTTTATTGGTACTTTAAAACAAAGAAATTATTAATAACGGGCTTAAGAGCAATATTAGTGAAAACTCCAGAACTTAAGAATGATATGTTTGTATGTATGCAAGTGTATGTATGCATGCATGTATGTATACGTGTGTGTGGATTGTGGATGGTATAAACACATATGTATATATTATGTGTATGTGAACCCGTGTGGGGTGTGTGTGTGTATATATATATATATTAGGTGTGTGTTATTAGTTTTAGGAGTTTAATAAAAGTTATATAAGTATTAATATGATTTTTTATCTTTTTAAAAGAGTTGATGGAATAATGTTGGATCATCCATCTAGATATGATGTGACTAATCATGTATTATACTTGATTATGATTTATCTATTTATTTATTTGTGATTTTAGAACTTAGAAGATCATAATTTTATTATTTAATTTATATGTCTATTATTTTATAATTCTTTTGGTTACGTTTATTAAGTTTTGTTTATGATCTTAAGTGGTATTAGTTGTTATGGTCTCGTTTAACTCTTTTGCTCCGGCAAACCGGGGTTAACGGTTTAGAATTTTAATATTTGTTAGAATTTTCACGTGCTTAATTTATAAATCAATATTAATTTGGTAAATTTTCGTTTTCTAAGGTGTCGGGCCCGTGACCCATTTGGTCGGTTCAACATGCCCTATAATCAAATGATGGTCCATTGGCCCATATTTGTTATGCGGGTCGACCCGCGTAACAAATATGGGCCAATGGACCATTTGGGTTAGTGTATTGCCGTATTGGTGTGGGCTTAAGCCCAAAGTTATTGGGCCCAATTCTTGGGCTCCTAGATCGGGTTTGGTGTCAAAGTGTGACCCAATAAGATTTCTAAATTTTTTTCCAGACCCAAAAACCAAGGTCGTCACAGTTAGACCTAATCGAAATGGGTCCGCAAGTTGAACATGACTTCGGGTTTTAGCAAGCAAACAACCTTGCCTTCTACGCTTCTTATATACCACAATTATTATCATGATCATAACTTGACAGCCTAACTAACTTCAATGTTGGAATGCTGCTGAACCTACTACTCTTGAGCCTTCTCACGAGTTTTTTTTGTGGTTGTGGTGAACATAATATAAATAAATTAATTAACTGTTTGATTGAAACGGTTATTCCTCGTTGGGCTATTAGAAACGGAAAACATGGGAGCCCAATGAAGTGTAATTAGCCCACTCGAGAATTAGAACCCATTTAGGAGGAGTCAATGTGTACTTTCATATGTTTTTTAATTTGTTTAGCATTATGTTTGTTTTTTGTCAAGTTACGTATCTTATATAATATCCAAGGGATAGAGGGTTGAGTATTGTATTTAGTTTTTTTTTCATTCGGGTTATAATAAAAGAAAAGATGTCTTGGATGCTGTCCCTCTCATAAAATAATAAAATATTATGTGTTCTCTTATGATTTTCTATTTGATATAAGTTGCCTCTAACAATTAGTATTAGCGCTTGCCATTTGAAAATCCTGGAGTTTGAAGAAGAATAATGGTGTGTGAATCCATGGTTGTGAGGCTACTAAGGCTTGTAGTTTGATTATAATTAATTTGAGAATAATCAAGAAGGAGATCTGTGGTTGATTGTGATCGACCGTATTGAACAAGTAAAACATGGTTGAGCGGGGGTGTAAGCGGCGCAACCCCTGCACATGGAGGAGGAAGTGGTGCAAACCAACCACAAATCAAGCAATTGTGGTTCATAATGAGGTTGGTTCGTCAAACTTAACATGGCCAATGTTAACAAACACGAAGTACAATACTTGGACTGTCATGATTAAAGCAATACTTAGATGCCCAGAATTTGTGGAAGGTTATGTATCCATATATTGAGGAGGCTGTCAATGGGAAAATAATACAAGATAGCGCGTGCCATGATCTATTAAACTCATCCACAAGATATATCGGCTCGTGTTGCTGATACTTCCAAGTTATCAAAAAACATGAGAGGCTTCCTGGCTACTGTTTCTCGTATCATGTTCAACAATCCCGACTCCAAACCCTAAACGTGACTTTGACGAAATAAAAATAGATGCAAAGCATTCAACATATGCTATGTACAACTCGCCAAGCAATTAAGTCACACAAGCCATTCATATTAAGACACTCATTGTTTGTTTAATAACGTTTAAACAAAAAACTTGACTGTTAGGATCAAGTATTGAACGAAATACTAACTGATAAACGCGTATACCGAATCAAATAGTGCGGAATCCTATTTGATTGGCGATCCAATCAGTGAGAACGCATGTAGAATCAATTGTAGATTGAAACTAAACGTTAAGAACGATTGGTAATCGATCTAGTGCGATCTATGAACTTGGAACAAGTTCTTGGAGATCTCTGGATGGCTAGGGTACGTATGTATGCGAACTGATCCGTTTTTCCACGATATAAGTGGTATTTATAGGTAAGTGTTTCTCATTCGGGCGACTGAACCACAAGTATGGTTCAGTCGTGCGATTGAGCCATGCGGCTGATCCATTCGCATGACTGAGTGTTCAGTCGTGCGACTGAGCCAATCTCATGTTACAATCATGCGACTGATCCAGTCTCCTGGTTCAGTCGTTGGATCAGTCGTGTGACTGAGTCATTCGCATGAAGTTGTTCATGCGTATGGTCCATTAGCATGGGCCATTCGCATGAGAACTTCACATTACTAAGTTTGAATATATTTCTTAAATATTACATTACTAAGATTAATTCAAATAACCACAAACCTATATAGTTAGTCCACTAAGCGATAAACTACTAATCAATGAAATAATAAACATTATAAGTTCAACCATACATTTTATTTCATTAAGTACCCATTCAATTACATATACTCATTCAATCAAGAGTCTTTCATTATAAATATCAAACGATTACATCAGTGTAACAAAGTGAAAGTCATTTCCATTTAAGCACACTATAACTAGAACTAGGGACATGTGTACCAACATTGACCATCTCTATAATATCACGTATGCACTCATCAATTGAGATTGATTAAACCTTTGATTTTTCTAAAATTATTTAAGTCATCTCCAAAAACATTGTTTTGTAAAAAGTGCATGCTATCTGTGTCTAAAAATCATTTACAAGTCCTATAATGTAACACCCTCAATCTTATAACAATATAATACAATAAAGAGGGTGCTACTAGTTGGGTTATTATAACAACTCAGAGACTACAAACGCAGCGGAATTTTATATATATTAAAACTGTTTACATCGCTAACAATATTTACAAGACTTTAACTGACATTTCAAAACTTTGTTAAACTTCAAATACATCGTTCCCAAAACCCAACATTTGTGGCCAGTATCATACACCATAACCGGAAGCTAACTCTATGGGGGACCATCACGAGCAACTCTATCACTGCCTGGCATGCATAAGAAAATAAACACCAAATCAGATAAACTGGTGAGTTCTAACATACACCACATTTCAATAACAATAACCCATCAACTGTTACCATACCGAATAATTCACACACATTCATCAGTCCATTTATTTATCCCAGTATTGATATGCATATCGAATACCCACAGTGTATTTATGGACCTCTTTTATCAATTTTTAATTTGGTGGGTCAAACCTCCACCTCGCGCATTGACGGGTCAAACCTCCGTCTATAGTTTGGTGGGTCAAACCTCCACCTCGCGCGTTGACGGGTCAAACCTCCGTCTATAATTGGCGTTGACGGGTCAAACCTCCGTCTATAGTTGGTGGGTTAAACCTCCACCTCGCCATTAACCACAATTTACCACTTTCAACTCATATTCACATCTTTATTTATTTATGTGCATTCCAGTGCCCGATTTTTTGTCAAACCAACATTGTCAAACGACATAACACATTAAAAGGGCAATTAGAACTCACCTTAATGTTTTCAGCAAGTGGTTATCAATCCAAATACACTAAGGCAGCTAAAACTTCTCCTTCTCAAAACAAATCTAAAACAACAACCCTAACTTAGTCAAATCACCCTAGCTGATCACTTCACACGACTAAGGCTATGCGACTGGACTCATTCGTACGACTGAACAAGCGACTGAGCTTAGTCGTACGAATGGACCATACGACAGAGGTGCGGATGAGCTATAACAGGGTCTGTGCGAATGACCTCCATTCGTGCGATTGGTTCATGCGATTGAACTTCAATCGCACGTTTGAACAATGCGATTGACTCAGTCGTACGAATGGGTCATTCGACTGGGCTCATTCGCTGAAACGGATCAGCAGCTGTGTTCTTGACATATTTGATCCAAAAACTCGAGTTTTAACCATTTGGATTATACCATATTCACAACAGAACATATACACTTTATTTACAATCGTTTCGGGTCCCTATTTCATCAAATTTCACAAAAACTAGAATCCGAACACTCACTTTTCAGCTTAACAGTAAGATTGAACAGAAACCCCAATTTAAAACATGTTTTTGGATCAATTACAATCACATACACAGCTTAACATATTCAAGAATCGATCCGTACCAAGCAAAACTTACCAAAACGGAGCTAGTTTGATCAATTGGGCAAGAACAGGGTGTTTGGGTTCGAGAGGAACAAGGGAATGAGGTTATAGCAGATAAAATCTGCTTTTAACACCCTTAACCGCCCTACTTATCCTACATGCCAATTTTTAGCCGACATACTCAATCGCACGACTGGCTTATTCGCACGACTCAATCGTACGACTGAGCCCATACGCCCGTCATTCGTGCGATTGAGCTTCATTCGCACGTATGGCATGCGACTGAACACTAAATTTAATTAAATATATAATATTGAACTTTTGAATGTTACATATCACATGTGTATATGGATCCCTCTCTAGTAAACTTAAAGTGAAAGTCTACAAACCTAAAACACATGAGATTTTTGTGTGGTTAAATTTAAAAATATAATAAGTCTTTGTCTTAGCTAGGTTAACACAATACATAAAAGGTATTGTTAGAGCATATCTACCAATGGTTAATGATGCTAAGTGGAATGCTAAAGCCATAGGTGTGTAACTAAACAAATATAAATTCGAGTGGATCTTTACAAAGTTTGATAAAGTCAAATGTAGCATAAGGTTTTTAGGACACACTAGAGTGGTTAGAGAAATATTTTTAAAATATCATAATTGTCGATAGAGTGTGAGATTGGACAAAACACAATGTTCATAAATTTGACAAAAATACGCGACTAGGCATTACGATCACAACTTATGTTCGACTTTCGCTTTTGGCTTAATTTTTAATAAATATAAAGCGTTTTCATACCTTTACACACACTCATTTGCTTTGAAAACCCTATAATATTAATATCAAAGTGTTTATCTCTTTCCTACAAACATCAAAGAAGATACTAAAGATTGAATATCAACTTTAAAGATTAAACAACAAAAATAATGGTGAAAATCCTACTTCTTGTATTTTTTTGTTATTATTGATCCTTATTGGTAGTTAGTAACACGTCTTTTTGTGTTATTGTTGATCGTTATTAATAGTTAGTAACACTATGCCGACATGGTGAATGTTTGAAAAGTTATAATAACATTCTTTCTTCCTTTAAACTTTTATTTACTTACATATTCTTTATCTTATTTCCAAAAAAGTTTTTTCCATACTTAAATCTCTAAATGAACAACTTTTAGAAAGAAAACACATTCGCCCCCCAATTTGTTTTTCTTCGAACTAGTTTGTAAATATTGTTTTCTGCATTTACAACGCCGCATATTTAATAGACTTGAGGTAATTTATACATAATGAAGACACATTTTTTTGATGACACCTCGTTTAAATCTAAGGTGAGGTGTCACACAAACTAAGGGGCGTTTGATTTGCGAAATTTGTTATAATTGGAATTGAAACTAGAAATTGAATTGAAATTATAAGGATTGTATTTGTAATTCAATAGCTCCCATATGATTTGAAATTCAATGGAATTATAATTTATAAAAAGAATTCATATTCTAAACGCATTCCTAGTGACAAACACTCATAAAGAAATTGTAATTTATCACCCATTGCAAACCGACACCACCTCCATGACCATTGATAACCGCTGCTACATATAACCGACCACCGCCACTGTCACCGCCGACAATCGACGTTGCCGAAAACCGACCCACCGCGGCCACCAACCGATCACGCCCGTCTTCGAGAACGGACAGTCTCCATCGAACGCGTCTAAACCGACGCGGTTCAGCAGCAGCGGCGATTGATGATATGAGTTACATAATATAATATAATATATAAAATTTAAACAAATACAAATCAAAATTTACAGTACTTTATTTACCAGGTCGGTGGTAAACGGAAAGCCATTGACTTTTTTTTTTAACTTAAATATGTTGATTTCAATTGTTAGCAGCAAAGTTGGTGGTGGCTGAGCTTGTTAGAGTTTTCACCTTCTAGTTAGACAACACATGTTTGAACTTTGTAGGCTTTATTTATTTTGGTTTTTCTAATAATTTCCAATGTTGTAAAAATCGCTAGGCGCTAGTCGGGCGGTGAGGTAGGGACTAGGGATTAATCGGGATTAATCGATTTGGAAATTTTATATGTATTTTTTAGAAATTATATATATACTTAATTTTAGTACACTTCAAATATTAATAATTAGACATAAAATTAACCATCAAGTACTTCAAAAATCACATAGTTCAAAATATAAAAATTAAAACATAATAGTTCAAACACTTAAGACATCAAATAGTTTCAAAGATCAAATAGTTCAAAGATCAAACACTTCGTTATCTTCTCCATATTGTTCAATGATTTGAATACCATCCGACTCGTATTCAACATCTTCATCTACTTACTCCTTGTCCTCCGACTCAAAGTCTTCATCATATAGTTTCCTTGATGTACTTGTCCTAGCACTTGTCCTAGCACTTGTTCGATTACACAAAAACTTCATCAACACCCGCGGCATCACCAACCACATCCCAAGGTACACCCAGCTCAAATTCTTCATCTACATCATCAACAATCAATTCTTTACCCCCTGTACCATCCTCGGCTAAAAGAACTTCATGATTTCTCAATTTTCTTTTATTGTTTCTCTCCATCAAATTTGCATTAAATTGTACAAAAATAAGATCATTCATTTTAGTCGCCTCTAGTCTATTTCCTTTTTTTGTATGTACCTAAATAGTTTAAAATAAACAATAAATAATTAAATTCAACAAAAAATTTAAATATAACCTATATTAAAAGTGACTAACCCCTTTAAACATGCTCCAATTTCTTTCACGTCCGGATGAACTCGTAGTCAAATAAAGTATCATCATAGCTATTTTTTTCAAATTAGGAGTTGAGTTACCATGTGTTTCCCACCAATTTGCTACATTGTTAAAAACAAACATAATATATTAATATGATAAATATAAAGTTTTAAATGAACAATATTGTTATCTTTAGAACTTTGTATTACCCGGATCAAATTTATCATCGTTAACTTCACATCCTTTAAGTGCGATTGGACGCTCAAATTTTCCTTGCTTACTCTTGTAGATTGGCAACTCAACTGACAAGATGGCGTTTTGCATTTCATAATCTCCAGGGAATAAAACACCAACCAAATCAACCACCGCATCATTGGCATCTAAATCATCTCGAACTTTCGGATTATTATAAAAATAATATGGGTTCAAAATGTACGCTGTCAAATGTAGACATGTATCAAGTCTATTCAATGACTTTTTTGAGATGATATCAATGATAGGCTCATATGCATTTTTATTATCATTCAAAGCCTTAATAATATCATTTTTTGCCTTCTTAAGCTCACCATATATAAATCCCATTGACGGCTTCCAATCTCCATCAACCATTCGAAGGACTTTGACTAATGGGGCAAAAATTTTCAAGCAAGTAGTAACACCGCTCCAAAATGCGGGAGATATAACCGTTGCAAAGGCTAATTTCCCTTTAGCCGTCTTTGAAAACTTGCATTTCTCCCATTCTTCACTTGAAAACATATGTCTTAGTTGAGACTTTTTTTCCAACAAACTTTGTAAGGTAAGAAATGCGAAAGCAAATCTTGTAACTCCCGGTCTCACAATATTTATTTTCTTGGTATATTTTCTCATCATGGCTAATGTTTTATGATAAGAATAAATAAACACCGTTAGCTTTTTTGCTTGATCGAGAGTTTTCTTGTACCTTGGTAATCCACCGATACCTTCAAAAACAAATAAAGATATAAATACAAGTAGGCCACTAACAAATAAAGTTATAATATAAATACAATTAATTTCATTACCTTCAAGCATGAGATTAATTGTATGTGTCGCACACGATGTCTAAAAGATTGTTGGTCTTTTCTCCTTCAATATTTTTGATGCACCGATGTTATTAGATGCATTGTCGGTCACGACTTGAACAACATTTTCGGGGCCAACCTCTTCAATACACTTATCAACGTACTCAAATATGTTTTCACTAGTGTGTGCTTCATCTGAACATTCTTTAGATGATAAAAAATAGTACCTAGCTTTGAATTAACACACAAATTCATAATACTTCTTTTATTTCTATCGGACCATGCATCTGTCATAATAGAACATCCTATATATCTACATTCTTCTTCATACCTTTTCAAGGAGGCTTTAGTCCTTTCAACCTCTTTTTTTTTTAAAGTATCTCCCATCTCATATCGAGTAGGAGGCATGACATTAGGTCCAAATTGACCAGCCGCCTCTAACAGTGTTTTGAAACTATCCACTTCAAAAGCATGAAATGGAATAGCACATTCATATGCCCATTTACAAATGTATTATTTAACACGAATCATTTGCTCTTTTCGAACAACAGTGTTAAGGTTACTTTGTTTGCTTTTCTCTTTGAGCGGGTTTTCTTTGGATGTTGCAAATCTATCCATAGGACCAAAAGAACGAGGTTCCTTTAACTCTCCAAAACAATCATCGAGGTCAATTGTTTCTTTACCATTGTTTACCTCTGCTCTCAGTGATTCATCACTATCTTGTTTAGCCTTTTTTTTATTTTTCGTCTCATTAAGTGCATTTCGAACTCTTGGTTGATATTCTTTTGTTGTTTTTTTACAACTCACAACATTTCCTCCCATGCCCGCAATATGTTGTTTTAATCTATAAACTCCCCCGGACATAATTTTATCACACAAGTTACATTGCACTTTATCTAACTTATTTGCATCAGCCAACTTCCCATATTCTCAACCGATATCATCCGAGTTCCGTTTTGTACCTTGACTAGCCGTTGATTCCATAGATGCCATTTATATATCTAAACGTTATTGTAAAACTATTAGTTAATCTATAATCTATTATCTATGCAAGCAAATAACATGTACAAAACTGTTAATAAACACAATTCAAAACATATTTAAAATCTGAAAATAAGTAATAAACACAATTCAAAATCAAAAAATTCATGGTCAAAATTAGTACCCCTCAAAACTATAAAGTCAAAATTAAATAAAAGGGTCCAAGGGGATATGGTTACCGGTGGTTCGATGAACATGGGGCGGTCGAGGGAGGCTGTGGAGCTGGTCGATGAACAGGAGGGAGGCTGGAGCTGGTCGATGAACAGGGGTGGTCGCCGGAGGTTGTGGAGCTGCTCGATGAACAGGTGGGCGGCGGTTCGTGGTCGACGGAGGGGTGGTCGCCGGGAGGGGTGGTCGCCGGGAGGGGTGGTCGCCGGAAGGGGTGGTCGCCGGAGGAGCTTGACTCAAGATTTGAAGTGGCGGTTTTAGGTTTTGGTCGCCGGAGGGATGCTTGAAATGCCTAAAGAGGCTAAAACCGTAAGATTTCAGGGTTTTAAACCCAAATTGAAGCCGTTGACCGGCTTTGACTGCCTAGGCCGATTACATCGATTACAACCGATTAACGAAGATTAATCTCGACTAGAGCGATTACCGATTAATGCCCGCCGATAGCATTAAATTACTAGGGCCTAGGCCGCCTAGCGATTAATCGGGCGCCCAGGCCGACTTTTACAACGCTGATAATTTCTTTTACTTTTCTTATATTTTTTTATTTTAAATTACATTTTTAAGCAACAACTTGCGAGTCATAGTCTGCGTTTCAATCTCTAAAACCAATGCGCAACAAATTCATATGTTTACTTTATACACACAACAATAATATTATTAACGCAACACGGGTAACGAAATTTACAAAAAGTCGAAACACACAAGCCTAATATATCGTTTTTTTTATTGTTTTTCTTGAACAAGTCTAGTTTATTTTGATTAACAGGAAAACAAACGGGCTTTAGTCTCGAAAGCAACCTCATCTTACACAAAATTACGGTGGTACCACCACAAGCCACAGCTTTAGACCGCCAATTCAAAACCCTAGTTGCCGCCAAGCGTGTTGGCGCCAGATCTAAACTAATTATAATACCTCCATCGTCTCCACCGCCCAACCTCTATACATCTGCATCTCACATCTGCATCTCACATCTGCATCTCACATCTCACCACCTACGATCTCGAAAAGGTAAAAAAAAACTTGCAAATTCATCTTCAGTAGTTTCAATACGGTGCTTATCTCATAATTTTGACTGAATATATTCCACGTTCTTGATAGATCTGCTTTGATTTGTCTGGTGATTGGAGTTATTCATTTTCTAGTAGGAATTTATTGTTTGTTTAATCGAAGGAGGTTCTGATCGAATTAGAAGAAAAGATGAAATTAGCGTATATGTTTCCGATTGGTTCTTGCTTGAAATCGATCTAAAAGAACTCGCGGCCGAACACGTTTCTGTGATTGTTTTAGGTTTTTGTGTAGATTCGTCAGATTTTCATGGTGTTAGAATGCATTTAAGTTTATGAGATAGTCGCCTTACGTGTTCGTGTTTTAGTTAGGTAGAGGCGGCTCGACACATATGGTCGTTACTAGCCTACAAGTTGGTTCAAAATTGGGCATTATGTGGTTATCATCAGAATTTTTTGCTTAATGTGCTTGTCATTGTCAGGATATGTTTAACTGAATGTAAAACTAATAATCTTTTGGTTTATTGTCTTAGATGAGTGGATAGTACTATTAAGTGGTGTAGCGAATTTATGAATTTTACAGCTTAGAGTATGATAATCCTCACTTGCAATTGTTAGCTAAATTGTATTTATTTATTTATGTTGATACTATAGTACGATTTGAATATTTGATTTTGAGTACTGGCTTCAAGTTCCTGATCTTAAACTTGTGTTGTGTTTGGCTCATCACATGTTGTTCTAACAAAAAACACACTGCCAGTGACCTGATTTATAACTTATCATATCAAGTTTGAGTAGCATTGTTAAGCTTTTGGTCTGTTGTGCATAACTTTGATGTTTGGTTGCTTCACGTGTTTAATATATTAGTACTTCTATTTATTTATGAAATCATTGTTTAAATCTATATTAGTACTTCTATTTATTTATGAAATCATTGTTTAAATCTACCAGGTGTTTTTCCTTCAGACAGAACAATTGCACCACAATAGAGTGTTGAGGTAATACTCTAAACAGTGTGCTGGGTTGGTTGCCAATAATGAGTTTAAGAGGTTGCAGTTCTTCTCACTTCATCTGGAGTACAAAAGATAATGAAGTGAAAAAAGTTCACAACATGGATTCACGTGGAAGACCAAGTTTAAAGTTCAAGAAGCTAGAAGAAATATATCAACATGCAGATGCTGAATGCACACCCCTGCCTTTGGCAGAGAGAGAAACAAGAGAAAGAAATGGTTTTGATGTTGAGGAGAATGAATCTGGTTTTCCATCAAAAGAAAACATTCTTGAGGATCTAACGTTGTCACAGTTCAGGAAAAAACTTAAAGGAAAGAAAAGGAAGGGTTTAGAATCTGTTCTTCTGACGCCAAAAGAAGAGGATGATGATTCTGATCTCACCGAACCATTGTGTAAATTTAGAGTTAAGGTTTCAAAAAGTTCACAGTCTAAAAGGGTGTCTGCTAATGGAACTTCTCCAACATCTTCTAGAGGGGCTCAGTCAGTTACATCTGAACTAAAGGAAGATATTGCAACAGTTACTATCAAAGTTGAAGCTCCTGAAATAGAGTATTTTGAAAGCAATAATGATTTGAAGAGATGGGAACCAGAATCATTTACAAATGAAGGGGGAAAATGTGAATTCAATAAAGTTTTTAAAGGGGAGCATTTTGAAAGCGATCATGATATGAAGAGAGGAGAGACAGAATTATTTACAGATGACGGGGAAGAATGTGAATCTAATGAAGTTCCTGAAGTTGAGCCTTTTGAAAGCGATCATGATCCGAAGAGAGGAGAGACAGAACTATTTACAGATGAAAGGGAAGAATGTGAATCTAATGAAGTTCCTGAAGTGGAGCATATTAAAAGCAACCATGATTTGAAGAGAGGGGGGCAGAATCATTTACAGTTGAAGGAGAAAAATGTGAATTTAATGAAGTTCTAGTTGATAGCGTGGATGACATCAATATCATGGAGATGGATGATGAAGAAATTACAGCAAACGTCAACCAGCCACCATCGATTTTAACTGCAAGTGCATCTGATTGCACTCAAAGTCAACTCTATCTTCAGCAGACACCTGAGCAAGTCGGTTACATTTCTGCTATTCAAGATTCAGATCCAACAATTGACGTCGAGCATGGTGAAGATGTGGTCTCTATAGAGGCTAAGTTACCTCTCTCTGAGGAGAACGAAATTTTAACATCAATGAATATTGATGCAGATTCAAACTCTTTTAGTTCTGATGACATTTCTTGCGATGCCAAGGACATTTCTATTCTTCCGGAGCTGTTATCAACTGTTCCTGCAATTACTGGTTCAGAAGTGAAGTTGGATCACATTGATCAAACCGGTGTCATGAGTGAGACATCAGAGATTCGACAACCTGAGAGGGTTCCTTTAACAAGAAAGGTACTTCATAACAATAAGTTCCTTAACAAATGATTTATATCTTTTAAAAAGATGCCTACATGTGTGTATTGTACAGTTCATTTCTCCGAACTCTCAGGAAAAGCTATGTCAGGCAATGAAATCTACAGAGCCATTAGATGACATGGACCATTTCAGTAAGCCAATAGACACAATACTCTTACATGTTCTTTTTACCTCCATTATCTGTTTGTTAGTTGGCAATATATAGTAGATTCGAGTTATTTGATATTTAATGTTTATCTCTTCCAGAATGCAAGGAGAAACTGTACTTTGGGGAACAAGCTGAGAACAAGTTTTCTTCAACTAAATCAGATGACGAGGATAATGAACTAAATGTGCATCCTCAGCAGGCTACACAGTTCATTGAGAACAAAGCTGTTATAAGCTCCAAACACATGCTTAAGAGACCAAGGAGTTGCAAAAAAGGTTCTCCTACCATAAAAGGCATTGCACCTAAAGGTAGTCTTGATGGGCCTCGTTTATGCCGTTCACTTCCTCGTTTTAGCACAGGGTGCACCTCCATTGAAGGGTGTTCAGAGAGTGCTATTGCATTTTCACAGAGACAGATGCATGACATTGAGTCTCTTGCATCAAAGCTATTGAGTGAATTGAATTCCATGAAGGTTATTGTAGAAGAAAAAATGTTATATGAAGCATATCGTTCACCTTCCTTGAAAAATGAGGCAGACGAGGTATTTAAAAACTGGAAACAGGCAAATTTTCTTTGTTAATGTTCATGACACACACTGCACATGTACATATATCGGTGTATGCATATAACAAGTCTAGTTCTTTCATTGATGTCTGGTTTCAAAAGGAATCATATTACCATAAGGTCCACAACAATCAAGATGGTTGAAAAAATGATTTAGGAGTTAAGTGACTTCTAAACCATTTGGTTTTTCCTATTTTAGGCTATTTGATTATTTGAGATATAACACAATTTAACTTGACCTATCATTGTGCCCAGACACATGCACCTAATTATTGTTATTACACTTTTGACAGGTTAAATCAGCCATTAAGAGTGCAACAAAAACCGAAGAAACAGCAAAAAAATGGTTATCCATGATGGCGAGGGACTGCAACCGTTTCTGTAAAATCATGGTTTGTGTTTCTTTTATCATAAACATTTCTAAAGTAGTTCAAAATATAGCTCCCTAGTCTGAAACAGTTTTAGCTGTAAATTCAAGGGTTGTGAAGGTTGCTCTGACCAATTTTAGAAAGCAATTCTCAGCTTGTTTCAAATATGGAAGGTTAATTTCATTCTTATATAAAAACCGGTCACTTTGGGTTGTAAATTTAACTATAAATTTAACAGGTCAAACTGGGTAGAATGTTAAACTGGTCACACTGGGTAAAACTAGTTAATGTGTATTCAAAAAATTAAACTTTTAAAATTGTTTTGGTGAAAAGAAACCATCTTACTATCTACACAGTAAAGCTTTTGTAATCAAAGTTACTAAATTAATTATAAAAAAAGGCATTAAAAAATTATCCCTAAAAACACAAAAACACGTTAACGGGTCAACCTGTTAAGATCTTTTTTTTTGACCCACACATACATGTGGTCTGTTACCCAAACACCCAATTTACCACCTTTACATAAAATGTTCAAATACGTTCATGCCAAATTTTGAGTGCTTTTAGAATCCTGTTTGGGACTATGTTCTTAAAAACAGGTTAGATATGACAACCCCAAGAGGGTTGTTGTATTTGACACAAATAAATATACAAGTCTTGTTTGGGTTCAACAATTCAACCCGCCAGTCGTGTATAATCGACCCACCTAACAAGTATATAACTTCTGTTATCCTATATGTAATATGCAGAAACTGAATGAAGATCATAACACTTCTGCCTCTGGTGATCCTTCTTCGGCAAACATAAATCAGGACAAACCTTTTGAAAGAGAAAAGAAGAAAATCAGTTTTGCTGACGAAGCTGGAGGAACGCTTTGTGACATCAAAATTTATCAAATTGAACAAGAACAGTCTCTAGCATAGAGGTTTGTTCTCTAATATTTATTTTGGCACAAGTTCTTGATCAGTATGGTGTTACTCATTATTTGAATCAGTCGTATCATTGGTCAAGAATCTTAATATTTTTTTACTGGATTTTTATTTATAGAAGAGACATGGCTAATAATTACAAAACATTTTGAAGGATTTTTGTTAATCAAATATTGTTTCTTCATATTTTTTATATTATATTCTTGATTGTGTAATGTTGTTATGAGCTTTGTTGGTTTAGATTTTGTTTTTAACTTCTGGTCTCTCTTTTTTGTGATCAGGTTGGTGTTGTGTGATTTTTGCGTATTGAGGAAGAATGCAGCGAGTGGTTTCACAATTGTGATGTATAGTTTTGTGATGTAGAAACTGTACTAGTGAAGTAGTGAGAACTCAATTTAATAGCCGAAACAGTTGTTGAGTTGAAGTACGCGCTTTAAATATGCAATTTAAACGTTATTGAACAGTCAAAAGAGTGATCAAAACTGTTTTCGCTTCAAATGGGCATATGTTTCATTGATTTTGAAATATACGGGTTGGAAAAGTTTAATGGTTGGATCAAAATACTGTATGCTTAAAGTTGAGAGTTTTGGTTCAACAATCTTGTTTGCACGTTGTGGACGTTTATAGGTTTGTTGTTTTCAAGCGTCACAAAGCTATTTGCACTCTTCTTGCGTGTACGTGTGGGGTAAAACCCAGTGATGTTTGCAAACATGCTGTTGATCTGGTTAACTACTCTTACCAGTGTTCTTATAATCACCTCAAAATTACCTTTGAAGTGACTTATCTTTCATATGGATGTTTTGTACATAAATATCTATACTTTTATCACCATCACGTATTGTCATATAGATGGAATACTTAACACCAGATGAATACTTAACACCCACTTACAGTGAGATCCCTTTGTTTATACAAGCATGATGACCTATTGAATTATTGAATTTGTATGTGACATCTTCGATTAGATTCTTTGAAACAAACTTTTTCATTCAAGGGTTTTAGTCTCATTCATCTAGATGACGTGTTAACTATTTCTCTGTGTCCTTGTTTGGTAAACATGTCATCCTTTGACCAGGCATCATGGGTGAAGCTTTTTGAGGGTGGGGAGGGGCACCCCCTCTTTTTTCTTCAATAGTGTTAATTTTCACCTTTATAGTGTAAAACTCCGGTCTAATAGTGTCAATTTTTAATATATATAGCCCCCACTCTTCAAATAGTTTACTTTCATCCCTTTCTGAATGGCAATAACTCGTCTACTTTATACACTGATATAGTCAGTAGCAATAACTCTTGTTTTTATTGAATGGCCAGAGTAATAAGTCTTGTAAAGAATGGTCATTGTGACATCTTGCCTACTTTATACACTGAGTTTTGAGTTAGGCCAATGTGAATATTACAATGCATATATATGGTTGACATTGGCTCTCAACATTTTAGACCTGCATCTTCAGCATATTCTTCACATTCCATTATGTATCGAGTTATAAGTTATAACTATGGATGACTTTCAGGATACAGTTGCATATCCAAGTGATGAAAATGTATCTACTTGTTGATTTCAAGTATTTTATATCATAAATCCAATTTGCATCCTTATATCATTCAACATACAGATGATATTTTAAGGGATGGTAGAAAAATTGAACCCGAAGGGAAAAACTATAATAAAAATACATTAGGATATTGAGATATGTGATCGGGTATGCAATTACTTACAAAAGTTTTTATGGGTTTGAGATGAACATGATATTAGATGTTCTGTTTGATTACCTAATGCAGGCTTTATAGTTTGGAATAACCTAAATATCTCTTTTGAATCGTGTATCACTATCAGATAAAATATTTTAATGTAATTTCAAAATATTTAATTAGATAATGAAACAAGAACAGTATGAGTCTTAATATGAAAATATGCATGTAAATGTATGTAAATTAGGCCAAAGATCTTTATACAGATAGGGAGTTATCATTAAATTTGAATGAAACGACACAACTCCTCATGAAAGTATGTCATTTGGTTGATATATTTCAAGTTACTACTACTCATAGTCACTACAAACACCGTATTTGCTGTTGATTATACTTTTTAGTGATGGATCAAGTTGTTGCTAATCATATTAGTTCCCATGCAACCTTCCAGTCAGATCGACTCTTTAGGCCTTGTATCACCCCCTCCCCCTCAAGAGAGCTTTGCCCCCTTAAACGTAGCTGCTACTATATATTTTCTAACTCATATCAATGTTTAGTCTTAAATAAATCCAAGTAAACTAAAATGACTTGATAACACTAAAAACATCAATACATGATCCCATAACGTATTGAAAGCAACACATATTAATATATTATATGATCTTTAAAAGTATAAGAATTAGCATTTTGAAGTTGTTAGAAAGTTGAAATTATTAAAAATATAGAATTATTAAAAACCATATTTCCATCCTCACATTTAAAGACAATTTTATAGTGAATTTGAGATCAGGTTTTGCATGATAGAAATTTGATAAGGTTGTTTTAAGAATATGTGATGACACATGTAAATGAGGTACTTAGTGGAATATAAGATACATTACAAACGAAATGAGACTGTTTGCAAAAATGTGCCAAAGTCAAAAGGAGTGTTGCTAAAGAGATATCACCTCAAAAGTGTACAACATGTTTATCACATCATACGGGTCAAATCAAGTCCACATACTAGAGCTTGCCAAGTCATAGACGCCGTATGTTACGGCGAAAAATGGTTATACGAGCAATATGATTTAGCCATAGGTCACATCAATTATTTTTGCGTCAGTTAACACATCATACGTGTTGTATAATTTGAGAAACACAACTTCATACGACACATATCACCATTTTCTCCTCAGATACGACCCATATCCATACGTCCCTTTCTTGCATGTCGTACACCCTTATGCAGTGACGGAGCTTGAACACTCTTATAGAGGAGGGGATAATTAAATATTTTTAGGGGGACGAACTCGATATATATATATAAAAATTTACACTACCGGACAAAAATCTTACACTACAGTATCAAAAATTTACACTACCGACGAAAAAAGAGAGGCCCCCACCCCCAATAAACCTCCGCCAATGCCCGTATGGCTGTTTCTTGCATGTCGTACACCTGTATGGCTGGTGATGTTGGAATAGCATTTTAACGGAGTTTATTTAATTATAGCCATCAAAATTCAAGATGTGGGAATGTTATTATTAAGTTCATGTCTCATAACGACTAGATGAAGTACATTTTCTCATTTAGGAAAAGGTTTAACGGGCAGATGAATTCATCATGAAAAAAATCAACACATATCTCAATTACCATATTTTATATTAACTCGTGTTTAATCAAGGGTCCCTTTATTTAGACACCCCTTAATTTTAAATCAACACCCCTGTACCCTATACGCCGCGTATGGGTCCATACGCGGCGTATAGGGTACATTGTTGATTTAACGTTTTATACCCTATACGCCGCGTATGGGTCCATACGCGGCGTATAGGGTATGTTGTTGATTTGACGTTTTATACCCTATACTCAGCGTATGGGACCATACGCGGCGTATAGGGTTTGACATTTTATACCCATACGTGACTTATGACCCATACGTGGAAGAGCTATACGCCGCGTATGGAACCATACGCGGCGTATAGCTTATATATTTATTTTTTTTTAATTTTTTGAGTTTTTATTTTAATATATACATAATTTGAATTTAAATTATTTAAATAATATAATACGAATACAATAATAAAATTAAAATATATAATTCGTATATTACAAATTATAAATTAAAATAAATTTATATAAGCTGGGGGTTCTCGGTTATTCTCTATTATTGCGTTGTATTCCGAGATACGAATCCTATACATAATCTCCCATTCTGCAGCACGTACGCTTCGGTTAAGAATCCAAAGATTACTTAATGTTGGCATCAGATAATCTCCTTCTAACTTAACGTGGACGAAATGATTGTTGTTGACATGAACAATCGACACGACATGATGAGGCATGACAGTTTTCGGATCAGCCCATAATGGGAAAAATGTTTGACAACCATTATTGCTTAGTAAATGAAGAATAACCCCAAACTTTTGAGCAACCACTAATTCCGTATACGGCATTATCATCCAATGTTCTTCTGGTGCAGGTTCCACACTTTGCCAATCGATGGTGTGACGTAATTCGTTATACTGTCCGGGGTACAAAGTATCGAAAACTTCTCTGTACTCCAATTCATGTCTGTCCAACTCTTCTAAAAGCTGTGTCCGCACATACATCCACTTATTTTCGTCAAACCCTAAGCCTAAAGCTATTGATCGAAAACCACAATTCCCATCGGGTCGGACATCTCGTATACGTGAAATATACTGATGAAAGATTGACGGAATCCAATTTTTTAACCTGTTTATATTGTTTAATTGGTGATCTCCGACAATCGAAGAAAACTCATTAGTACCCCGTGATACTTTAGATGACGTTGAACGACTACGTTGCATGGCAGGCTTCTGGGGCTTTACAGCTGAACTTGTTCTTCCGGAAATGTGAGACGCAATAAACGAGCTATGTCTCGGCATGTCGCACGTACTTTGTTGAGTGTCGTACTTTTGTTGTTGAACCTTTAACGTTGGACGACCGCGAATATCTGTTTGAACAACAGGCGCTTTTTTGTTATTTTTCCATGGATACACAATTTTTTTTATTTTTTCCACCAAACTAAATTTTACAGCTGCGGGTTGTGTCATTATTTGTTGTTTCACCCGTTCCATTTCTTCTTCAACATCAACTTTTTCATCCACCGTATATGATGGCTTAATGTTATCAAGCTTCGTCCAAAATACGTCAATTGCATCTAATGGAATTTTAGTGCCTGCATTATAAAGTATAAATTAATACATAATTTGTCACTTTAATAGAAAAATGATAATGATGGAGCGACTATTACCAGAATGTTCATATTTTTCCAGCCGACAAGCACAAGGCAAGCCACAACTAGTGAAAGATGACAACCACATGTTGCATTTGCAGAGCGCATCACATGCAATTTAGTGTTTTCGGCAACTAATAAATCAAGAGCTATGTGTGAAACCTTGCCTCTTAAGTAATCAAATAGCGGAAGTTTATGATGATTCATGGTTTTAATTTTGCTTGTCTCAAAGCTTTCTTTTAAATTTACCTCTTGTGCGTTCACCAATTGATCTACAAACTCCACAAGTCTATCCAGTGAGCTATTTGTTGATTTAAGATATCTTTTTAAATTTGCATGTTGACTCTCCACCCTATTTGTTGTGCGTTGGCCAAAATTGCGGTTCAAGTTAGTCCAGGCTGATACAAACATTTCTTTGTAACTCTCTAACCAGTTTCTGTTTATATATGACAATACCTCTGAAAATATAATAAAACATAATTAAATTATATATTGAAAATATAATAAAACATAATTAAAATATAATAAAAACTTACTTTCTCGATTCGCTTCAACTAATCGTTCGTAAAGAAGGTTATAGTTATACTCGTAAATCTCCGCCGTGGGAGACTCACACAAATGTGCCCATGCATATTTAAACTTTCTCCAGTCATCTTTTGTAAAACTTGCTTTACAGTGTTTCGCGTTCTTTGCTAATAAACTTTCTCCATACACTTGCTTAACGTATCTTTCAATCTATTAAGCACCCATTCAAAATTATCTTCCCGTTCTTTGCTAATAAACGCATGAGCAACACAAAATGTCTTGTGTGTGGAGGTCACACCAACAATCTGAACAAACGGAAGCTTGTACATGTTTGTTTTATATGTAGCGTCTATCATCAGCACGTGCGGAAATGCACGCCAAGTGTCGTATGATTTAGGATGACAAAAAAATATATCTTCTACGACATTAGTATCGGGATCTTCTCGGGTGTAATAAACATACCTTTTAATAGAAAGAGGAAGGAAAATTGATGTTGTTAAGTGAGGATACAAATACAAGTTAGGCTTCATTTTAATTAAGTCTATTGAAAAAAAAAACCTCGGGTGTAATAAACGTACCTTTTAATAGATAAAAGGTTTTCTAAGACTTGCATTGGTGTTTCACCGACTTTTCTTTCACTTCTTATCTTATATTGACCGTTGTATACGTCTCTGGTTATTGATGCGTTATTAGGATTTTGCTTTTTAATAGCTGATAAGATGCTACGAGGCTCCATGTTCTGATCCGTAAGCTGCTCCACCAAATTGTATTCGTTTTGAGAAAACCTTCTTACAAAAGGATGCCCCTCCATATGTTGAGCAGGATCATGGTTATGTTCGTCACTTCGCACCTCTAATTTCCACGAACGACGTTTGTTGTCGTATATCCCTACTAATTTAAAAGGACATCCGATTTTTTTGCTACCAGATCGTCTAACTGTTGCTTTACTTTTGTGTTCGCCCGCACGATCATAGATAAGCCATACCTTTACGACCTGACCTTCTTTTTTCTTTGATCTTCGTGTAATAATAACGTAACCATTATCACGTCCTCTATTAACAGCCCAACAGACTAGCTCATCGAGAGATAAAAAATTTTGAGATGTTTCAAACGATACTTTTGTCGTTTGTTTTTCATCACTCGAGAGTATATTATTTTGTTGCGTGTCGTAAGTTGACTCTCGGCAAAACTCAACTTCATCATCGGGAACATACGATTGGTTTAAATCTGGCAGTCCTGTCTCGTAAGCAGATTGAACGTACGCATCATCTTGATTACTATCCACCACGAACGAATATTCATTTGAATATTCATTTGAATATTCATTTGAATATTCACCAAACAAATAGTTACCGTCCCAAAACGACATACCGAACGAATAAAAAGTGTGATATTTTGAGAGAGAAATACGTTTGGGATTTACAGGAATCGAAAGCATATCGAAAGTGTTATCGAAATCGTTGTTATATAGGTGAAAACGAATCTTGGGTCATGTCATATCGAAATAATTTATACGTGGCGTATGGGACCATACGCCACGTATAGGATCCTATACGCAGCGTATGGGCCTATACGCTACGTATAGGCTTGCCACGTCTTCCACGTATGGTACCTATACGCTGCGTATATTCGTACATGGTACAAAAACGCTTTATAGTACGTCTGACAACTATACGTAGCGTATGGGTCTATACGCCACGTATAGCGGCCTATACGCAGCGTATGGTTCTATACTCTGCGTATAGTCTTGCCACGTTTGCCCCGTATGAGCCCATACGTTGCTTGTAATCGTACATGGTACAAAAAGTACATCTGACACCACCTATACGTGGCGTATGGAGCCATACGCCACGTATAGTGCAAAAGAATTGGTCGCATGAGCACTATACGTGGTCGCAAGAGCACTGTAGTGGTCGCATGAGCACCAATTATTTTGTACTATACGTGGCGTATGGAGCCATACGCCACGTATAGTACAAAATAATTGGTCGCATTAGCACTATACGTGGTCGCAAGAGCACCGTAGTGGAGGAGCTATACGCCGCGTATGGGTCTATACGCGGCGTATAGTTTATATATGTATATGTTTTTTTTAATTTTTTGAGTTTTAATATATATATAATTTGAATTAAAATTATTTATGTATGTATGTATGTATGTATGTGTGTATGTCTGTATGTATGTGTGTATGTATGTATTTGTGTATGTATGTATGTATGTATGTATGTCTGTATGTATGTATGTATGTATGTATGTTTGTATGCATGTATGTATGTATGTATGTATGTATGTATGTATGTCTGTATGTTTGTATGTATGTATGTATGTATGTATGTATGTATGTATGTATGTATGTATGTCTGTATGTATGTATGTATGTATGTATGTCTGTATGTATGTATGTATGTCTGTATGTATGTATGTATGTATGTATGTATGTATGTATGTATGTATGTATGTATGTATTTGTGTATGTATGTATGTATGTATGTGTGTGTGTGTGTATGTATGTATGTATGTATGTATGTCTGTATGTATGTATGTATGTATGTATGTATGTCTGTATGTATGTATGTCTGTATGTATGTATGTATGTATGTATGTATGTATGTATGTATGTATGTCTGTCTGTATGTATGTATGTATGTATGTATGTATGTATGTATGTATGTATGTATGTATGTATGTATGTATGTATGTATGTATGTATGTATGTATGTATGTATGTATGTCTGTCTGTATGTATGTATGTATGTATGTATGTATGTATGTATGTATGTATGTCTGTATGTATGTATGTATGTATGTATGTCTGTATGTCTGTATATATTTACAAAGATAAACATAAACTGATAATAAACATAAAAGATAAACATAAACTGATAATATATTTACAAAGTTTTTAAATTACATAACAAAATAAAAATTACAATACAAAACTACGGGGAGTCAGGGTAATCTCGAGGCGGTGGCAACGGTGGAGGATCAGTACCAGAACGCCGCGCCATCTCTGACTGAACCTGCCACTCCATCAGATCCTCAACGCGATCGAGCCGTCGACTCTGCTGCCGTAAGCTCCTAGACATATCCTGCAACAATGTCTCCACACGTGCAGGCAGCCTCACCTCTCTATAAATATGTCGCGGGATCTGAGGCTGAGGAGGCGGCTGATGTGGCTGAGGAGGCGGCTGATCATGTGGCTGCTCGTCGGGTGGTGGCTGATCATGCGGCTGCCCGTGCTGCTGCAGTGGATCGACAATGCCGAGCTGCTGAACTGGTGCCGGCTGCCAGATCTCCCCGGGTCGAAGAGAGAATCGTATGCCAACCGGAAACTGGCGTATAATACGCATGCCGAATAGCGTACGACGATCTAATCTCACCGGCTCGATCGGCGGAGACACGTCACCAAGATGCCGAGGAAGATAACCTAAAGATCGGGCAATCAACGTGATGTACGCGCCGCCGTACACCGCTCCTCGCTCCTGGCGATGATAATACGAAGCAAAATACTCCGCCAAACACCTCGCCAGGTTACACCTGGTCCCCGTAATCAAACAGTATAAGTAAAATAAGTCGGGAATGGTACACCACTCCCGACTCTTGCCACGTCCCGTGATGGACGTGGCGATCATCCGATGCAGATAACGGATGAGAGGATCTCGAATGCCGGTGACCCTGCCCTTAGTCCTCTGAAACGGACCTCCGGCAATCTCAGGCCACCACTCTCTCAATGTGCCCTCCTCCATCTCAGTAATACCCTCAGTGAACAGAGGGGTAACAGTCTCCGGCTCATAATAAAGCCCCGAGACAACTGCAAACTGCTCAATGGACATCTGATGTGCATGTCCACAAAGCGTAAAAGAAATCTCCGATCGCTCATCGTCCTCCACCATCTCATCTGGACGAATATATGTAAATGTGGATAAAAACTCCACTACCAGCTCACGGTGGGACGGTAAGAATGCGATCTCAAAAAGACGTCTCCACGGCGTATCGTCTCCGATAATAGCAGCAAGACGATCGCGCTCTCCCAACTCAGCCATCACCTCCCAATCTACGGCTTTTTGATGACCGATCTTCATCCGAATAAATTTTGAGCACTTAGCGTGCTCAACGGAACCGGCATCAAACTGCAGCCAAGGATGCTCGGCAATATGGTCAACAACGTCAGCCTCAATCTCAGAATCGGAAGACATATCTGCACAGGTGAACAAATAGGTCAAAAACAACGTATACGTATCTATATATATATACACATATACATATACATATATATATGTATATGTATACGTATACGTATACGTATACGTATACGTATACGTATACGTATACGTATACGTATACGTATACGTATACGTATACGTATACGTATACGTATACGTATACGTATACGTATACGTATACGTATACGTATACGTATACGTATACGTATACGTATACGTATACGTATACGTATACGTATACGTATACGTATACGTATACGTATATACGTATACGTATACGTATACGTATACGTATACGTATACGTATACGTATACGTATACGTATACGTATACGTATACGTATACGTATACGTATACGTATACGTATACGTATACGTATACGTATACGTATACGTATACGTATACGTAACGTATACGTATAGTATACGTATACGTATACGTATACGTATATGTATATGTATACACATAAACATATATGTTATATGTATATATGTACATATACATATATGTATATGTATATGTGTATATACATCTATATGTATATGTATATGTATATGTATATGTATATGTATATGTATATGTATATGTATATGTATATGTATATGTATATGTATATGTATATGTATATGTATATGTATATGTATATGTATATGTATATGTATATGTATATGTATATGTATATGTATATGTATATGTATATGTATATGTATATGTATATGTATATGTATATGTATGTATATGTATATGTATATGTATATGTATATGTATATGTATATGTATATATGTATATGTATATGTATATGTATATGTATATGTATATGTATATGTATATGTATATGTATATGTATATGTATATGTATATGTATATGTATATGTATATGTATATGTATATGTATATGTATATGTATATGTATATGTATATGTATATGTATATGTATATGTATATGTATATATATGTATATGTATATGTATATGTATATGTATATGCGTATATACATATATATGTATTTGTGTATATATATTTACCCTATACGCCGCGTATAGGGCTATACGCCGCGTATAGGGTAGCAGCGTATGGGTCACAGGGCAACGTATAGGTCGAATCCGACCCTATACGCCGCGTATAGGACTATACGCGGCGTATAGGACTATACGCGGCGTATAGGACTATACGCGGCGTATAGGGGACCCACGTATGGCCCACAAGTCGCGTATTGCAACACCCTATACGCCGCGTATATATCTATACGCCGCGTATAGGGTACACACCAATGTGTCTTCGTCCCCAACCAAAGAACTATACGCTGCGTATAGCCCTATACGCGGGGCTGTACTGGCGTATAGTTCTTTATTCCAGTTTTTAAATCACTCATTTTGGGGCATAAAACACTACTTTAACGTTTAAATCAATGAACGATTAACATAATAATGATGTATGAACAATAATACGTACCTGGATGTTGAAAAATCGAAGATCAATACGTGTAGTATAGTGCTATACGAGAGTTTTTTTTTTGAAGTGTGTGTAAAATATGAGAAAATTTGAAAGATATAGTGTACTGAGGATCTATACGCCGCGTATGGGCCCATACGCGGCGTATAGCTTATCTTCTTTTTTAAATCGACACCGATCTATACGTGGCGTATGGGCCTATACGCCCCGTATAGGTGAATTGATGTGACGTCGGTTGTCAGTCATTAATGTCGCATTAATGGTCGTACCCTATACGCCGGGCATGGGCCGCGTATGGACCCATAAGCGGCGTATAGGGGGGTGTCGATTTAAGATTTTGGGTGTCCCTTTATTAGCACCCTTAATCAATGACCGCTTTAGAATAAATTAAAATAGAATAACATTCAAAACCGAATTAAATTAGAATAAATTCCCATGAACCCCACGCGTCAACTTTTACAAATTCACTCACCCACACTCCTCTTTCCCACACAACCCGATCAACATTCGCACACACGCATCTTAAGCTTAATCATCTCACTAAACATCGATTCGATCATCATCATCAACACTCTCTTCAGATTAATTTTCTCCCAAAGGTGCGTACGAACAAGAATTTAACCTTTTCGGGACTTTTTACGTTGTAAAATTTGATGCGTTTTTCCTACATTTTAATCGTTTGTGTCAAAATGCCTGCTATTAGATTGCATTTGAATAAAAATCAAGATGTTTTTTGGTGTTGATTACGTACGATGTACGATGCTTAAGATCTGTCGATTTGTTGATTCGTAGGGGTTCTAGAAATGTTTTTGTTTGATTTTGCGTATGTTGGTGTGATTGATGGTTTGAATTTGGGGTTTGGTAATTGGTAGACTAACTAACATCTACTTGATTAGTGAGTTAATCAGGAAGAACTAGATTCATGTGGTTGTGGCTTGCTTTCATATTTGTTTTGTCATCAAATATATCGTTCACATCATTTGGATTGATTTGACTTGATTATATGGTTTTAGTTTTGGTAATGCATGTTTCTTAAATTGAGTGGGATTAAGTTAGATCAGGTGGCTACTCGTTGAATTCTCGTGAATAACTTAATGACTCTCTTTGTTGTTTATGTTGCTACAAAGATCCACGTAACTAGCTAGGCAGCAGGGCTGGAGATGGTTGTTACTTGTTAGGTTAGGATATCCTTGTTTAGCTCGTTTTCACATGTAAAAACCGTTAGCCTAGCCAGAGTGAGAAAGGTGGTCTTGAGGCTCTGACATGAGAGTAAGTATTTGGTTGTGAGAGTAAATGAGAGAGACAGAGAGAGTAGTAATTGTTGGGTTGTTGTGATGTATTTATTCCCATGATTTGGTACATAGCCATGGCTTTGACCCTGTACGGTCCAGATCCATGTGTTTCAGTCTTGCTAGGTCCTGACTCCTGACATGTTTGGTCTGTGGTTAGCTTAGGACATGCGTGGTCTAGAGGAATTTGGGGTTACCCCTCACCTTGCAGGATTTGCTATTAGTTGTTTCTACTCATTTTATGGAAATGTTATGCAACATCAGAAATTATCCCTAAGGGTGAATTTCTAATCTAACATGAAAAGTTGAAAACTACCCAATTGTGAGGCCGGAAAGTTCTCTTTGATGTAGTGTTCTAATCAATGTCCTGTTTTTGGATACCTTTTTTTCAATGAATGGACTCTGTTAGTGAAGGCTTTCTTAAAAGGAACGCTTAACTCATTTTTTTTTATCTGTAGTTGCATTGCTCGTTAGCATGTCCATCTTTTGGCGCCGTGGGTTTTCTCTGCAACAACAAGAGAAGGAGCAGCCTGAGCTGCAATCAGAATCCAAGGTGACAACAAGCTAAATATATTTGATGATAATTTGTTGTTGATTACATCAATAGATTGGGAAATTTAAATTTTCTGACAGGTGTTTTTCTGAGTGATTACTGTCTCATAATGGCTGCTGTCATTTGCAGTCAATGCAGGTCAATGAGCTCAAAGCCTCTCTTGGATCACTTTCTGGACGTAGCTTATTGTACTGCACCGATGCATGTTTGAGAAGATATTTGGAAGCTCGTAATTGGAACGTAGAGAAAGCAAAAAAGATGTTGGAAGAAACACTTGCTTGGAGATCAACCTATAAGCCTGAAGTAATCCGCTGGGTTAGTGATCAATGTCTTATTCATGTTAAGTACTAGAAATTAAAAGTGTCAAATTCAACCTAAAATTGGCTTGATTCGCATTATATATTTACACCTGACGAGTCAAATTGGTGAACTATAAGACTAGGTTATAATGAAACGGTGAACTGTGTTAACAGATTGAAAGTGACACAAATGCTGACAACTTCTTAAACTTATTAATTCTCAAAAAATATATCAGCCTACTAGTTTTTTAATCATTCTAATCATACATTAATCATTAATGACGTTCAAGAGAAAGGGTGTCTGCAGGTTAACCCGCCATGATCTGCTCTGACCCGTATTATAATTAACAGTTTTGACCTGTTACCCAATCCTGCTGATCTTCCCTTTTTTCACCTCTAATTGAAAGTTAATCTTAATCTCATATGATTATATACCATTACTTCCATCCTGATAAATCATCTAAAGTGCCATAAATTTGTGCCAAATTACTTAAGCTTATCTTTACTTTCTAGCATGAAGTTGCACTCGAAGGTGAAACAGGGAAACTATTCAGAGCAAACTTTCATGACCGAGTTGGAAGAACCGTTTTGATATTGAAACCAGGACTGCAGGTGATTGAACAATCTCCATTTCTATAAATGGCAAAATGGGCATGTTGGGTGTGTGGAGTCACGGTTCATAATGGGTATTTTTGGTGTGGGCGGATTGGTTTGGCCAAAGATTTAAACCTTTTTATATAAAATGAAAGTGGGTCAGATATGATTACAAAATTACATTATTTTATCAATAATAACAAAAAATTAAAACAAATTACAAGGTTTACAAAACTTATGCCTGTGTACACTTTGTGTAGAATACAACATCAATGGACAACCAGATCAGACACCTTGTGTACCTGATGGAAAATGCGATGCTTAATCTTACAGAAGGCCAGGAAGAAATGGCATGGTTGATCGACTTTACTGGGTGGTCACTTAGCACTAATGTACCTATTAGAACCGCTAAAGACACAATCAATGTACTACAAGACCACTATCCTCAGAGACTAGCAGTGGCATTTCTGTACTCTCCACCGAGAATTTTCCAAGCATTTTGGAAGGTCAGTATAGTAATTTCACCTTTTCTGTTATATTATACATATGATCTGCATTTCTATACATCATGATCAAATCTACCTCGCAGATCGTAAAATTTTCATGGATCCGAAGACATTCCAGAAGGTGAAATTCGTGTATCCTAAAAACAAAGAGAGCGTAGAGCTGATGAGATCATATTTTGATGTGGATAACCTCCCAACCGAGTTCGGTGGAAAAGCAACCATGAAGTATGATCATGAGGATTTTTCAAGATTAATGGCTCAGGATGATGTGAAAGCTGCTAAATTCTGGGGTTTTGACCAAAAGACCGGTTCAGCAACCATTGGCTATGCTGCTGGTGCAGCTGTAGCTCCTGAGCCCGCTAAGCCGCCAAGTATTGTAGCAAGCTGAAGTAGTCTGATTAACCATGGAACCTAGTCTAGATGATTAATTGAGATGATTGTCAGATCAATAACAACTCAAAACTCTTTTGGTCTGCTAATTTTGCATATGATCTATGAGTTCTATGATTTTTGATACTCACCTGTCTTTTGCTAGCTATATTATTAGTCATAGAACCTTAAGCCATTTTTACATGTTATGTTCATACAATTTACATCAGGGGTGTGAATTTATAATACGTGTGAATTTATAATACTACACAAATCTAAAATGAAATTCAAGGGTTTAACATTCAGTCTAAACGGTTTGTCATCATTAAGTTTAGTCTAAACAGTTTCGGTTTGTTTTAGGTTGAACCTGCAAACATGTTCAGCTAAATAAGATTATACCATGGATCAACAAGTAAACAAAATTGTTTACTCATATATTTTGTAAGTATCAACAAAACTTATTTACACAATGATTACAAATTTAACACGCAAAAACACTACTTTTTAACGTCTTCATGTCTATGTGAATTCCAATCGTGTATCCACACTCTATAACACACCAAACCGCAAACAGGAAAAAAAAAACCCTTGATAAGACGAACTACAGGAGTCGCCTTCTGAAACTTCGAGTGGTCGATTGATACGTACGAACTAGAAGACCGACTCCAATTCCAACCCCGAGGCAAATCCCGAGACCTAAACCAACACCGACTCTCACACCAGCATTAAACCATGTGAGTTCTCCATCTTCACCTTCCATGTACTCATTTTGGCGCCACTGCAGGCTATTGTTGTAGTCATACTCATTTTCAGACTTGTAAGGTCCATATTCTGCTTCCTGCATGTCACCATTAACAAAATATCACATTTTCAAGTAATAAGTATACAAATAACATATCTTTTCTATAATCTGTGGAAGATATATGTGCATATAAATGATGATATGTTCATGCATCTTATACAGGAGTTCAAAGATCATATATTTTCTTGCATGAATTGTTCTCCTACCATCTTAACATGTTTTCCATAATTGCATGGATCTTGGAAAACAAAAACCGATAAGGGTTCAAACTCCAAACGAACGGATAAGCTAAGCTTAGAGGTCGTTAAATGTGCAACTTGAGTAATGGGTTGGGTAGGTTTTGTATGATGGGTTGAATCTATCCAAAACAATTATGTCCTAACTTCTTAACCTTTTTTATAAGCAACTAGTGTGCCAAATATGATTATAGAAACTATATTATTTCAATAAAAACTTTTCACACTATGGGTGACTTACAACCTGTTTGACCCTCTTCTTTTTAGCTATCTTTTATTTTACCCGTTGGAGATTAAACATAACCCATATTGCCCCGTTCATATATAAAAAAAATTAAATGCCACTCTAACAATGATGCTAACAAGATAAGTCCAACTAAATCTTGAATTTTAATATAAACCTGAAGATCAAGTCCATATATAACATCTTTCTGAGATTCAGCCATATCACCCTCCGGAATCGGATCTAACACCCCTTTCCGAGTTTGCTTCTTTTTGGGACTAATCTGCAAAGCCCTGGTCAAAATAACAGGAGCACCCGAAAATGAACCCGCAACATAAACTTCAATCATTGGTGGCATTGAATCACCACCCATGAACTGTTTCCCTCTCAAAACCCGAGTGTTCGGCCCAATCATTGATTCGCATGTCATACTCCATCTGTCAACATCATTGGTCTTTGACTTACTGACAAAACCATTAGTATGCTTAGACATCTCCAAAACACCAGAAAGAAGCAGATCTTCACCATCAAAAACCTCAAACTTGACACTTCCTGATAATCTTATACTGTCTGTGCTCACAAATGTAGCTTCTTCAAACTTTTTGTCTACCGGTTTCTTTTAAGACGACATGAACTTCCTGGCGAGTCAAGGGTGCATCTTTTATTGTTGACTTCGAGAATGGTGTCAGGGTCTAATGGAATATGACTGAGAGTGAGATATTCAGGTGTGTAGCTGTCCACCTTAAAGTTGCTGATTCGAACATAGAAGACACGTATATCCAACCAAGCTAATAGTGGTTTTGCGAACGGTTGGTAGGTAGAATGCTTTATGATTTGAAGGTTGTTCTTCGTTGTTCCATTCACATGCTCCATGCTTCTGTGAGCTTAATTATCATGGGAGATAGAGCTCAAAGAACAAACACTGTTTTACAAAAGCAAATATTTTTAGTTAGGTGATAGAATTCCTGAGAAAGAACTTCAACTTGTAAAGCTTGGTTTAAAAACTGCAAGCCCTTTCTTTTAGTTTTTAGATGAAGATCTCAGCTTCGAGGCAATTTGATACTAAAAGCTGAGGTGCGCATGTCACACTTTGTACAACCAAATAAGCTTTATTTACAACCAGAAACTGCATACCCTCATATGTTTTACATATAAATCTATTGGATGTGTGTTTTCATATGAATATTGTGACACGAATAATCAAAATCAGTTTTTAAGGTATGGATAGTGGGCAAGTTTAGAATCATCTCAACAATCAGTTTAGCTGATAAGTAATTTTGCGTGTTGATTCCAAGCTACTTATTTCATAAAGCAATAAGCAGATAACCAGTTATACAAAAATTCCCTCCACCCTCTCCTTAATATAAGCAACTTCTTCTTTGATCCCATAAGATTACAGGTCACAACCAACACTTTAACCACATAAAGAAACACCATATGCATACTAGCCAATGAAATTATCATGAGCAAAGAAACTGAAAAACTCTTCACTGAGAAAAAGATCACACAACATGACAGTGGGATTGAGACAAAAAGCCTAACAAACTTGCAGAAAGTCGTTCAATACATATTACATAACCAACTTTAAGTAAAGAACCTTGAAACATTATGAACTACATAAGCATTTATACACAGCAATGGATGATGGGAGAGACAACAAGAGTGGATTATGCGTTTACAAAACCGATCATATCATAGTCAAAACAACAAGTTCAAGTGTTCATAGTTAATATTCCATTCTAGGAGCTCTCTGTACAAAGAATTGGTTCGTATTAAACACGCCCCCAAACTAACAACCACTTTAAGCCCAGAAGCTACCAACTCAAGATCTCGATGACCCCGATTCGCTATAGAGTAAGTTTCCTAAATCTTATAAGAACCCAATTGATAAACTTATATGTAAAGTTCATATTTTTATTTCCAATCAAGTGATCAACTTACATACACACATGAAGCATGAAATCACACATAGTAAACCACAAACAAACAAACAACCACCTAAATCTTCAATAAATACTCATAAAATTCACAGATAAAGAGAATGAAAACGCACCAGAAACCAAATATCCAAAGCCAATAACTCTCCCCGTATGAATCTTTAATTCAATCTACTAATCTGAGTGTGTGTTTAATGTGTTTAATGATGCTCAATCGAAAGTCGGCAATCCCTAATATCGACAAAACCACGAACAAATTGTTGTTGATTAACTTACCATCCACAAAGTCTCTCTCAAGACCCACTTGTGAAACGATTAAATCGAATAGAAACCACAAGTGATTTCATCAATCGCTGTCGAATACCCCACGAGATCGGTTTGGATCTCCAGGTTAAAAAACCCTAAAAAGATTCAGACCTTCGACGATATCTTTGAGACCCAGATGGCGAAATATCTTGTAGTCACGAGACTACAATACGCAAACACGTACACGTAGATTTGATGGTGATGGGCAGGGGGAAACGGGAAGTTTCCTTCCTTATCCGAAATGGAGTTTAGAAGATCAGATTGTGGTGATTGGTTTGCCAATTCCTAGGTTTTGACATAATTAAGATGACTATGGGGATGTTTGGTAGTATCTGAATGATTAAGTGCTGAACCAATAAAAGGTCTGAATCATTAAGTGCTGAATCATTAAGAGGTCTGAACCATTAAGAGCTGGTATCACTTAACTATTCAAAGACAAATGTCTGACCAATTCAGATAAGAGATCTTAACCATTCAGCATTAGACCTCTTAACCATTCAGCATTAGACCTCTTAACCATTCAGCATTTGTATAATGCTTAACCATTCAGAGACAAATGTCTTAACCATTCAGACATGTGCTCGTGAAACAAACAGTCTGAACAATTAAGTGCTGAACCATTCAGCATCTGAACCATTAAGAGGCTGATTAAGAGGCTGCCAAACAACCCCTAAACTTAATGAATAAGGAATGTTTTTAATGCTATTCCCAAAATCTCTCACGTCTAAACAATTACTTAGGTAAGATACATACATAACAATAACATAGTTAAAAATAAGATATTTTGTGTTCGAGTCTTGCTTAGAAAAAATTTCTAGGTTAAGCTAGTTTTTTTTTTAATTGTAGGTTTTTTATGGAGGAGGTTGAGGATGTGGTCTCAGATGAAAAATAGATAGGTGAGTCTGATTGTGGGTTACCTTTGAACCGGTTTCGTACATTTGTTGTTTAAAAAAATCTAAACCATACCTTACTAACTGATAGTTATATCCGTTAGTTTTTTTTGATAACGTAAACTGTTTATGTAGCCAAAACATTAAATAGAAAATTAGAATCCACCATTGGGTTTGTCAACCTGAAAATTACCACCACCATCACCACCGCCATCACCACCGCCATCACCACCGCCATCACCACCGCCATCACCACCGCCATCACCACCGCCATCACCACCGCCATCACCACCACCATCACCACCACCACCACTGTCGCCGCCGCCAAGTCTTAGGATAAGCATAAGCATATTCATAAGTATATTCATAAGCATAACAACCAGACTATAGTGCATACATCCCATAAGCATACATCACATAAGCATAAGCATACGCAAAAGCATAACAACCCGAAAATATTGCATACATCAAATAAGGAACATGCTTCAAAATGTCGATAACCTACACATCACGCGGGGGGTCACGTATCAGGTCTTCCTTTACTCCTCCTACTAACAGATTCCACTAAAAGTCCTTAATTTTAAATCTACGTCTCGCACTTCTATCCTCGATCATGTGCTCGGAGAGGTGCAACTCTACCATATCCCGCCTAATTATCTCATCCCAAGTCAACTTAGATCTTCCTCTACTCCTCCTACCATCTAAGGTGATGTTCTCTACCACTCTAACCGGCGTTGACATTGGTCTCCTCTTCACGTGCCTAAACTATCTTAATCTTCCCTCTCGTATTTTATCTGTGATATAAGCCACCTCTAGCCTCTGTCAAAACACGTCGTTCCTTATCCGATCGAGTCTTGTGTGTCCACACATCCACCTCAGCATTCACATTTCCGCAACCTCTATTTGTTGCTCATGCGATTTCTTTATGGCCCAACAATTTGTTCCGTATAACATAGCTGGACGTACTGCCACTCTATATAGTTTTCCCTTTAGTCTTGCTGAGAACCTCTTATCACACAAAATCCCTGATGCTGCTCTTCACTTGCACCATCCTGCTTGAACATGATGAGCTACACCACTGTGTATCTCTCCGTCCTCCTGTATGTACGAGCCTAAGTATTTGAACCTAGCCATTTATAGGACCGCTAAACGAAAAGGGCATAATATTAATGTTATAAATGTTCTCTCTTTAATTAAATAACTAATTAATTTATATCTTCTCTCTCGTCTCTAATTAAGTAACTAATTCATTTACAAATTATCCATGCTCCCTTAATCTTCTCTTTTATCTAACTTCTACATTTTCACAAGTATGTTAAACACTATAAGATCATGTTTTTACAAAATGTTAACATAACATTAATCTTTAATATAAAATGTTAATATTTTATATATAAATATTTAAAATAATTATTTACATATGTGTAAAACAACTTTTCAACGTACATATATGTAATTTAAGTCTTCAAGGATAAAAGTTAAGAATTACATATATGTATAACAAGATTAGACACCTATAAAAACTAATAATAGATGCTTACACGTTGTATTTACAAAATAATAGATTTTTAAAATGTGTATATTTGATTTATTAATTGTTATTTTTGTTTAAATCTAAATATTAATTGTTTATCCAGGTATATGTAAATTTTTAAACCTAATAATTCAATTTCAAATTGGTAGACTATTTACATATATATAAATCTTCATATTAATCATCCATTTTACTAACTATTTGTTTATTCACACACACACACACATTTATATATATGTAAATCTTTAATAAGATCATTTACATCAATGTTTTGCGTACATGTAAATCGACAATTTTAATATGTATGAATCTTTAACACGAACTTAACCAGAACATAAAATCAAACACCCTTTAAGCTAACCGAACGAATACTTAAACAAAAAACACAAACAAAATTACAATTTTAAAGAAACTAATTAGCAAATCAAATTATGTTAATTAATAAAAAAAATTAAAAAAAAACCCTATAACAATTAGGAGTCAAATGCTTTGATGACTTCATGCTTTATCAAATACTAGAAAACCAAAAGCTAATCATCTATAAAGAAGAATAAATAAAAACACATTCTAAATAATTTCATTCACGCAACATTTGATTGCCATTATTGTTGAATAAGCCATTCTGTATGTGTATTTACAGATAACCACTACCAACAGATAACACTTAAATAATAGATGTCTGGAAATCTCTTTTTGTTCAACAATTCAAAACACTATTATAGTATTATATCAAGACTTCATGGACCATGACGTTGTCCGCTATATAGGCACCCTATCATCGTTCACATTCTCAACTGGTCGTCATCAGATGTCGGACTGCCCATCGAAATTGAAAGTATGAACTAAGCCCAATCGATTAAAAACAGCCGCCATGTTCTGTGACACACGATCAACCATGAATTTTGAATTTTGAAATATCATCAACCATGATTTAACAGTGAGAGCAATGAGAGATTATAGGATATGATAAAAATAGAAAGGTTTTATTGTCTATAATACCCTTCTTTTCTTTTATCAGTACTCATTAATTTAATTACATAAATGCCATTTTTATTTTAAACCATTGATTAAATGATCTGAGGGTTAAACTCGCGGTTCTCGAAATATTTATCAGTTTTGAAAAAAATTATGTCTCTCTCTCTCTCTCTCTCTATATATATATATATATATACACACACACACACTAGCGGATTAGACCCGCGCTTCGCCGCGGTACGGTTTTACTGTATACGAGAATGTCATAATGATAGTTTTTGAGGTTATAAAAGTTGAAAGATTTAATCTGATGATTTATACGTTAGTACTAACCACCCGAAAAAATTGTGTACAAAACACTAATAAAAATGTAATAGAAGAAAAACTATAAAAAATAAATAACTCGAAACAAATAAGAAAATAACAAATACATAAATTGTGAAATTATTATAATTAGTGAGCTTTATTATAAATGGTTAAAAGAAATTTTGATAAAACTCGTATACTCATATATAAAACTTAAAAAAAGTTCAGGTGATTAAATGTAAATTTGACATAACTCGAAGGCTTAATTATAACATTTATAAAAAAACTGTTTAGGTAAATAAATGTAAATTTAATCTAACTTGAAGGCTTAAGTATAAAATTTTAAAAAAATTTCAGGTTATTAAATGTAAATTTAACATAACTTGAAGGCTTAAATATAAAAATTAAAATAAAACAAAATGAGTATATATCTATTTAAAAGAGAGAGAGAGAGAGAGAGAGAGAGAGAGAGAAAAGTGTTATTTTTAATTTCAAATAATCCTTAAAGGTTTAAAAGTAAAATTATAAAAAAACAAAATAGTTTTTTAATTAGTTTTGAGGAAAAAAAAATTATTGTGGTTATATCGAAAAAAACTTTACTTTCACCATTTATAATCTTTTCTATTTGTTATATATAGTTGTTGGATCTAGATTGTATAGGTCTAGCTCTTGAGTGGGATATACTGAGTTTGTTTGTTTGTTTGTTTCTTGTAATTAATAATTGTAACAGTCAGTATATATATATATATATATGTGTGTGTGTGTGTGTGTGTGTGTGTGTGTGCATTGAATCTATAGGTTAACCCATATATATGTGTGTTGCTTTGTGACTGTTGACAGGCAAAATCAATATACTTGGTAGGATTCCTGAAATTGACCAAGTGTAAGAAACATCTACGGATGAACATTATTGTTAATCCGTAGATGTGTTTCTTACAAGACCAAATCACTCGTGAATGTTCCTGCGGATGATCAAGGATTGTATGAAGTGAAGACTTCTACGGAAGACAGAGTTCCTACGGAAGAACAACACTTCTACGGAAGACCAAGACATCTACGGAAGAGCAAAACTCCAGCGGAAGACACGGCTCCTGCGGAAGAACAGTATACTTGTATGATTACAATATCAACAAGTCAAACAAGTCAACCAATCAATATTAAATCCCAAGAGATCCGGTGTTTCCTAACTGACTCCAACCATCTATAAATACGAGTCCTAGGTTCACATCAAAAGAACACAATCAAGCAATATTACGGCTGTCAAGAGTTACATCATCGTGCAACCCTAACCGCCGTCACATCAACAACAACATTATTCGATTCACAGAAATCATTGTTCATAGTCATTCTTAATTCTTCTTTTGTAATCATTACTGATAATTAATGAAATACTTTGAATAATTATTGAGTTCATATTTATTGTGTTTTTATGTTTGTGTTCATCAATAATCATTAAAACAATTAAACGTCAATTAATGATAATTTCGCGATCACTGATTTGATTTATTTTAATACTGATAATTCCTGAATTGAGATCCTTGGATTCACAGGTGGTATCAGAGCCAAGTGCTCATTGATTTAGATCAATTGATCTATCAGTATTTGTGAATCCAAGGATCGCAATTCAGGAATTATCAGTATTAAAATAAATCAATTTAATGATCGCGGAATTATCACTAATTGACGTTTAATTGTTTGTAATGATTAATGATGAACACAACCACAGAAACACAATAAATGCGAAATCAATAATAATTCAAATTTATTTCATTAACTATAATGTAATGATTACAAAAGAATAATAATGAATGACTATGAACAACGAATTCAGTGAATCGAATGATGTTTGATGTTGATGTGACGGCAGTTAGGGTGTAACTCGATAGCCGTAATATTGATTGATTGTGTTCACCGAGATGTGAAACCTAGGACTTATATTTATACACGGTTTGAGTCGGTTAAGGAAACACCGGATCTCTCGGGATTTGTTATTGATTGTGTTGACTTGTTTGACTTCTTGGGATGAGCAATCGCACAAGTATAATGTTCTTCCGCAGGAGTCTTGTCGTCCGCAGAACTTTTGTTCTTCCGTAGATGATTTGCTCTTCCGTAGGAGTGTTGTTCTTCCGTAGGAAATTCTTCTTCCGTAGGAGTCTTCACTTCATGGTCCTTGATCATCCGCAGGAACATGTACTTGGTCTTTTTGTCTTGTAAGAAACATATCTACGGATTAACAAAGTTGTTCATCTGTAGATGTTTCTTACACTTGGTCAATTTCCTGAATCCGTCCAAGTATATTGTTTTTCCCTGTCAAGTCACAAATCAACACACATATATATATGGGGTTAACCTATAGATTCAATGCACACATATATATATATATATTGACTATTACAAGTGTTAATTACAAGACTTGATACAAGTACTAAGCCTATAAAAAAATGATCTAGCCCTATACAATCTAGATCTAACAGTATTAAAATTGTTTAATTAATTTTTAAACAATTATTTCAGCGACTTATCGTTCAGCAAGCATTCTCTCATTGCTTGTTTGATTTAGATCTATATTCAAATCAATTGAATGCCAGATCTGAGTCTTTGATAGGTTTGTCCAATTTAACATTCAAGGTTTCATTCATAACTTTGCATTAAACATGAGTACTTTTGGTGGAGGATCATATCAACCGCCGAAGTTGGAAACCAAAGCTGATTTCAAATCCTGGAAGATCAAGTTCAGAAATCATGTGAACTACACAGATTCTAACTTGTGGGAGTCCATCACTGAGGGTCCTTATATTCCACCCACTCTTGGGCCGGATTATAATGACAAGAATCAGCCTATCAGCACAAAGGACTTGTCACCTGATGATGTCAAGAAGGTTAAAGTCGATATTAAAGCATACAGTTTGCTTAGTATGACTTTGCCCAAAGAGATATTAATCAGGTGCGAGAACTACAAAACAGCAAATTCCTTGTGGAAGATACTCCACACTCTCTGTGAAGGGAGTGATGAGATCCGAAGCATAAGGAAAGACAACCTCAGATCACAATATGAAACCTTTCATCATATTGAGGGTGAATCAATTCCTCAATAACTCCATAGATTTATGCAACTTGTTACTGAAATGAACATCTTGGAGTTGAAGTATACTACTGAGGAACTTAACAAGAAAATGCTCCACACTTTGCCTGAAAGTTGGAAGCAAACTGTATCCATGTTCAAGAACACCATAGATCTTAAGACAACTGGTCTGGATACTCTGGTTGCTAAAGTAGAAGCACTTGAAATGGATGAACAGTCAAGAAACAAGAGTGTGAGAACTCATGTCTCACCTTATCACTTCAAAGAAACCAAAAATGCTGGAAGTGCATTTATCTCAAATAATGAAGGTGATAACTCTTGTACTTTGAGTGATGATGAAGAGGAAGTTAGTTTCTATGCCTCCAAACCAACTAAGAAATCATCTCAAAGTAAGAACCAAAAAGAAAAAGGAAGATCTGCTAAGAAAAGAGATACTAAAGCAACTGCTAAATCTTCTCAACAAAACAATCAATCAGAACCAATTACTGTGATATTGGATTCTGAAGAACAAAAAGCAGCCTTTGTAGCTTTTAGTTCTAGCTTTCAAGCTTATCTTGGAAGCTCACTAACATCAGCAAACATCTGCCAGCAAGATTTGGAGGAACTGCCCCCTGATGTAGTAGAAGAGATGGATCTACAATGGCAGATGGCTATGATTGCTTACAGAGCTAAGCAATATCTGAGGAGAAATAAGAATCTGGCTGCAGCTAGTAAAACATCAAAGATTGGTGTTGACAAGTCAAAAGTCAGATGTTTCAAATGCAATCTCTATGGACACTTCTCTAAAGCATGCAACCAACAATCATCTCAGCAGCATCAGCAGCAGCAGCATCAGCAGCATCAACATCAGCAGCAACAACAATATCAGAATCAGCAATCAACCTCTCAAAGATCTCTGCACAGACAACCTCAGCTGATAAATACATCTCCACCAGCCACAAATGTATCAGCAGGACCAAACAATTCTAAGGAGTCAGGACTGATCATACTTCAAGATGGAACATGTGACTGGAGCATGTATGAAAAGGAAGTCTTGGAAGAGAATCAAGCATTAATGGCACACATGGAAAACAAAGTTCCTCCTATGGCCAGAGAGGTAAAAGGCAGGTTATGTTCATCAACATGTGTTGAGGAAGTTGAACGTTACAGAGTCCATGCTCAACAATTGGCTGACAAAGTAAAAGAAACAATGATTTTGAATGAATCCCATTTAAGAGAACATAAACTATATCAAATCAAAATTAGTTCTTTGCAAAAGGATTTAAAAAAATATGTTTCTGAAAATTACAGCCTCAAAGCCCAAGTTGAGCATCTGACCACTTCCTTAACAAAATCCATGGCTGATCATGCATCTACTGAAGTGAAATTTCAGAAGTTTCAACTATCATCTCAGCAATATGAGAAGTTGTTAAACTCTCATATTGAATCAAAGAACAGGTATGGGTTGGGTTATAATGCTGTTGCACCACCTATTAATGATAACTATACAACTTTGCCTGAAACAATGACAAATACTTTGTCAAATCATTTTGTGCCAAGCACCAAAATTGATATAAAAACAAACATCAACAATGAAGCTGAGATGAGTGAAACTGAATCTACTGAATCAGAATCACTTAAACATAATGGCTCAGATTTTGATAAATATGATGACTTGGATGATTCTGATGAACATGATACTGATCAACTGAACATTGGTAAGAATGTTCAAGTTGAAACTGGTCTTCCCCGAGTTCTTGAAGAATCAAAGCTGCAGTATCCTCCAAAGCAACGAAATATGCTGAAGACTATCTGCAAAAGAATTGCTGAACTGAATGAAGGACTTCAAGAACTGAACCTTCACAAGGTTGATAACTGCGGATCAAGTACTGAGGTACCTTTATCTCCTTCAGATAAAGGTAAGAAACAACAAACTTCAACCAAGAAGAAGAAAAATTCAAGTGTTAAAGATCTGCGGAAAGAGAAGTCTGAAGAATCCGTAGAACATCTGCGGAAAGCAAAAATAGCCAAGTCCGTACATCTGCAGAAGGCTAAAACTTGTGAATCCGCAGAAAAGCCACAGAAGAAAGAAACCGAATCTACGGATGAGGTCAAAAGGACTGCCAACAAACATGCACAGAAAATGTTGAATATCAAGCAACAAAAGGCAGCCAAAGGCAAACAAGAAACAGATGATGAGGCTCCTACCAAAAGCAAGAAGAAATCAAGTGATCCATTAGGAAAGGAGACAAAGAACAAGAAAAAGAAGGCTGAATCTGAAGAAAATTCAGAAGATAAATATTGCAAATGGTGTGATATGAAGAATCACAATACTGATGAATGCTATTTCAGCAGTTATTGCTCCATATGCAATATGAACAATCACATGACTTCTGACTGCTACTTCAACAAACACTGTGCTATATGTGACAAAAATAACCATTCAACTTAGGAATGTTATTTCAACAAGAAGAAAAAGAAAAAGAGCAAAAAGAAGTCACATGATGCATCATCTGAATCAGATTCTCAATCTTCAGAGAGTAAGAAAGAATCAAAGATGCAAAAAGAACAACAAAAATCAAAGAAAAGATCCTCTGTTGCAGATAAGACTTTGATGAAGAAAACACCAACACAATCTAAGACACCTCACAAAAAGGTGGATTTGTCAGATAAACAGACTGAAGCAGTTGATGGTTTCTTTGATAACTTTGAAAAAGGAACTCCTGTACCCCAATCAAAGTTGAAAGATGAAGTAACTTTCAAAAATACAGGAGCATCCTCAAAGTTAAAATATCAGCCAAAACAAAATAAGTTGAAGAAAGAATCAAATAAGCAAGAAGACATCCAAACACCTGAATCATCTTCAACAGAATCATCCTCACCACCATCAAATCAAAAAGAAACAACTAATACTGAAACTTCAAGATTAATTCATGAAGGAGTAACTATTGTTGACACTTCTGGCAAACCCAAGACAATTAAGGCTTGGGTTGTCAATTCTAACTGATTTCTTTTTGTGTGCAGGAACAATCATGGAGAGCTGACAACAAGTGGTATGTTGACAGTGGTTGTTCCAGACATATGACAGGAAACTGTGCACTTCTCCATGACTTCAAACATAAACATGCCTCTTATGTGGCATTTGGTGGGGATAAGAAGGGAGGTAAAATAGTTGGTGAGAGAATTGTAACAAATGGTGTTTTAACATTTGAAAAAGTAAATTACTGTGAAAATTTGCAGTACAATTTACTCAGTGTATCTCAAATTTGTGATCAAAATTACACTACACTATTTGATAACACTAATTGTTATATTCTTAAGCCAGGTTTTGCAGTTTCAGCAGACTGGATCCTTCTAAAAGCATCAAGAAAAGAAAACACATATGTTTTGGATATGAACAACACATCACTCACAAGCCATGAGACATGCCTGTTGTCTAAGTCTTCAGAAGATGAATCATAATTGTGGCATAGAAGGCTTGTTCATTCCAACATGAAGAACATGAATAAATTGGTGAAAAATGACTTGGTCATTGGATTACCAAAGAAAGAATTTCATTGTTCTAATCATTGTTCTTCATGTTACAAAGAAAAACAACATAGAGTGTCTCATAAATCCAAAATTATCAACACTAATACTACACCACTCAAATTTCTTCATATGGACCTCTTTGGTCCAACCAATGTGATGAGCATTGGAAAAAGGCAATATTGTTTGGTGATAGTAGATGATTTCACTAGATTCACATGGGTCTTTTTCTTAAAACATAAGAGTGAAACATCTGAAACATTAATGGACTTCGTGATCAAGATTGAGAATCAACTTGATTTAAAAGTTAAAATTTTTAGGAGTGATAATGGAACTGAGTTTGTTAATGCTGATCTGGATTCTTTTTGCAGGAATAAAGGGATAGCAAGACAATTCAGTGCACCAAGAACTCCACAACAAAATGGAGTGGCTGAAAGAAGAAATAGAACTCTCATAGAAGCAGCCAGAACAATGCTAGCCGATTCTCAGTTGCCCATACTTTCTGGGCAGAAGCTGTGAATACAGCTTGCAATGTTCAATATAGGACATTAATTGTCAAAGAACATAATAAAACTCCTTATGATCTCTTATTTAAAAGAAAACCTTTTATAGGATATCTTAGAGCTTTTGGGTGTCATGTGTCTGTATTAAATACTAAAGAACAATTGGGAAAATTTTCTGAAAAAGCCTATGATGGTTTCTTTGTTGGATATTCATCCACTTCTAAATCATATAGGGTCTATATTCCAGAACATAACATTGTTGAAGAGACTCCCAACGTTTCTTTTGATGAATCCATGTTTACAACATCTGTAAAAGGATCATCTTGGTTATTTGACATAGATGCATTAACTGAATCATTTAACACTGGTTATCTGATCAATGCAGGTTCTACGGATACATGCTATCCATTTGTGCCTCCAAGTTTGAATGAAGTGCCACTGACAGCTGACCCACTAAGGGCACAACCTTCAACTGCACCTCAGCAAGAATCAAGTCAGCAGCATGCAGCTACATCCGAAGCAAATCCTTCATCCACAGCACATATAAATACATCCGCAGATGCATCAGCATCCGTAGATGTAAGTCCTGTTTCAACCACTGACCAAAGGGATGGAGAGGATGTGTTGAATCAACAAAACATGCCAGCAAATCAACAATGTTCATCCGTGGATGGTGATGTAACCCCTACGGAAGTACAAAATGCCTCCGTAGATGTTGAAGTTACACCTGCGGAAGAACAAAATGCTTCCGTAGAACTTCCTACGGAAGAAGACAACCATGCAGCAACTGAAACTCGAGCTGATCCTATGAACATGAGCCATTTGATTACTTCATAGACTCATCTTCTCAGCTGAATGCATCTGCATCAATGGGTTTCTCAAACTTAGAATTAACAATTCCAGTTGATGCTGTTTCAACAAGCAGAATTCACAAGTCTCATCCCTCAGATAATATCATTGGAGACCTGAATGCAAGAACTACGGAGCAAAGGAGGAGCGGTAAACATTTGCCTGTTCACCTGCTTTTTGTCTCAGACAGTTCCTGTAAATATTACAGCTGCTCTAAAAGACAACAGCTGGATTGAGGCTATGCAAGAAGAGCTACAACAATTCAGAAAACAAAAGGTGTGGAATCTTGTAGACTTGCCTCAAGGTCAACATCCAATTGGAACAAGGGGGCTCTTCAAAAACAAGCTGAATGATAGGGGTATAATCATGAGAAACAAAGCCAGACTTATTGCTCAAGGATATACTCAAGAAGAAGGGATAGACTATGATGAAGTTTTTGCACCAGTTGCAAGAATTGAAGCTATAAGGGTCTTCCTAGCTTATGCCTCATTCAAGAAGTTCACAGTCTATCAAATGGATGTGAAGTGTGCTTTCCTTTATGGGAAAATTGATGAAGAAGTATATGTGGCTCAACCCCCTGGATTTGAGGACCCTGACTATCCACATAGAGTATACAAGCTTGACAAAGCTTTGTATGGTCTTCATCAAGCACCAAGGAAGTGGTATGACACATTATCATCTTTCCTGCTGAAGAATGGTTACAAAAGAGGAACCATTGATCAGACACTCTTCCTCAAACATGAACATCAAGATCTTTTGGTGGTTCAAATATATGTTGATGATATAATATTTGGATCAACCAACAAGAAACTGTGTCAAAGCTTTGAAGAGTTAATGAAATCTGAATTTCAGATGAGCTCCATGGGAGAATTGACATTCTTCCTTGGCTTACAAGTTCATCAGAAAACAGATGACATTTTCATCAATCAAGAAAAGTACATTCATCAAATCCTGAAGAAGTACAATCTTACTGATACAACTTCATGCAAGACACCTGCCTCAATAATAGACAAGATTGTGCCTGACCCTGCTGGAAAATCAGTAGATCAAAGATTGTATAGATCAATGATCGGTTCTTTAATGTACTTAACTGCCAGTAGACCTAACATAATGTTTGCTGTTTGTGTTTGTGCCAGGTATCAATCAGACCCAAAAGAGTCCCATCTGAATGCTGTGAAGAGAATATTCAGATATCTGAAAGGCAAACCAGCTCTAGGACTGTGGTATCCAAAAGATGGAGATTTCAGTCTTTACTCATATTCAGATAATGATTATGGAGGGTGTAACAACAACAGAAAATCCACAACTGGTGGATGTCAGTTTTTGGGACCAAGACTTGTTTCTTGGCAGTGCAAGAAGCAAACTAATGTATCTATCAACAACTGAAGCTGAGTACATAGCTGCTTCAGCTGGTTGCTCTCAAGTACTTTGGTTGCAGAACCAATTACTTGATTATGGTTACAATTTCCTTCAAACACCAATTCATATTGATAAGTCAGCTGCTATGTTTATAACTGCTAACCCAGTTCAACACAGTAAAACAAAACACATTGAAATCAAATACCATTTTCTGAGAGACTGGTCAGAAAAGGGTTTAATCAAGTTAGTCAAAGTGGACATAACAAATCAGCTTGCTGATTTATTCACCAAAGCCTTTGATTCTGTTAGATTTAATTTTCTGATAGAATCTCTGGGGATGATTAACTTAGAATAAATCATCAAAAGCATATGACTGTCCTTGTGTAGAGTAATGGTTAGGGATGATTTAAGTGTCTGATAGAACATTTGTGCATGCCTTATGTATGGGAAATGATAGTAGACTATGCTTGGCCTTCTTTAACTAAAACTGAAACTGACTTTTATCATTCTGATATGTGAGTAGGTTCATCTTGAGTGTAAACTAAGCTAAGAGCATGCCAAACTAAAAGATACAGGTATCTGTCTGTGGGAATTCCATTTTGCGAATCAGGAAAGTACGTTATCTCCTGATATGATCAAATCACTTACACAAGCACACTATGTAAAATACTTTATAATCTTCTATCTTTGCAAAGTCATATTCCCTCTGTTTTCTATGAACAAAGACCTGGGGATGCGACTAAAGAGTGTGATCTTCATTCTCCCTTTGTTTTGTGTAAACAAAGACCTGGGTTAAGTTCACCTCTGTTTTACGAAAGTAAAGACCTGGTGACTATGAAGATCATCTCTCAGCTCTAAAAAGAATCACTTGTGATCAATTGTACACCAATCCAAAGAGCTTCAACATCAAAGCATTCATGAGACTGTAATATGTCTCAAGATAGAACTTATAACTTAATGTACATAGTCATTAAGTGTGAAAAGTAGTGATTTGCCTCACCTACGGAGTACAAACTCTAATGACAATTGAATGTGGAACTCATGACAGTTACTGATTAACAAACTTCAAATTATGATAAATAGCATGCCTAGTTGATACATTACTCATTTATGAATTTAAGTGGATCTATATACTTACAATCAGATGTGCAATGAATCAAATAATCAACATCCGCAGAAGCCGAGTCATAGTATGATCCCTCTATATATATATGCATGCATGTAATTGTTTAAACCAGATGTTTAATTTGTCCTTTTAACTGATTTTCTCTCACTTAGACTGTCATATGCCTTTCATGCTTGTTTACAACTTAAATTTATGATGAATGCAACAGTTTAACATTAATCACAAATTTAGGGGGAGTAGTTCATGCATGAAAATCAATAAAAAGCTGTCAACTTGATTTAATTTACTTTGAAGGAATTGGAACTTGAGCACTAACTTGAATGCAGGATACAGGACACTTGCTTTCTTGTACTTAATTGCCATGCAAATACAGTCAACAATGTCCAACATCAACACTTGATTCTACTCAGTAGATATCACAAATTTAAAGTTTTTAACAGAACTTTAAGTTCCGCAGAAATTTCAGTAATACTTCTCATCCGTAGAAGTAACACTGAAATTTCTGCATCCGCAGAAGTTTCAGTAATACTTCTAATCCGTAGAAGTATTAGTGAAATTTCTGTTTCAGCAGAAAAACAGATGCATTGTTTGAGCTAAGGCATCCGCAGATGTTAAGACATCCGCAGATGTTAAGGTTCCGCAGATGTTCTGCGGAAGAAGTAATGCATTCGAAATAAACTTGGTATACGGACGGATAAATGGGAAGTGGGCCCAACATAATTAATAAAAGAAATTAATATGTTCGGTTATAAATAAGGTTTCTGACTCAGAATTCATTAATCAATTTTTCAGAACACTTTTTCAGTTTCTAACCTAGAAAATCGCCCATTTTCCCCCTCATTCAAACTTTCAAAAAATCCGTTTCGAAAAAGCATAAACTACATTATCCAGTAATCGATTATCAGTATTGCGAAGGTAAATCATGTTCTAATTCTCTGTACGGAACTGGTTAATCTGTGTTTGTCATTAAAACGATTCGACTTCATGTGAGATTTATGCTTAATCTATTTTCGTTGTTGATTACAGATGGCAAACAGATTTGCAAAAGAACATAATGTGTGCGCATTCTTAAATGCCGATGATCCTGCTGCGGAAGGCTGTTGAGATATCATAAGATATCTTTGACGGTCCAGGCTCTTCTATGCCTTAACGGCAGAGCCTGTGATTCATCAGGCACACATAATCGATTTTTGGAACTCTGCACGAGTTGAACAAGAAGGAGATGATGAAGTGATTGCTGCTGAGATCCTGACTGAACGTATTCGGATCAATGAAAGCACAATTAGACGATGTCTGGAATTGGGTGATCGAGAGATTGGGCACCCTGATGTATTCGAAAATGAATACATTGAGAAGGTGTTTAACCTGATGGGATATGATGGCGACTTCGATAAAGGGGAAATAAAGAAGGGTAGGCTGTGCAAACCATATCGATTCCTATGCCATACCTACCTGAAGTGCATATCCAACAGGAAGTCAGGGCTTGATAGATTTTCTCGACACATATCTTCAGGAATCATTGGGATCTTCGAGGGTAGAACTTACAACTACTCCAAGTACATTTTCAACTGTCTAAGTGATCAAGTCAAACTTCAGCGGAATGACAAAATGTACATGTTCCCAAGGTTCTTACAACTGGTGATCAACTCTGAACTTCCAAGGCTAGTAAGAGTAGGAGAAGTGTTTGTGCAAGCACACTTGGGTAAATCTGTGCTGAACAAAATTAGTGGGAAGTACCAGGGTGAAGACATGCCCATGTTTGCACATGTGGTGGATGCTCATGCAGATATACCACAAGAATTGATCTGGGTAGATGAAGAAGCAGAGTCATCTGCTGAATCTGTACAAGCTTCTCACTCTCCAATCCAAACACCACCACTCCAACATCATTCACCAAGCCAAACACCACCACTCCAACATCAATCACTAGCCAACATCAACACCCAACCAATCTCACCTATTCGTCACCATGAATCTCCACAGCTAATATCTTCATCTTCTACCACCAACAGTCAGCCAATCTCACCAGTTCAACACCAGTCACCATCACCTTCTCATTCATCCTCACATCACACTCAACCTCTCTCTCCACTCCAAATCCAATCCCCTGTTCAACCACCACAGACACACCAAAACAAGCATCACAGGAAAGTGCTAGCACTGAACTAGTTGAGATAACTGAGTCTTTAAATTCTATGCACTCAGGAGAGACTGAGTTACTGTCTCAAGCTAGCACTGTTCCCATTTCACCCACAAACACTGAAGAACAAGTGCCATCAGACCATGCTGAACCCATATCTCCAGCTCTTAATAATCAACCTGCTGATGAGCTAATGGGAGATGATCATCCTACTGATAAGCAAAGGGTAGCAGAACAAGAGGATGTGATTGCCTACCATGAAAATGATTTAAGTGATAGTGACATCCCAGTGAGTAAAAGCTTTTTGGTTACTGAGTACAACAAGCTAGTACTCAAATCAATTAAGCGGAAGCAAAGAATACAAGAGCTAAAAGGAATCATTCAGGAAAAGGATAAAGAGCTGATGATGAAAGATGCAAGATTGAAAAGGCTGAGAGAGGATGCCAAATGCAACAATGAGGTAATTGATGCACTTTTGCAAAATGAACAAGAGTTGCAGGCATCCTTGAAAAATGAGAAAAGTGATAAAGCTCAGCTGATCAAAGAGAAAGATGAAAAGATAGAGCAATTGAAAAAGAAGATTTATGCTCTGGAAACAAGGGAGGCGCCAAGTGTTGAGCTGTCTAAACCATCCGCTGAAGCTCCAAAGAAACTGATCCTATATGCACGAAAAAGAAAATACTTGGGCTCCTTCAAAAGGAAATCTGAAGAAGAAGCCTCTCCAAAAAGGCAAAAGCTTTCATCCCCTGAACAGACACCTTCAGTAGATGTATCTACTGTGAAGGTATCATCCGGAGATGCTGATGAAAGTGACAAAGAATGGGAGGAGCTAACCAAGATGGATTCCCCCACTGAACAAAAGGAAGCAAAGGCCGATGACCTTCTAACCACAGCAGATATTATGGAAGAGAGGCCTGATTCAAGCATGTTCATGACCCTCATCAACCATGGTTTTCCTTATGACATGGTTGAGAGGATGAATTCAACTGAGATGAAGAATCTGCTGAAAGAGTTTGAGTTGGCAAGTTTCATAATCCCAAACTGTGATTATGAAGCTTTCACAGTCTTTCAATCAGTGGAGGAAATTAAGAAAGATCTGGGCCATTGTGACACAGCTAAACTGACCAAGTACAACATGACATGCTGGTTACAGGGCCACAATTACAAACCGCATGAGCTCAAAGGTAGATCTACTAGAGAAATGCGGAGGATGATGGAGCATGTGATGGCAGTGGAGATAGAAACTGGTGTAAAATTTAGAACCACAGCTCCACATCCAACTCATGACCAACAAAGCAAAGTTGCTGCTGATCCAATAACTGTTGAACCAAAGGATCAGCACAAAGCAAAAGATAAACTCATCAGAGAACCAAGGGAAGTCATCCCAGGCAAGGTATGGCCCCTTGGTAATACTGTTAGAGAAATCACTGATCAGAAGTCCACTCTGATTCAGTTGATTGATCACCTCACAACTCCCAACTCTGCTGAAGAAAATAAGATCATGGCATGGAAATATGATCAAGAGTGGGATTGTGCAGTGATCAAAAGAACATCTGAAAGAGTTGAATACTTCCATGATGTGTTTTCAGTTCTATGCTTACCTGAGAGTGATCTCAAGGACCTGCAAAGCCTTACCATTACAAATTATCCAATACATCCAAGGGGCAGGGACTTCTCAAGCATAGTAGGTAAACTGAAAACGAAATTCAAAGATGATGTGCTGGCTGAAGCCAAAAGAGAAGATAATGAGCACAGAAAAAGAATAAAAGGAGTGAAAAGATATAAGTCCAATGCCTCTAAATCCGTAGATGATGAATTCTTAAAGAGGGTTGGCTATAACAACAGGAACTCAGCAGCAATCAAGCACATTGAAGGGACTCAATACACACTCCTTATTACTGAATGGGGATATGTAGAGAGAACAAAAGAACTTGTGCTGCTGAGGAGTGCAGAAAACAAGAGGGTTGAACGGATCAGGATTTTTGATCCTGTGGAAATCAAGCTACTTCATCCCTGCTACACCTCATATTTGCATGACAAATTCTTCCCCAAGCTGATTGATGGAGCAGCTCAAAATGACTTGTTCCTGCATGTTCACGTGATACAAGTTGTTGACAAACTTCATGCAAAGCCCTACAAACAAAGAAGACACAATGCTGGCTTGCTAAAGGGAACAAATTATGATGAAGTCACAGAACTCCGACTCTTTGAACAAGATAAGCTTGAAGTAGTGAAAAATGACAAAGTCTTAGAGACACTCACTACAGAGGAGGATGTTCTGGGACTTAGCTTCAAGACTCTGAAGAAGATCACCAAAATGGAGATCAAGTACAAATATGATGATCAAAAGGTTGCAGTATCTTACTTCTACAACAAAATCATATCAAGAGTCAAAGAGCTTGCAGTTTTGAAGGACTGATTACAAGGATCTAAGCCTAAGGGAGAGTATTGTTAGATCTAGATTGTATAGGTCTAGATCATTTTGTATAGGCTTAGAACTTGGATCAAGTCTTGTAATTAATAATTGTAACAGTCAGTATATATATATATATATGTGCATTGAATCTATAGGTTAACCCATATATATGTGTGTTGCTTTGTGACTGTTGACAGGCAAAATCAATATTCTTGGTAGGATTCCTGAAATTGACCAAGTGTAAGAAACATCTACGGATGAACATTATTGTTAATCCGTAGATGTGTTTCTTACAAGACCAAATCACTCATGAATGTTCCTGCGGATGATCAAGGATTGTATGAAGTGAAGACTTCTACGGAAGACCAAGACATCTACGGAAGAGCAAAACTCCAGCGGAAGACAAGGCTCCTGCGGAAGAACGGTATACTTGTATGATTACAATATCAACAAGTCAAGCAAGTCAACCAATCAATATCAAATCCCAAGAGATCCGGTGTTTCCTAACTGACTCCGACCATTTATAAATACGAGTCCTAGGTTTCACATCAAAAGAACATAATCAAGCAATATTACGGCTGTCAAGAGTTACATCATCGTGCAACCCTAACCGCCGTCACATCAACAACAACATTATTCGATTCACAGAAATCATTGTTCATAGTCATTCTTAATTATTCTTTTGTAATCATTACTGATAATTAATAAAATACTTTGAATAATTATTGAGTTCATATTTATTGTGTTTTTGTGTTTGTGTTCATCAATAATCATTAAAACAATTAAACGTCAATTAATGATAATTCCGCGATCATTGATTTGACTTATTTTAATACTGATAATTCCTGAATTGAGATCCTTGGATTCACAATAGTGATATATCTGCATTGAGCACAAATACATTTGGTATCATTATTATTATCATTATCATTATCATTATCATTGTTATTATCATTACCATTACCATTATCATTACCATTACCATTACCACCGCCACTGCCGCCGCCGCCGCCGCCGCCGCCGCCGCCGCCGCCGCCGCCGCCGCCGCCGCCGCCGCCGCCGCCCCACCGCCACCTCGCCACCGCCACCTCGCCACCGCCACCGCCACCGCCACCGCCACCGCCACCCCCCCCGCCACCGCCACCCCCGCCCCCCGCCACCCCCCCCCCCCCCCCCCGCCCCCGCCACCGCCACCGCCACCGCCACCGCCCCGCCGCCGCTGCCGCCCTTGCCGCCGCCGCCGCCGCCGCCGCCGCCCCCGCCGCCGCCGCCGCCGCCAGTACCGCCGCCAGTACCGCCACCATTGCCATCACCATTGCCATCACCATTGCCATCACCATTGCCATCACCATTGCCATCATCATTGCCATTATCATTATCATTATCATTATCATTATCATTATCATTATCATTATCATTATCATTATCATTATCATTATCATTATCATTATCATTATCATTATCATTATCATTATCATTATCATTATCATTATCATTATCATTATCATTATCATTATCATTATCATTATCATTATCATTATCATTATCATTACTATTACTATCAATATTATTATTACTATTACTATCACTATAAATATATAGGTAGAGGTTCAAATAAAAAATAAGTTTTGCATAAGTAGGCTAAGAAAGAACAAGAAGATTACATGTGACACTCTTCAAATTACGGTTAAAGTACTTTTTGGTCCCAAAGCACATCCATTAGTCCCTTTTGTATTTTATTAAAATACAGGGCACAAATTTGAATGTAGTGCTAGATTTTTTGATATGCTAGATTGTACTGTATTTTTTAACGTGCTAGATTATGCTGAGTTATTTTAAAATGTTTGATTGTGTCGAATTTTTTTAAAGTGCTAGATTGTACGGTAAATGAACAGAATTCATGTTGTTTTGTCATAAAACATGTTTGAAAACAAAAATATTTAAGTTAAAAAAGCACACAACGTCTTTTTTGTTAAAACGAAACAAAACAACATATAGATTGTTGTATTAACACAAAACAACACAAAACATGTTATATTAACGTAAAATAATGAACATTAAAATAACAAAGAAAATGTTGTTTTAATGTTGTTTGATATTTTATCATAATGCACCACAGAAACATCACATGAGACCTTATTATTTTGACGTAAAATAACATAGAACATGTTACGGAAAACCTCACAAAAATGTGCTATTTGACAAAAACAGCACAAACCTATGCTGTTTAACGCAAAACAACACAAAACTGTGATGATTTTATAAAAGATAACACAATTTTATACCGTTTTGATGAAATACAGCACACAATTGTGCTGTTTGACACAAAACAACACAAAACTGTGATGTCTTTATGAAATACAGTATAGTTTTGTGTTGTTTTATGAAATACAGCACAATTTTATGTTGTTTATGAAATACAGCATAAAAACGTTAAAAATGCAGTACAATTTCACATAATTTGATTTTTTTGTAAAAAATATAGCAATACTATACTCAATTTAAAGAGAAAAAATGCTTGATTTTATGGTGTAATTTATTTAAAAAATAATATCGTATGAAAAAGTTATTAGTATTTAAAAAAATGGGGGGAAATTTTAAAAAGTCAACAATTATGTGTAACACCCAGTTATTTATCTATTTTGAAGACGACGAAAGAAGAAAATAAATAAAGTCCAAAGTCGAGGGATTAAACTCGCTAACGAAAGAAAGTCGGGTGAGTGGGGGTATTTAAGGGAGAGGGTAGCCCTTACCCTCTCCCCACACCCACAAAATTCAGCCAAACAAGAGAGGAGAAGAGAGAAACGAAGAAAAGAGGAAGAAATGGTTGATTCGGGTCGATTCGGGCTTGAAATTCGTCGTGTAGCTAGTCCAAACGAAGCTCTTCATCTTCTTCTTGTTTGTGTGAATTCTAGGACCCCTATTTTACTCGTTTTCAACTGATTTTGGGGCTGGAACACATAAAAACCCATTTTTTGAAATGTGTGTGCTTGACCCATTTGGGTGTGATTGTGTATAGTGCATTTAGAGCGTGATTTTGGACTTGTGTATGCTTGAATGGTGTCATAGTATGATTCCCTAAATTTTAGGAGGGTTGATTTGGGCTTAGAATGAGTTTGAAAGGGTTTGGAGGTCGGATATCGCGACTGCAGTTCGGGATGAACTGCAGTCTGCGCCTAGTTAGGGCTACGTGACTGGAGGGCCAATCGGCCGACTGAGGGACGACTGGAGTTCAATAGCACGACTGAGGTTCAATCCCACGACTGGGGGTCCAGTCGCATGACAGGTCATACGACTGAGGGTCCAGTCGCATAGGTGCTCAGTCGCATAGCTGTTCAATCGCACGATTGAGAGCTCAGTCGCATAGGAGTCCATTCGCATATTATCCATTCACACGATTGAGAGTCCATTCACACGAATGGGGCCAGTCGCATGGAGGTCATGCGACTGAGGGTTCAGTCGCATGGGACTTCATCCGCATTGGTCTAGTCGTATGATGTTCAGTCGCATGGAGGCCATGCGACTGAAGGGTGCCCAATCGCCCAAATAGGGCTGCTGTGTACGAGGAGAGGCATAGTGTAATTACTGACTTTCGAGGAAGAGAGCAGGGGTAAGTAAAGATGTGATAGCTCCCGTAAGTACATGTAAGATGGTCGTCAAGGCTTTCGAAGTTATGTTGGGCACGATGATGATAGTGTTGCATGTTATGCATAATGTATGTATGTTAAGTATGATGTAGCCCATGTATGATGGTGATGACTGATGACTGTTAAATGTCGATGTTCCTTGTTTTGTTGTATGTTTATCTTTCACGTAACTTTACTTGTTATGATTAAAGAATAAAATGAAAGTATTATGTAACGTAAAGTGAAAGATAATAAAAGAGGAACATGATAAATGAATGCATGCATTAACAATGAATGAGAGTAATAAAGGCTTGCAAGCAAATATAGGAGGTGAGCAACCTTGTTGTTGCAACAGACTCGTAAGGGAATCCCTGTCTTGCGACCTTAGTAATCATGGCTATGTGCTACGAGGAGGGTAAAATCCTAACACTAGGATCAACCATTGTATAGAACCATCGCTGCATATCCTAGGTACTGTGGCCAGGAGGGTGCGGTGCGCCGGTATAGAAGGTCTATGATAGGCCTAGGTCTAGCACCACGATACAGAAGGATATTACATGCGGAAATGGTACACTTATACTCTACCTTAGGTGTTGTGACCAGGAGGGTGTGGTGCACTGATATAGAAGGTCTATGATAGGCCTAGGTCCAGTACCACGATACAGAAAGGTATTGTATGTAGTGATTGTACCCCTAAACTTTACCTTAGGTACCATGGCCAGTACCATGATACAGAAAGGTAAGGTTTATGGGTGACGGAAAGAAAAAATACAAAGATAAAAGAATGTGAAAGTTAAAGATAGATAATGAACGAACGAAAGACAGAGAATGAATGAAAGTTAAAGATAAAGAACGAATGAATGAAAGAATGAGAAAAGAAGATAATAACGATATTATCTATGTGTACGTATGATGTGTGATCGCATGTATGTAAAGAAACGGTTTTAATGAAAGTAAAGTACGTTTTATTATAAAACTAGAACTCACTCAGCAACGCTGACTTTTTATGTGTTTCCAGTTGGCAGGTAAGGTTACTGAGGATGGCACGATGCGGCTACTCAGCTCTTTTGGGATGACATTCTTTTGTTTAACGCTTTTGTATTGTAATGCAAACAAACGATGTTTTGTAATGAATGTTGCATTAACTGGCAAAAGTATTTATAGTAAAATGAAAAGTTATTTCACAGTTTCCGCTGCATGTTTTATTTAAGTTAATGAAATTATATGTTTTACATGCGATGATAGACCAGCTGTGAGGTGCCCGGGAACGGGGCCTTACATTGTGGGTGATATTATAAAATACCCAAACTAGCATTGCTTGTTTATTTTTCCTACACTTTGATCCTAACCCTTAATTAGATAATTAGAAGGCTAAGATTGCTTCTTAGTATTCTTAGAAAAAACTTATTTTTTACAGGAACCTTCCCCTCTCTCTCTTTATATATATATGTATGTATGTATGTATGTATGTATGTATGTATGTATGTATGTATGTATGTATGTATGTACGTACGTACGTACGTACGTACGTATGTATGTATGTATGTATGTATGTATGTATGTATGTATGTATATGGAAAGTGGTTCCACTAAAAAATATATTTTGCCTAAGAAGGCTAAGAAGAAATGAGGTGCTGACATGTGGCAAAACTAGAAAATAGGCTTAAAGGGTATTTTGGTCTATTAACCATTTACTCTAATTCCTTTTCTCCTTTTAAAAATATAGCATATTTCTTTTACAAACTTTGTTCACCCACAAATCCTATGAAAAATTAACCTCAAAATACAACCAAAGCTTAAATGTGTCTCGTTGTCTTAAACTTCATAATTACATACAACAACTAATCGGTGATTAGAGATGTTTACTTGAGCGATGAGTATTAATCGGTAGTGTTTTAAGATAATGGTTTCAGTAGTCAATGATAGTGTTAATTGGAGATAATGAATAATGACAAGGGATGATATCAATGATCAATGATATTCAAATGTCATTCGTTTTATCACACTTAGTTGTCACTTGATTGTTCAAGCACAAAACAATATAAATATTGTTGTTCTAACGCCAAACAACACGAAACGTGTTATATTAACACAAATAGTGAACACTAAAATAGCAAGAAAAGTGTTATTTCTGTTTTGTTTGATATTTTGACATAATACACCACAGAAACAACACATGAGACCTTGTTGTTTTGACGTAAAACAACATAGAACATGTTATGTAAAACCGTATAAAACTGTGCTATTTGACAAAACAACACAAAATTATGTTGTTTGACGCAAAACAGCACAAAACTGTGTTGTTTGACGCAAAACAACATTAAACTGTATTGTTTTTATAAAATACAACACAATTTTGTGCTGCTTTGATGAAATACAGCATAAAACTATGTTGTTTGACGTAAAACAACACAAACTGTGCTATTTTTATGAAATACAACATACTTTTGTGATGTTTTATGAAATACAACATAATTTTGCGTTGTTTTATGAAATACAACATAATTTTGTGATGTTTTATGAAATACAACACAATTTTGTGTTGTTTTATGAAATACAACACAAAAACGTTAAAATGCAGCACAATTTCACATAATTTGTTTTTTTGGTTAAAAAAATATAATAATACTATACTTAATTTAAAGAGAAAAAATGCTTGATTTTATGGTGCAATTTGTTTTAAAAAACAATCGAGCATAAAAAAGTTATAAATGTTTAAAAAAAGTAGAGAAAACTCAAAAAAGTCAAAAAAAGTGGTTATATACCCAAAATACCCTTCCACCTTTTTATTTACAACATTGTTATCTTAGCCACTGATTAAGAAATAGAAGGCTAAGATCATTTCTTAGCATTCTTAGACAAAATATATTTTTAGTGGAACCTCCCTCTATATATATGTATATATATATATGTATATATATGTATGTATATATATATGTATATATATATATATATTGGGTAGAGGTTCAAATAAAAAATAAGTTTTGCCTAAGTAGGTTAAGAAAGAACAAGAAGATTACATGTGTCACTCTTCAAATTTGGGTTTTAAGGGTATTTTGGTCCTAAAACATATCCATTAGTCCCTTTGTATTTTATCAAAATACAACACAAATTTGAATGTAGTACAAGATTTTTTGATATGCTAGATTGTGCTGTATTTTTTAACGTGATAGATATGCTGAGTTATTTTAAAATGTTGGCTTTTGTCCAATTTTTTTAAAGTGTTAGATTGTACGGTAAATGAACAAAATTCATGTTGTTTTGTCATAAACACAACATGTTTGAAAAGAAAAATATTTGAGTTAAAAAAGCACACAACGTCTTTATTGTTAAAACGAAACAAAACAACACATAGATTGTTGTATTAACGCAAAAGAACACAAAACGTATTATACTAACGCAAAATAGTGAACATTAAAATAACAAAAAAGTATTATTTCTATGTTGTTTGATATTTTGTCATAATGCAGCACATAAGCATCACATGAAACCTTATTGTTTTGACGTAAAACAACATTGAACATGTTACGCAAAACCGTACAAAACTGCACAAAACTGTGATATTTGACAAAAATAGCACAAAACTGTATTGTTTAACGCAAAACAACACAAAACTATGATGTTTTTATAAAATATAACATAATTTTGTGCTGTTTTGATGAAATACAACACAAAACTGTGTTGTTTGACACAAAACAACACAAAACTGTGTTGTTTTATGAAATACAACATAATTTTGTGTTGTTTTATGAAAACAACACAATTTTGTGTTGTTTTATGAAATACAGCACAAAACGTTAAAATGCAGCACAATTTCACATAATTTGTTTTTTTTTAAAAATATAGCAATACTATACTCAATTTAAAGAGAAAAAAATTCTTATTTTATGGTGCAATTTGTTTTGAAAAATCATCTAGCATTAAAAAGTTATAAACGTTTAAAAACATTGGGGGAAACTCAAAAAAGTCAACAAAAGTGGTTACATACCCAAAATGTCCTTCTTATTTACAACATTATCATCTTAGTCATTGATTAAAAAACGGAAGGCTAAGATCATTTCTTAGTTTTCTTAGACAAAATATATTTTTTAATGGAACCTCCCCCTATATATATGTATATATATGTATATATATATGTATATATATGTATATATATGTGTATATATGTGTATATATGTATATATGTGTATATATGTATATATATATGTGTGTGTGTGTGTATATGTATAGACACATAAATAAGTTCACGTCGTCATCGTCATCTTCATCCTCATTATTATTGTTGTTATTATTATTTGAATGACAAAATGGGAGAAAGAGAGGTTATAAAGTACATGCTAATGTGGCTAGTACTATACGCACAAAGATGTGTAACATTACAACAGTGATTATCTTCGCATGGAAAAGTTGTTTAATATATACATTTAGTGATCTAGAGATGACCTGGGCAAGGCGGTAGCGATGGCGATGCGGAAAGGGGGAGGATGGCCGAAAGAGGGAGGAAGAAAGGCTAGGAGACAAATGTAGTGAGAGGTTGTAACTTGTGATTCACAGCTTGTAATCCTAGCTAGAGTAACTCTCCTCGCAAAGGGGAGTTGCTGTTTAATATTAACTAGTTTTTTACCAGCCGAGCATTTTGACGACATCTTACGCGTCTTGATAAATAATATACTAACAATCGATCCTACTTGTCTCCGGGCTAAATTCATATCGAACTGTAAAGTAACTCAACTTAAACGTATTATACTTGAACCGCCTATTTTCCAAACAAAATTTTGTCAAAACATAAATCAAGTCACAGCGTATATAAAAAAGCACATAGATTACAATCGTCCCCACTCATTTAAAACGTAGACTAATTCGGATTTATGCCGTCGAATGAAAACATTTATATTTGTTACGACTCATTTCTGAACAAACTTAAGTTAAAACGTATGAATGAAAACATTTTATATTTGACCCGAGTAATACCTAAAAATACAAAAGTAAGAAATTAATTTTTTTAACAAAAATTGTACTAAGATAAACCTGAAACTTTAAAAACTTAAAGGGTTAAGGTGACTATCAAAATTAATGGGTTAGATTTGAATTCAATAAATAAATAATATTATTACTATATAACTTAATAAACAATTAATTATTATTATCTTAACTATTCATTCATCATAACATATATTTTTGCTCTATTATATAAACAAAACCCAAAAAATAAAAACTTTTGTAACCAATTATAAAATTCATAAAACTCTCCTGCTCATTTCCCATGTAAATGTAAATTAACTAAGTGTAACCCACCCAAGCTTCGCGGTGGGTTTAAAATCCCAACATAACGCAACGATATTTTTCCGACTTAGAAGGCTCAGAAGTGATGGGTCTTTGTGATTTTAAACACTCGTCTACTGCACCAAAACTCCTATTTTTCTATCGTTATTGCCAAAAATAATGAATTAGACCGAACCTAATTTTATTCCGAACATGTTTGATGGCTTTTAAATTGTCTATGTTGACCCGTCATACAACCCGACTCTGCCGTAGTTTTGCAACCCATAACCACCTGTACTATGAAAATTCCAATAGCATAAGTAACTAATTCATTGCGCCTATTTCCCTAATGATATCAGATTTGGAAAATTCATCCTCAGATCGAACAAATTTTTGCAATTTACAGTGAGAAACTAACATATGCATTCAAAATCGGAATAATCTAAACACCTATTTCATCATCTCAAAAGAAGTGATGTGTACGTGAACAAATGTGTAAAATGGGGAACATTTAGTATAAAAAAGATATTTGTACCAAGGCTTTTTTTTCTATTAACTTAGTTAAATCTAACCCACCAAAAAAGCATAGCTTCACACACTGAAAGATAAACCCAATTTACCATTCTAAATCAAATCACATATTCCTAACTTAACCATGTATAATTCACCAAAAATAGACACATTTGCACAAATGCCATATTACTTCAAGTTATCACTTTCAATAATCACATAAGCATGTTTGATCCACTAAAAAGCACACATTCACACAAATGCAAGGTTACCTCAGTTTTCTATGACAACATCTAATGATCCACATTATAGAAACAGGGTCCATAGTCAAGTAAATACTAACACCATCACTAATACAAACCAAACAAAAATTCAGAAGCATTTTGTTTCATAGGCCACATGCCCACAAATTGTTCATGGACTTTAGCTTCTTTATAACCAGATGCAAATCAATCTAAACCCAAAAAGATTAGGCCCCACATTAGTTGTGAGAATTCAATGCCTGATACTTGCAGGCACAAAAAAAAGAAATAATATTAGGGTCTCCAAACAACCAAACATTACTCAATTTCACTTCTCATGATCAAAAAGGTTTGTTCAAAAAGTGTATCTAATTTCGGTTCCCCCATACCAGATGCATTCCAACATCATACCAGATACACTCATAACCTATTAAAATACATGAGAAACCAAAGAAAAACTACAAAGAAATTATAATCCTAGGCCGCTGCTAAAGAAGAAATAAGGTTAAAACCACAGTGGTGAAGAAAAACATAACCGGCGAGGAACCGTAAACCCTAAATCATATATCAAAATTGAAACAAAGATAACAAGAACAACAATCCTCAGAAACCTGGACACCCGCACCATCGAGAGCTTGGCCGGATAGGGTGGCTGGATTTTCCATGATGATAATGGAGGAAGCGAAGAAGACAATCGAGAATCTTCACACCTATTAGATGATTGCAGGTTGTCAGGCCTAATAAAAATAACTTATAATTGTCCAAACTCACCTAAGATAGTTAGGGTAAGTCGGGTTAATCAGCATGGAATATATGAAAAGTGCGGTTCAATTCATAAAGTTGAAAACTTTATTGAAAATACTTGTAAATTAACTAAATTATAAAAAGTACTTGACATTGAAAAGTAAAATTGATGGTAAACAATTATGGGAAAGAGTAATCTCCTCCGGGTTAAAGTTTACAACTTAGACTTGCTTTGATAATTAAAAGTGGTCACATAGACATAACCAGGTTGATTTAATTAAAGACAATAGATTGAATGAGACTGTTGTTAAAGAACTACTCGAATCATATCATACGTTTGTATTACCCAATCCCATCCAAAATTGACGTTTCCAGATGAAAAAAAAAATCTAAAACAATCAAAATGGAACAACTGAATTGAAAGCAACACACGAATTTTATAATCTTTAAACAATAAATAATGTTACTCGGCTTAAACTACCGTGTTCAAACATTAACTCGACAAAAACCATCAAGAACAAGTCATAGTATAAACCCTTATAACACCCAGAGAAGATCACGTGTAGATTAGTCGGACATGGAAACGAAAAACAATTCAAACTCGAAGGTAAATATTGTATCTTCCGTTAAAGATTCAAACTGAATGATAAAACAACATCTTGAGCCTTGAAATCGCCACCGGGAGCCTTTTGGATCACTTGGGATCGTTCTTGGGACTTGGGGCTTGGAATGAAGGATAACCTTGAAAACCTAATTTTTCCGCCTTATAAGTGATTTCAGCGCATCTTGTACTGTAGGTCACTTGAACACCGTAAGTTACTTTAGGAGCTTTCTGTTCAGTTTTTGAGCTGATGAACCGTAGGTCATCTTTCCACCATAGGTTATGGTTGACCAACTTTTTCCGATTCTTGTTTTCATCGTAACTTCTTCGTTTCCGTTTTCCTCTCCGTTTGCGGCCACATTCTCGTAATTGAATTCTCTATCACTTAATATATCATGATATTCATTTATCATCCATGTGAATTGATATGATTATAATTAGTTGGATTCCCCGTGTATATTTTGTATAATAATTGCATTATTTATGTTCGTTTTTATCTCGGAATTCGTTTCTATTGATCATTTGTGGGTTTTGTAGGATCCCGAGCATAAAGATAGCATTTTGGAGCTTAAACGAGTCTTAACGAGATGCCAGGATCAAGCCGAGGAGTTTGGAATTAAAAGAATAAAAAATTCTGAGTTTTGCTTCTCTCGCGCTACGCGACAGATATAGGCAAACCGTCGCGCTACGCGAGGGCTGAGAAATTACTCTTTTGCCCTTAATGAAATCGGGTATTCACCGGATTTGCCACCCGACTAATTTGTCGGGTTGTGATGTCTGTCGCGCTACGCGACAATAGTTGAAGGCCCGTCGCGCTACGCGACGGGTGCTAAAGTCGGCAAAGTTGTTTAAAACTCAAACCAAAACCCTAATTCGAGGGAGGAGGACATTATTGGACGATTGGGAGCGGCTGAGGACGATCATAGGCGATTTCCAGGAGCTTGGGAGCAAAGGATTGGAGATTTGGAGCTAGGAAGTGAAGATTCGAAGACTTAATCGTCCCGGTTTTTACGTTTCTCTTCTTAGTTTTCATTCCTTTGTAATCAATGACTTCTTCCATGACTTATACTTCTGTTCTGATCATGTTTAGAGGCTAAACTTCTGTAGCTTCCTAGGTTTTGATGATTATGCATGTTTAACTTAGTATTCTTTCGGTTTTTGGATTGTGCTTGTGTTTAAAGTTAATGATAATGATTTGGTTTGCATGATCAGTTGTGTACGTGTATTTAGATCTGTTCTTGTGATTGGTTTATTGCTTCACGTGTGTCTTGATGAATGTCTTTCATATAATGGATGCATGCTAGATCGTTTACCTAGGGTTTACGGTTTCTAGATGATTTGGTAGACGTATTGAATCATTGAAGTGATTTATCTTGAATTGAACTAACTAAATATGCAACTAATCTTAATACTGTGAGGTTAATAGATTATCAGGTTGTCTTGTGTGATTGATTGCTAGGTTAGAGTCTCTGTGAGGAGTTCGGTCTAGTTCCCCTTTCATATCATAGTTTCCTGAGTCTGATTTGGCATTCCAGATCTATCCCCTTACCTTTAGGTATTGTGACACTCGCTCCGTGAGGTAGAGTTTCTTTCGGGTGTGTCGTTAGCTTAGTTGGAGAACCTGTGAGGGTAATCCACAAACCGGTGTTTTATCGGCTTATTAGGTCAATCTAGTTGCTTCCCTTGAAAGTGTCGAGGTTTCTCTAGGTCCCTTTTAAGTTAGTATCTTCAGATCCAGGTTACACAAGTCTTTCCAAAACCGTTAGGAGAAAAGCCAAAAAACATGTATAGGATTCTTACCTAGGTAGTGATTTCTTCTCCTGATTTAAATCTAGTCAATTCCTTATTTTCTGTCCAGTATTAGTTCTTTTAAAGTAATTTAAAACAAACCCCCCTCATTTACTTTCATTTAGTATTTTTAGTCGAGTCTTAGGTAAGTTCAGTTTACGTTTTCCATACAGAAGTCTTTGGGTTCGATAACTCGGACTTAATAGCTATTCTGCAGTCGACCGGTACACTGCCGGTTGTGTTGCTTAGGATCGAGTCTTAGTTTTATAAATTTAAAGCTTTTTAGTGTCTAGTTAGAGTTTTATTTGTTAGTCTAATTTAGTATAGTCTAGCACACATCAAAGTTTTTGGCGCCGTTGCCGGGGACTTCTTGGCGATTGCGTTCATTGGACTTACTTGATTTAATTGCTATTTGTGCTAAGTATTTTTTTTAATTAGTTTGTTTTAATTCTATTTGTTTTTATTTGAGTCTGTAGAGTCAGTTAGTTTTCTTGTTTCTGTAAGTGTCATTATGTGTGAAATCTGTGGAGGACCCCATTTTACTTGTCTTTGCCTAAATTCATCGGGGTATTCTCCAAATTATTATTATCCTGATCCGCAGGTAGAGCTAAATGAAAAATATAGAACTCAGGATGAGCCGGAGACGAAAATGGACATCTCAGTCCCACCTTCGGTTCAGCAGGATGTTGAGCAAACTCAACCAGGGATTTATGATTTTTCTTTAGATTTTAGTGATGATGATGAGTCAGAGGATGATGAGGATGGAGATGTGATAAGTGGAGTAGAGCTGACTGATGTTCCCCAATACCCGAAAACGGAGACGATAATGGACGAATTTCAAGTCCCACCTCCAGTTAGATTTATTGATTTTTCTGATCCGGATGTTGAGGAACACATCGAACGATACATCTCATGGAAGGAAGAACAGAAGAGAAAAATGGTGTGTCATGATACTTTATCAGAGGATAGTGAGCCTTTAGATAGTGTTGCTGATATTGTCATCCCTATTGGTAGGAAAATCCCTGGTAGCACTACTCGTTACATTCCATCACCGGAGGAGGTGAGGCAATTTGATTGGGAATCGCATTTTAAGGCAATGGATGCTAAGTTAGCAAGTGAGTGTGAGCAAGATGACTTCCCAGAACCAGAGACATTAACGGTTGTCCCACCTCTGGTTATTGAGGAAATTGTGATTTCTAGGATTGAGGAAGTTGTCAAGAGTTCAAGGAGTGAGTTTGGAAGTGTGTGTAGTTTGCAAGAGTATTCAGATGCTGAAGATGAGGAGTTAGATAGAATAGTTGAAGAATTTGAGAGGGTGATTGCTGAGGAAGAAGTTGAGAGTAGTAACTCCTGGGAGGATGAATTTGTAGGAGAGTTAGAAAGTTTACCTGAATATGTGGACAGTTGTGAGTTTGATCCGGAAAGTGAATTGGTTATTTTAGAAGCTTTGTTAGCAGGTAAACAAGAGATTAGGAAAGTACTTACATCATGTGAAACCCTAAGTGTGGGGAAGGTGGATGAGAGTGTTGGGAGTTCCCCTAGGTGTAGGCTTCCTCCTACAAAAAAGAGAGATAGGAAGAATGAGTGTGATATGAGGACAGTCCAAACCCCAAGTGTGGGGATGTTTCGGGTTGATAAACTACTAGGATATTTGTTAAGGATGAGTTTTGGACCTAGTAGATTTAAGTCTTGGTGGGCTGATCTGAGTGAAGGAGTCAACAGGATCAAGAAATTCATGCTTAGTTGTTCGGTGTTGAAAGCTTGTTTACCGCTTAGGGTAGAAGCGGTGCTGAAATCGATAAAGGAGAAGCCTCCTGATTGAGCTAGTTGGTGATATTTGGGTGATGACTCGTTTATAGAGTTTGTAGAGTTGGTTTACTTGAGTTTTAGGTAGTTCTTTGAGTTTTTGTGTTGGTTTTTGTGTTTTCGTGTGCATTGTTTTCGTGTTTGTGTTAAGTGTTTGCAGGGAAACGATCATATGGTTGCGATTTGACACATGACCGGGAGGCTACCAGGTAAGTTTTTCCCACTTGGTTCATGTTAATAGAGGTAATAAAACGGTTGGGGCCAAAAATTTGGCTAAGGCATGAAAAATTTCGTAACTTTCTGAAAAAAAATGCAACCTCGCGCTACGCGCCGGGCTGCTTGATTTCTCTCGCGTAGCGCGACGACTCTCGCGTATCGCTCCATGTTCATGCCTAACCCTCGCGTTACGCGAGGGATCCCAGAATTTTGAATTTTTTTTATTTTACCTAATTTTCACCATTTCACCCATTTTTCCACCATTTTCGACCTTCTACCATCATGTCATCCATTTTTCCACTTGTTCAAAGCAACTTGAATTTCATACGTGTGTTTCTCTGTTTTGTGAGTCGTTTTTGTTTTTTTTATTGAGTCTGTTTGATGCTGTGTTTGCCTGTTAGTTGTTTGTTTTGCAGGTCTGGAATAATTCACCCGTACTCAATCTCCATTCGGGTGAATATATCTAACAATTTTATAAGGAGGCAACCAGTGATTCCTGATCGCGAATGAAATGCTATACGATCAGAGGTTTTGGATTCAGACTCTGCACAGCTGGACACTGCTTTACCAGCTAAGTCTTTTCCAAAACTCTTCTTTTTATTTATGTCTTTCTTTTAGTTTCAACATTGAGGACAATGTTTAAATTAAGTGTGGGGATAGGAAGACATGTGTCTTAGGTTTAATTTCATTGAGTCATTCTTTTAATTTTTGCGTGTGTTTAGTTAATTTTATTTTAGTGTGTCTTTAAAAAATCAAAAAAAAACAAAAATTAGAAAATTTCCCTGATTTTGATGTTTGCATATATTAAAAATGGAAAATGATAGGTACAGTCAGGTGTCTGGTTTTCAACTACTATATGTATGAGATAATAAATAATTGAAAGTGTGTCTGATTTGGATGCACGGGTAGGCCCAGCCGATTTTGAAGGGTTTTCATAGATGTATTCTAATCCATCTAATTAAATATTTAATTTACTATATGTGTTCTCACTAGATGGAAGTCGAAACTGTTGGAAGGTTGAAAAAGCACCACTGTAGGTTGATACCCGTTTGTATTTAAGATTAGCATAGTTGGCACACGTTATGTGGCGCCTTAGGATTCCATCTTAGTATTGTGTGAGTTTGAAAATGACAATTAGGTGCGAGAGGGCATTCAAAAAACCTCTAGGCCAGTGCTTAATGATTGTGGCCTGAAGCTTATGTGCTTGACAGCTGGGATGGCGACTTGGCTGGCAACACCTCTGAGTTAGGGTCGTGATCCTGTTGTTTTTAAATCTTGCACAAAATAAATAAAAAAAAAAAAAAAAAAAGACAAAGCCTATGGTGTTGCTCAAGGGGATGGTGACTCAGTGGGCAACAGCCCTCTAGGTGAGTCTTATAAAAAAAAATATATATATATATATATATATATGAAAAGTTGCAAAAGAAGAATAAGTGCTGAAAAGAAAAATATTAATAGTGTAGCTTAGTTTCCATCAAAACAAGTTAGTTTTAAATACATGTGGGTATTGGGTTACAGTGGTAGAAAAATCATGGATTTTTGATTTAGTCTATGCTTCGGAGATTTGATAACAGGAATAGATACCGACTTGTGAGAATTCATGATTAATAAAATAGAATACTTGAACCTAAATGCTATACTCTTGGGGACTTGGATGATCGGTGGTTGGGTTTAAATGGACAAATATACTTTGTGATCGCGGTTAACACGTTAGTAAATTTTAATAAGTAATTAGACTTAAATGTTGGAAATCAGATTTAAACTTGACTATGATTCCATTTGCATAAGTCTTTTTCAGGGACGAAAAAGAGGTAAGTGTGGGGATATTTGATATGATTATAATTAGTTGGATTCCCCGTGTATATTTTGTATAATAATTGCATTATTTATGTTCGTTTTTATCTCGGAATTCGTTTCTATTGATCATTTGTGGGTTTTGTAGGATCCCGAGCATAAAGATAGCATTTTGGAGCTTAAACGAGTCTTAACGAGATGCCAGGATCAAGCCGAGGAGTTTGGAATTAAAAGAATAAAAAATTCTGAGTTTTGCTTCTCTCGCGCTACGCGACAGATATAGGCAAACCGTCGCGCTACGCGAGGGCTGAGAAATTACTCTTTTGCCCTTAATGAAATCGGGTATTCACCGGATTTGCCACCCGACTAATTTGTCGGGTTGTGATGTCTGTCGCGCTACGCGACAATAGTTGAAGGCCCGTCGCGCTACGCGACGGGTGCTAAAGTCGGCAAAGTTGTTTAAAACTCAAACCAAAACCCTAATTCGAGGGAGGAGGACATTATTGGACGATTGGGAGCGGCTGAGGACGATCATAGGCGATTTCCAGGAGCTTGGGAGCAAAGGATTGGAGATTTGGAGCTAGGAAGTGAAGATTCGAAGACTTAATCGTCCCGGTTTTTACGTTTCTCTTCTTAGTTTTCATTCCTTTGTAATCAATGACTTCTTCCATGACTTATACTTCTGTTCTGATCATGTTTAGAGGCTAAACTTCTGTAGCTTCCTAGGTTTTGATGATTATGCATGTTTAACTTAGTATTCTTTCGGTTTTTGGATTGTGCTTGTGTTTAAAGTTAATGATAATGATTTGGTTTGCATGATCAGTTGTGTACGTGTATTTAGATCTGTTCTTGTGATTGGTTTATTGCTTCACGTGTGTCTTGATGAATGTCTTTCATATAATGGATGCATGCTAGATCGTTTACCTAGGGTTTGCGGTTTCTAGATGATTTGGTAGACGTATTGAATCATTGAAGTGATTTATCTTGAATTGAACTAACTAAATATGCAACTAATCTTAATACTGTGAGGTTAATAGATTATCAGGTTGTCTTGTGTGATTGATTGCTAGGTTAGAGTCTCTGTGAGGAGTTCGGTCTAGTTCCCCTTTCATATCATAGTTTCCTGAGTCTGATTTGGCATTCCAGATCTATCCCCTTACCTTTAGGTATTGTGACACTCGCGCCGTGAGGTAGAGTTTCTTTCGGGTGTGTCGTTAGCTTAGTTGGAGAACCTGTGAGGGTAATCCACAAACCGGTGTTTTATCGGCTTATTAGGTCAATCTAGTTGCTTCCCTTGAAAGTGTCGAGGTTTCTCTAGGTCCCTTTTAAGTTAGTATCTTCAGATCCCGGTTACACAAGTCTTTCCAAAACCGTTAGGAGAAAAGCCAAAAAACATGTATAGGATTCTTACCTAGGTAGTGATTTCTTCTCCTGATTTAAATCTAGTCAATTCCTTATTTTCTGTCCAGTATTAGTTCTTTTAAAGTAATTTAAAACAAACCCCCCTCATTTACTTTCATTTAGTATTTTTAGTCGAGTCTTAGGTAAGTTCAGTTTACGTTTTCCATACAGAAGTCTTTGGGTTCGATAACTCGGACTTAATAGCTATTCTGCAGTCGACCGGTACACTGCCGGTTGTGTTGCTTAGGATCGAGTCTTAGTTTTATAAATTTAAAGCTTTTAGTGTCTAGTTAGAGTTTTATTTGTTAGTCTAATTTAGTATAGTCTAGCACACATCAAAGTTTTTGATAGGAAGACATGTGTCTTAGGTTTAATTTCATTGAGTCATTCTTTTAATTTTTGCGTGTGTTTAGTTAATTTTATTTTAGTGTGTCTTTAAAAAATCAAAAAAAAACAAAAATTAGAAAATTTCCCTGATTTTGATGTTTGCATATATTAAAAATGGAAAATGATAGGTACAGTCAGGTGTCTGGTTTTCAACTACTATATGTATGAGATAATAAATAATTGAAAGCGTGTCTGATTTGGGATGCACGGGTAGGCCCAGCCGATTTTGAAGGGTTTTCATAGATGTATTCTAATCCATCTAATTAAATATTTAATTTACTATATGTGTTCTCACTAGATGGAAGTCGAAACTGTTGGAAGGTTGAAAAAGCACCACTGTAGGTTGATACCCGTTTGTATTTAAGATTAGCATAGTTGGCACACGTTATGTGGCGCCTTAGGATTCCATCTTAGTATTGTGTGAGTTTGAAAATGACAATTAGGTGCGAGAGGGCATTCAAAAAACCTCTAGGCCAGTGCTTAATGATTGTGGCCTGAAGCTTATGTGCTTGACAGCTGGGATGGCGACTTGGCTGGCAACACCTCTGAGTTAGGGTCGTGATCCTGTTGTTTTTAAATCTTGCACAAAATAAAAAAAAAAAAAAAAAAAAAAGACAAAGCCTATGGTGTTGCTCAAGGGGATGGTGACTCAGTGGGCAACAGCCCTCTAGGTGGAGTCTTATAAAAAAAATATATATGTATATATATATATATATGAAAAGTTGCAAAAGAAGAATAAGTGCTGAAAAGAAAAATATTAATAGTGTAGCTTAGTTTCCATCAAAACAAGTTAGTTTTAAATACATGTGGGTATTGGGTTACAGTGGTAGAAAAATCATGGATTTTTGATTTAGTCTATGCTTCGGAGATTTGATAACAGGAATAGATACCGACTTGTGAGAATTCATGATTAATAAAATAGAATACTTGAACCTAAATGCTATACTCTTGGGGACTTGGATGATCGGTGGTTGGGTTTAAATGGACAAATATACTTTGTGATCGCGGTTAACACGTTAGTAAATTTTAATAAGTAATTAGACTTAAATGTTGGAAATCAGATTTAAACTTGACTATGATTCCATTTGCATAAGTCTTTTTCAGGGACGAAAAAGAGGTAAGTGTGGGGATATTTGATATGATTATAATTAGTTGGATTCCCCGTGTATATTTTGTATAATAATTGCATTATTTATGTTCGTTTTTATCTCGGAATTCGTTTCTATTGATCATTTGTGGGTTTTGTAGGATCTCGAGCATAAAGATAGCATTTTGGAGCTTAAACGAGTCTTAACGAGATGCCAGGATCAAGCCGAGGAGTTTGGAATTAAAAGAATAAAAAATTCTGAGTTTTGCTTCTCTCGCGCTACGCGACAGATATAGGCAAACCGTCGCGCTACGCGAGGGCTGAGAAATTACTCTTTTGCCCTTAATGAAATCGGGTATTCACCGGATTTGCCACCCGACTAATTTGTCGGGTTGTGATGTCTGTCGCGCTACGCGACAATAGTTGAAGGCCCGTCGCGCTACGCGACGGGTGCTAAAGTCGGCAAAGTTGTTTAAAACTCAAACCAAAACCCTAATTCGAGGGAGGAGGACATTATTGGACGATTGGGAGCGGCTGAGGACGATCATAGGCGATTTCCAGGAGCTTGGGAGCAAAGGATTGGAGATTTGGAGCTAGGAAGTGAAGATTCGAAGACTTAATCGTCCCGGTTTTTACGTTTCTCTTCTTAGTTTTCATTCCTTTGTAATCAATGACTTCTTCCATGACTTATACTTCTGTTCTGATCATGTTTAGAGGCTAAACTTCTGTAGCTTCCTAGGTTTTGATGATTATGCATGTTTAACTTAGTATTCTTTCGGTTTTTGGATTGTGCTTGTGTTTAAAGTTAATGATAATGATTTGGCTTGCATGATCAGTTGTGTACGTGTATTTAGATCTGTTCTTGTGATTGGTTTATTGCTTCACGTGTGTCTTGATGAATGTCTTTCATATAATGGATGCATGCTAGATCGTTTACCTAGGGTTTGCGGTTTCTAGATGATTTGGTAGACGTATTGAATCATTGAAGTGATTTATCTTGAATTGAACTAACTAAATATGCAACTAATCTTAATACTGTGAGGTTAATAGATTATCAGGTTGTCTTGTGTGATTGATTGCTAGGTTAGAGTCTCTGTGAGGAGTTCGGTCTAGTTCCCCTTTCATATCATAGTTTCCTGAGTCTGATTTGGCATTCCAGATCTATCCCCTTACCTTTAGGTATTGTGACACTCGCGCCGTGAGGTAGAGTTTCTTTCGGGTGTGTCGTTAGCTTAGTTGGAGAACCTGTGAGGGTAATCCACAAACCGGTGTTTTATCGGCTTATTAGGTCAATCTAGTTGCTTCCCTTGAAAGTGTCGAGGTTTCTCTAGGTCCCTTTTAAGTTAGTATCTTCAGATCCCGGTTACACAAGTCTTTCCAAAACCGTTAGGAGAAAAGCCAAAAAACATGTATAGGATTCTTACCTAGGTAGTGATTTCTTCTCCTGATTTAAATCTAGTCAATTCCTTATTTTCTGTCCAGTATTAGTTCTTTTAAAGTAATTTAAAACAAACCCCCCTCATTTACTTTCATTTAGTATTTTTAGTCGAGTCTTAGGTAAGTTCAGTTTACGTTTTCCATACAGAAGTCTTTGGGTTCGATAACTCGGACTTAATAGCTATTCTGCAGTCGACCGGTACACTGCCGGTTGTGTTGCTTAGGATCGAGTCTTAGTTTTATAAATTTAAAGCTTTTTAGTGTCTAGTTACAGTTTTATTTGTTAGTCTAATTTAGTATAGTCTAGCACACATCATGAATTCTTCAAAACACATCAAATGATTGTGTTTAACCTACAAAACATCAAATCATCGTAGTTAACTTATTCCATATAATTTCTTCTATTTAAACACATTAAATACATTAAAGTTAACCACTTAATCATGATAAACATTATTCCGAACCCCTTACATCATTATACAATCGAGAATCTAATAGGTAGTTGTAAATTACTACCCCTTCATCAAACCCGTTGGAAACACAACGGGAACAAACCCGATTCACCTAATCTACCATGGGTGGTGTGAATCACGAATCTACACAGATCCGAGACATCCCGGTTCTTCAAAGCTTCGATAGAACCCTAGGTTTGATCGCCATTACCACGTTGTCATCGAGTAGGGTGCCTAGTTGGAGGTCATGGCCGGCGCCACTCCCGTCATCACTCTCCCCTTCTCTTTAGCTCTTGAATCTAACTCTCTTTCTCCCTCTCTCTTACTTTTTATCTCTAAATTCTAAAAACCAAAAGCATAAATGTGTGTTTGGATTGGGAAAGAACTCGAGAAGTGCAAAAGAAAGGTGGGGTGTCAACAGTGAAAAACCACTCGTGTCTAGCTATGCAGATGAGGACGCCACCGCACTCAGTGACCAATTAGAGCCAATCTTTATCACAAACACAGTTCATTTCACTTTGTTATTAAACATATAGGATAATATAGAAAGTAGAGTGTAATTAAATTATATTTATATATAAAAACCAGGATCTTTTTTGTTTTCTCAACTTGGATCATCTCTCTCTTCTTGCAATTCAATGATCGCCCCCTTTTCAACTTCAATATCATCTTGCAACTTGACGCTCTGTTTTTTCCAAGCAAGGGCCACTTGTATACTTCTCTTCTTTAGCAATTTAAAATTTTCTTGAAAGTGAATAGATTCTATCACATATCAAATCAATAATTTCATGACAGTGAACATAAACGCGTTGGCTACATTTGTGTTGATTTCATTACTACTAGCCATTAAGAACACAAACTCAATCGTCTGAATCTCCTTCGTTTTTCAATGAAACTAATATGACATTCAAATGTTTTTTTATCAAATTTAGGACAATCTAGTATTTTCGGCAATCTAGGTTGTTGTAATTTATACAAAGGGAAAACAATTGTACCTTTTAAATAAACTATTTCCTTGAAAATGCACAGATACCTAATGGTGCTTAAGGAGAACATGGATCATCTACACATAATGATGAAAAATATATAAAATAATAATGTCAAACTGAACATCTAAATGAACAATAACCAAAACAGATTAAACTTGGTGTCAATTATTAGAAAAAAAAATCAGATTAACCATTACTATGAACAACTTCGCGCTAGTGTGGTCCTGGGTTGATACCATAGCAGTTCGAAGCAACATGTAACTCCCTTCTAAGCCAGTTTTGAAACATTATACACATATATTTATTTTATCAGGCCGCATTCATGCACGTAAACTACACACACACACACACAAATATATATATATATTTATATAATTCACACATACACACTAACACCCACACCCAACATTAGTGTTAACACACATACTAACCTACATGCGATAAACACACGAACCCACATTCACACGTACCCTTGCATACACTTGAGAGAGAGAGCGCGCACACACACACACTCACGCATGCATTCCTAACCCACACATACAACCAACACACACACATGACACACATACAATGTACATACATAAACGTTCACATGCATGCCTTCGGTCCCAACCTAGGGTACCCGAGGTCAACCCTAATCGGGTTACAACAAACACAACACACACACACACCATACACGTACACGCAAGTCACATACAAACTCCCAACCCTAGCACCCCTCGACCGAAACCCTAGGCACAACCATCATACCCGCGGTCGAAACATAAAGCACAACCATCCCCTTAACGGAAACACTAGGCACCACCGTTATCATCCCCACGGCCGGGCGAAACCACACACGTAACCAAGACAATCGCACACACACACCAACCCTAACCATTCTCTCGGTTCTACACTCGAAAGCACACCCCACACCGAAGCTGCCCACATATGAACATTAATATCCATATCGTAACTCACCCCCATAAAAATCATGCACCCCGAAACCGTAACAAATGTAACAAAATAACGACAAAACATACAGAGTAGGCGCTTTTCTTGATGTTCACAGTCGTCAATGGGAGGAGAAGGAACCGAGAGTGAGGAGGAAGTTGCTTAGGCTACCGTCGAGAGGAGAGAGCTGACAGAGTGAGAGAGCGATCGAGAGGTAGAGAGAGAGAGAAAGAGAGGGATAGGCTGAGAGCTAGAGAGAGATAGGGTGGGTGGGGGTATTAGGGTTTTATTTAGTTTTAGTTTTTAGTTATTTTACAATTTAGTCTAGGGTTATATAGTTACAATCCAACCATGTATTATAATAATTACCCTTAACTATATAACTACAATCAGATAGCTCTTGCAAAACATTTAAAATAACTAGAAGTATGTTATTGTCATTACCTGAAAGTATAGGATGTCATACCTACTACTTGAGGACTCAACACCCAAGTTGTCCTACTAGTTTAAGGTAATTAGGACATTACTATTTTATATTTGATCGGTACTTCGATGCCCATCACTAAGCATTATGACAGTCACAAATCCATTTTGTATTGTGTCTCACTTTACCTAGCAATGTGGGTTAAAAAATCATTCATACATAAACAACCTCTCATGTATCACTTTTATTAGCTTATCATCAACAATACATATGCTTTTTTTAATAGCAAAGCAAAAACCTTATCAGAAATAGTTACTAGCAAGATGCTAGAGCAAATCCATCAAATTACACCAATAAATTACATAAATCAAAATTACATTAATGATGCCAATCTATGTTCTTTAACTAGCATTCTTTTGTTTATCCACCAATATGTATTAACCTTGATCTTATGTATCACTTTGTAAGGACTTATTTGACCTTTCATTAAATATAAGCTCATTCTTTCCCTTCCAAATGCACCACCAAGTCGCCAAATAGATACATTGTAGAACCTTCCTTAACTTCAGACTACTTGTTGAAGCATTAAGATCGATTAATGCTTGGCGAATTAAAGGCGATACTCCCTTTGATTTTCGACACCAGCTTAGTATAATTACCCAAATATAAGTATCCATGGGGCATGAGATTAACATATGGTCAAACCATTTCATTATGAATGAAACACATGTTGCATTCAGTGATCCCAAAGCCACCCCACGACTTTCCAGTGCCACTTTAGATGGAATATTACCCAGTTTTGCTTTCCAAATGAATGAGCTTATCTTCAAAGAAATTGAACACAATCATGACATAGGATAGAAATCCAAAGGAGGCTGGTTGGATTCAATGACCTTTCGGATGGATCTAACCAAAAAATCACTAGATATGTCTCCACACCATCGCTACGAGTCTTCCCTGTTACAACAATTAGCGTTATGTAACAAAGATTCCATATTAGCCAATTCATCCTACTCAACATCATAAGAACACACCTTTTCCTATTCCACACCCACATCGATAACCCACCATTATCAACCCATCTTTGGCTCATGACGCAAACCTTTTCTTTATCAAGTTTGAATAAAGGTGGGAAGGTAGCTATGCCCTACCTAATTATCTATCTAAAAAGAAATTTTATCACCCCTACCCACTTGACCCAAAATAAGCATGTTAAGGTTGATATTCTCCTTTTGAAACTCTTTGTCAGTGTTAATGAAACACACCAATTTTTTTTTGTTTTTTTATAAAACACTTTCACAATTTATATTAGAGCTTTGGTTCAAGTTCGCAATAAAATTTATCACTCGCAGTGACATGTCATTTTATACCAATATATAAATAGTACAAGAAAACATAATCGTTTTACAAAAATTTCTATTACACTTATTATTCAAAATAATAAAAGAGAGTAGGGTTCCTTCTCCAGTCCAGTCACGTTCGAGGAACATTAACCATCTATAGGTGCTTTTTCTGAAAACATTTAAAATACATTTTTATTAGTTTTCGCTAAGTAAGTACACCTCATTGTTTCAAAAACATATATTCTTTTTATTAGGGATTTAGCATCCAAAAATTATATTTATTTAATCCTCATTAAACTTTTTTAGAATTCAACACCCGAATTCCTTATGGGTTTATATTCAACCGTTGAGATTTATTAACTCATCTTTTATATATATGGAGTTCAACATCCAAACCCCTTAGGATTTTAACACCCGAAATCCTTACATATATTTAATTCCCTTTTCATATATGTGGAGTTCAACGCTCAAACTCCTTGGGATTTCAACACCTGAGATCCTTACATATATTTAACTCCTTTTTAAACTATCAATATACTTGGACCCGTAATCATATAAATCATTCCCCCCATAATCATATTTATCATAATAAATACACACATATTACATGCAATTGAACATGTTTCATCTCCATAAAATTTATACAAACTGATAATAAATAAATCATATACCATGTAATTAACATGTAACATGTATTAGTTACGGGTAGTGTACTTCTCTTTTGAAGTTGGTAGCGTTAGAGTAAAAGACAACTCACTTCTATAAACAATAAAACCTCTAGTTTCTTTATTCAATTCCTCACTAACTAGTTAATTATCACAATTTTTCTTTTGATGTTCATGCATCAATGGTTCATAAGGTGCAAGTATACATATACACATTTTTTTTGTAAACCGACTCCAAAAACAAGGATATGATCAACTCAATTTTTTTAATTGATTAATAACAACATTATAATTATTCACATGAATCGTGGCATACAAAGACCATTATATCACCATTATAATACATTCCATCAAGTTATTATTCTTTATTATTGTTGTTGTTGTTGTTGTTGTTGTTGTTGTTACTGCTGCTGCTGCTGTTGTTGTTGTTGTTGTTGTTGTTATTGCTGTTGTTGTTGTTGCTGTTATTGTTGTTATTATTGCTGCTGTTGTTGTTGTTGTTGTTGTTGTTGCTGTTATTGTTGTTGCTGTTATTGTTGTTATTATTGTTGCTATTATTGTTGTTATTATTGTTGCTGGTCCTGCTGCTGTTCTTGCTGCTGTTCTTGCTGCTGTTCTTGCTGTTGCTGTTCTTGCTGCTGTTCTTGCTGCTGTTCTTGCTGCTGTTCTTGCTGCTGTTCTTGCTGCTGTTCTTGTTGCTGTTATTGTTGCTGTTATTGTTACTGTTATTGTTGATGTTATTGTTGCTGTTATTGTTGCTGTTATTGTTGCTGTTATTGTTGCTGTTATTATTTTTGTTAATATTTTTGTTATTATTATTATTGTTATCCTTATACATTAAATTGTAATTTGATATCATTAACCGCTCTTTTAAACGTTATACAAATCGATAGTCTTTTGATTTGAAGCTTACTCGTTATATAATATTTAATATATATATATATATATTAAATATTATATTTTCCTTCATAAAACGAGATATTACAGTTAACTATATTCCTCCAAACACCATATATGTAACATTAAAAAAGGATCGACATAGCTTTCCGAGCTTAAATATGGATTGCTAGGGCTGCAACGAACCGAACGAACACGAACAAGACCTTGTTCGTGTTCGTTCGTTTAACATTTTACACGTTCATGAACTGTTCGTGAACATATGAACGAACTGGATTTGGTGTTCGTGTTCGTTTGTTAACAAAACCTGTATGTTCGCGTTCGTTTGTGTTCGTTCGACAATGGATATGTAACGGACACAAATGGACACAAACGAACATTTATGAACACAAACGAACACTAACGAACACTAACGAACACAAACGAACACTAACAAACACAAACGAACACAAACGAATACAAACGAACACAAACAAGTAAAACTACCATTTTCATCCCAAACTAAACAATACATAAAATCCACACAAAATAAACACAAAGTACGTCACTTAACTATCCGACTAAAGTTGACAAAAGTAACATAAACGTAAGTTAAACAAAATAATGTCTCAAATAACTAAATTCTTCATATAGCTAAGCTTCAAGTTCTTCATTTGATCTCTAATTCACTATTTCTTTCTCATCCTGAGATTGATAATAAACAAAAGTTAGATAAAATATGTAAGAAAATTAAGTGATGCTTTTCCATAAAAAATGACTAATCTCACCAGTCGTCTGACAATTATCCAATATCAAGTGAGCTCAATATATACGATATCATCATTTTCCTACAAGTATTAAATAAATTAGGGATCACTCATATCTAGAAAACAAATACTAACGTTGAAACTATAAGAAAATTACCTTGCTCTTTTTCTTTTCCAATCCATAGTAATGACGATACCAATCACCTCCACATATTAGCATATCTACCGTCTTTGTTCCTAAACACGAACGATGTGGGTCAATGGTCCTCCCACCTGCACTAAATGCTGATTCTGAAGCAACAGTGGTGATTGGTATAGCTAAGATATACGGCGCCCTAATTTTGATCTGATACTTCAAGTCTATTTGGAAGAGAAAACTCAAGTCAATTATATTATAAAATTATATTATAAAGGATTTAAGTTTTGAAAATTATAGGTAATTAAAAATATATAAAAACTTTAACTACAGAACGAACTCAAACGAACACAAACGAACATAACCGAACGAACATAAACGAACGAACGTTAACGAACATATTACCGAACGTTCATGAACATAAATGAACGAACAAGTCCTTTGTTCGTGTTCGTTCATTTAGCTAAACGAACGGATTTTTTTGTTCATGTTCGTTCATTTAATAAATAAACTAACATAAATGAACTTCCCGCCGAACGGTTCACGAACTGTTCGCTGAACGTTCAGTTCGTTTGCAGCCCTATGGATTGCCAATACGGACCGAACCCATAACCTTGCCTTATCCACTTTGAATTTCCACTTCCACTTAGCTAACATAACATATGTTTAATTAGGCAAAAGTTCAGTACAAACGCTAAAGAGATTTGCATACCATCATGTATTGTAGTTCACGTATTTTCAAACTCGTGCCGACAAAGTAATGTTGATAATTCTCATCCCGTCAATCTTGTACATACGTTATGTATTCTAGTTCTTGTACCTCCAACAATATATCATATTATACCATTTTTCAAATCATAACAATATCTTTTTAAACTTTCGTCTTTGGACAAACTTTCGCTTAAAAATTATTAATTTTTAAACACTATTTTTTAAACAATGACATATTAGATATGTAACTATTGTGTCAATATTATGTTCCGATACTTTAGGAGATAATTGTGTAATTGATAGTTTCCTAATCTCTTGTATCTCACCCTATTTAAAGGGTTGTTATTATTCAATGGAGGACACGGATAATAGAGAGAGACCATAAACACTTTTATGGTATCAGAGCCTACGCTCTGCTAACCCTAGCCGTCGCCCTCTGCCAATTTTTTTCGGTCTCCCCTGTTTCGACAGCCACCATGACCGACAAAGCACAATCATCCAAAGTAGATTCAAACACCGCCGAAACCAAACCCTCTCTCCACCCCGCGTATACGGTGGCAAACATACAGAACAAGGTACGAACTCTTGATGGCATTAAGGTGACCTATTCATCTTGGGTGAAGCTTTTCAAGCTTCATGCAAAAGCATACAAAGTTCTAGATCACATTGACGGTACAACGCCACCAAAGGAAGGTAATGATGACTTTGACTCATGGCAAGAAATCGATGCCCTTATTCTGCAGTGGATTTACGCTACACTGTCGGATGAATTCTTGATTCGTGTTCTTGAAACGGATGCTACGGCACGAACTACCTGGCTCAAACTCGAAGGTATTTTCCTCAACAATAAAGGATCTCGAGCCACGACGCTTGAACATGATTTCACAAACCTTACTCTTGGAGCATGTTCGTCCCTCGACGACTACTGCCAGAAACTGAAAGATATTGCTGAACAACTCGGGGATGTCGGCTTTCCAGTCAGCGAGCCACGGCTCGTAATGCAGCTTGTCCGAGGCCTCCCGGCTGAATACGATGTCACGGCTGCCCTTATCAACCATGCTTCACCAACATGGGATGAAGCCCGAACCAGTCTCCAAAAGGAACAACAGCGACAAGCTGCCCGTTCCAACACCAACCAGTCCGCCGCCCTTGTCACCCATACCCCACCTGCCAATAATACCGATCAATCCACCCAAACCCATAACCCACCCGCCCCCAACACCAATCCTGACCACAACCGATACCCACAAAACTATTCCGATCAAAATCGCCCTCGCGGCCGTGGTCGTGGCTATCGGGGGGGCCGAGGTCGAGGAAACCGCGGACGCGGTAACACCAATTCCCAAGGGGGACCACCACTGCAGCCTAATCAAAACAATTATTCTAGTCAGCAGCCTCTTTATTCCACATGGCCCGTTCCACCCTCACCATACCCTTCCCACGCTTGGGCCCCCAACCAAAACCCAACTCCATACCCCACAGCCCAATATAATCAGGCCCACCTTGCATACCAACAAGACCAAATGCAGCCCATTTACACTCAACCTGCCACCCCCACCCAATTCACCGACCCAAATGTGTACAACCCACTCAACCCATCGGATATTGGCACCGCCTTGTCAATGATGCAACTAAACAATCCAGACCACTATTGGAACATGGACACTGGCGCCTCATCTCACATCACTGCAAATATTGGTAAAATCTCCACTCCCTTGTCTTTTTCTTCAAATACTATTCTTGTTGGGAATGGCCATAAATTGCCAATTACAGGATCTGGAAACTCCCTACACAAAGTTTCCACCAAAACCTACCAACTCAATAATGTCCTTCACTCACCCACAGTTATCAAAGATTTAATTTCTGTTCGTAAATTTACTCGTGATAACCAACTTAGTATTGAATTTGACCCATTTGGTTTTTCTTTAAAGGACCTCAAGACGGGCACCCTCCTTTCACGCCATGACAGCACGGGGGACCTTTATCCACTCACACCACCATCATATGTTTTGGCTTCCGCTCAACTACACACCCCCTGGCACAACCGCCTTGGACATCCTGGCGCAACTATTTTAAATTTCTTGTCTAGTCATAAGTTTATTCATTGTAATAAGACTACTAGTTCTTCAGTTTGTTCTTCTTGTCAAATTGCTAATAGTCAACGTTTACCTTTTAATGATTCAAATTCAACCACTTTTGCACCATTTGACATAATCCATTGTGATTTGTGGATATCCCCACTCCTTAGCAACAGTGGTTACAAATACTATATGGTCCTTATTGATAATTTTACACAACATGTTTGGGTCTACCCTCTAAAGTTTAAATCCGAAACTTTTCCCACCTTTGTTAAATTTCACAAATTTATTCACACTCAATTTAATCGCCTCATTAAAACGTTCCAATGCGACTTAGGGGGTGAGTTTGACAACCACAATTTTAAGAACTTTGCCACCCAACATGGCATGGTCCTTCGATTCGCATGTCCTCAAACCTCACCTCAAAACGGCAAAGCGGAAAGAATGCTACGCCGTCTTAATAACATTATACGGGTTCTCCTCACTCACGCCCGCCTTCCACCAACCTTTTGGGTTGAAGCTCTTCACACGGCGACTTACCTTCACAACATTCTTCCCACACCCAAGCTTAAAAACAACACGCCCGCCTTTGCCCTTTATAACCGCCACCCCACCTATGACCACCTTCGCATGTTCGGGTGTGCCTGTTATCCCAATGCCTCCGCGACCCAACCCAACAAACTCTCCCCTCGTTCATCACGCTGTGTGTTTTTGGGTTATCCTGCTAACTTCCGCGGGTACCGTTGTATGGACCCCCAAACCGAGCGTGTCCATATCTCCCGCCATGTTGTCTTCGACGAACATGATTTCCCATCTACCACCAATATCCCCACCACAGCCTACCAGTTCTTAGATGACGAACCTTACCCGTTCTTCGCCACTGGCACCACCACAACACGCGACCCTCCTTCGGCCCCATCAGCCCCACTAACAAACCCAAACCACCCACTTATAAGCCAACATTCGTCTCCACATTCCTCCCCCACCCGGCCCACGGTTGGCCCAACAGCCGCAACACCCTCTTCCACTCCCACGGCCCAACCTGCTACCAATACCGCCCCAACCCACCACCCCATGCAAACAAGATCCAAAACTGGGATTACTAAACCTAACCCCAAATTTAATCTCACTGCCCCTTCCCTTTCACCCATTCCCACATCTCACCTTAAAGCCCTTCTAGATCCTAATTGGCAAAAAGCCATGACCAATGAGTTTAGTGCTTTGCAGGAAAATCAGACATGGGATTTGGTGCCAAAACCAGTTGGGGCACCTATTATTCGTTGCATGTGGCTATTCAGGCACAAGTTTAAGTCTGACGGAACTCTCGAACGGTACATGGCGCGCCTGGTGGTTAACGGTAAATCTCAAACGGTTGGAATCGACTGTCACGACACGTTCAGTCCTGTTGTCAAACCTGCCTCCATTCGCACAGTCTTGAGCTTGGCAGTCTCGCGTCAATGGCCCATTCATCAACTAGATGTCAAAAATGCTTTCTTGCATGGTCACTTGGAGGAAACAGTCTACATGCATCAACCCCCGGGAGTTACTGACAGTCAACACCCGCATCATGTATGTCGTCTAAAGAAATCGTTATATGGCCTCAAACAAGCACCGCGAACGTGGTACACTCGGTTCTCGAATCATCTACTTTCTCATGGTTTTCGGAGCAGCATATGTGACTCGTCACTTTTCATTTATCACCGCGGAACATCTATGGCATACTTACTGTTATATGTTGACGACATCATCTTGACCGCCTCAGATCCGACTCTACTTACCTCCATCATCACTATGTTATCTCGGGAGTTTGCCATGACCGACTTGGGACCCTTGCACCACTTTCTCGGTATTACTGTCACAAGGGACTCTAAGGGTTTGTTCTTATCCCAATCTCAATATACTCGGGACATTCTACATCGTGCAAATATGACAGACTGCAAACCTTGTGCAACCCCTTGTGATACCAGTTCTAAACTCAGTGCTGATAATGGTGATCTGCTACCCGATGGCACTCTTTACCGCAGCCTGGCTGGAGCCCTTCAGTATCTCACCTTTACTCGCCCAGACATTACCTATGCTGTTCAGCAAGTATGTCTCTTCATGCATGCTCCGAGGGAACCGCACTTTGCCTTCCTCAAACGGATACTTCGCTACCTTCAGGGAACAATTAGCTTCGGTCTACACCTATCGGCCTCCTTGTCCTCGTCTCTAACCGCTTATTCTGATGCGGATTGGGGAGGCTGCCCTGATTCTCGTCGCTCCACCTCGGGTTATTGTATTTTTTCGGTGACAATCTTGTCTCGTGGTCCTCTAAACGACAGCCCACCATCTCTCGATCCAGCGCTGAGGCTGAATACCGTGGCGTTGCAAACGCCGTTGCTGAAACTAGCTGGTTCCGTAACCTTCTTCTCGAACTACGTGTACCAATTCTGAAAGCAACCGTCGTCTTTTGTGACAACGTATCTGCAGTGTATCTTTCGGCTAACCCGGTACAACATCAGCGTACGAAACATGTTGAAATGGACATCCACTTTGTTCGGGAAAAGGTACAACTCGGTCACGTTAAGGTTCTCCATGTACCCTTCACATCACAATATGCTGACATATTCACCAAGGGTCTTCCTCGCACGCTATTTGAAGAATTTCGGTCCAGTTTACGCATTCATCCATATCACGCTTCAACTGCGGGGGACTATTAGATATGTAACTATTGTGTCAATATTATGTTCCGATACTTTAGGAGATAATTGTGTAATTGATAGTTTCCTAATCTCTTGTATCTCACCCTATTTAAAGGGTTGTTATTATTCAATGGAGGACACGGATAATAGAGAGAGACCATAAACACTTTTATGACATTTTTTAAAGTTTCTTGTACTAAAAAACTTCATACTTCATTAAATTTTTTTTAAAAAATATATATTTTTAATAAAAAGATATATATTTTTTATAATTATAATTTTTTTAATAATTTAGAAAATATATAAATAATATAATTATCTTTAAAGTTATCATTAAATGAGTGAATTGCTTAGATAGTGACACGTTACAAAAGGGATGTAAGAAGATAATGCGTTACAAAACTTATTTTGTCTATTAGAGAAGATTATTAGAGGAGATTTAACAACTTTAATTTAACATTATGAATAACTTATAATTTATTTTATCTAAATTAACCACTAAACTTTTATACGTTAAAATGTGGTTATGAGGTCTTTTTTTTTAATCGTAGATGATTATCACATATGTCTCTTTACTTAAACATACAATATACCTTTAACAATTTATTATTTTCGAAAAATCAATCGCGACATCTTTTGTTTTTCGAAGTCTGACCGCAAAGTTTTTTCTCTCTCAAATATAATTAAACTTACGGTGTAGAGATGTTTAATAACTCTTATTATACATGTTGACTTTAATTTTAATCGAAATACAAATGTACAAGTTATTAGAACTACTTTACAACTTTATTTCTTTTAAATAAAGTGACGCGGTTTATGTTTTTTCATTTAATAAGATTACGAATATACTGTCTTGACGTTTTTTTAATATACGTATCGATATAAATTTTATAATAAATGAAAGTTGCAGATTTTCCACAATAACACAACCTTAATGCAACATACGAGTTTATTATTAAAACAATAAAACATAACAAACAAGCTTCAAATTTCTATTACTAAAAGTCGGTGGCCCCTCACTTTATTGTTCATTGAACAATATCAAAGTAGACGTCTGTTAAACATAATTTACAAATGCTTTAAGCATATGTTTTTCAATTTACTATACCACACACCTTTTATTAAATATATACCATTTAAACTCTAATTTTACATTTGTTTTTTACGTCCAACCAAATTTGAAAACCGCCACATTTTTTTCTTTTGTAACTTTAACCTTTAAAGAATGATATTTTATAAAACTCCAAAACGTCGTTGTGACACACTTATCAAAGCCACTTACATTATTTACAGAGTGTTGTTTGTAAGCTAAAAGTATAAGTTATTAAAACTGTTTAAACGTTTCAACTTGTTTTCTTTCTTCGAGGTGAATAATAAAGTATGAGTTATGCCACCCTAAGCATGAGTTCTATCCCGTAGTTAATCACAATTAAATAAAAAAAGTAGAATCATCAGACTCACTAACCGACACGACTTACGACTCAAAGCCAAACTAAAGGGTGAGGTTATCTGCTAACCCGGGTGGGACGTTCTCTTTTATCTCCGATGGTGCTCCAAGGAAGTTGAAACGTCAAGTACTCCGTTCATGGTGAACCAGGTAAAGATGGTGATGGAGATGGCTGGACAAAGGTAAGCTACCGGAAAACTCATCACGAGCGCTCTCATTTCTCTGACAGGGATTCAGTTACGTCCTTTTTCGTTTCAAATATCCCCACCAATTGTTCAAACAATAGGCTATGGCGTCTCTTTGAAAAATTTGGTGATATTTGCGATGCTTATGTTTCAAGAAAGATGGATAGGAATAAGTGCTTCTTTGGGTTCATCAAATTTGATGGTGTTAAAGATCCTCTAGCCATGGAGTCCTCTCTTAACCAAGCTGTAAAATGGGAAGGGGCGGTTCTTAATGTAAACCTTGCCAGGTTTGATCGTTGTCGTCGGCCTATAAGATACAACACATCGCACTTTGCCTTCCGTAACCACCACTCTTCTCAACAACCTACCACTAAAAGCCAACCTCCTTCACATTGCCCCCCACCACCTGCACCTCCCTTTCCATCCAAACCTAGTCATCCAAGTAAGTCTTATAAGGATGCTTGTACGGGGGTAAATGAGTCGAGATCAAACTACATTCCCACGTTTATTCATACTCAGGGCAAGCAGGATCTATATATTCACCATTGCTTTGGGCGCTCAGTATTATGTGAGGCTCGCTCTCTAGAGTCCCTTAAATCGATCGGTAATATGCTTAAAAAAGGTGGTTTTGATAACGCAACATTCTTGTACGTCGGAGGGTTACAATGTCTAGTTGTTTTTAAAGATATCAATGTTGCCAAGCAATTCATTTCTGCTAAGAATTCAGTATGGGGTGATGCTCTTATTTCTTCGGTTTTATGGAACGATGAACCCACACCTTTTGAACGAATAGCTAAAATAAAAATATGGGGGGTACCTATTCACCTAAGAGGTTCAGAACTATATGAATCAATAGCGCGGGTAGTTGGGATAAATGTGTTATCATCAACATTTTCTTGGAGCTCAGAAGATAACTCCTATAGGTCTTGTCTAATTTTATATAACAAAGGAAGCTTCATAAACGAAACTCTTGATCTAGTTTGGGGGAATAATAGATGCAAGATATGGGTAATCGAGGACTCATATGCACAAAATCTGGCATTCTCCCCCTCCGGCCAAAATGATATTCCGGCTATGGATTCTTGTCGGCCGGAAAATATCACCGGCAATCATCCACGCATGGAGGAAGACGTAAGGATTTCTAGTTCCCATGCATGCAGTAATGATAACACCCAACGTGACTCTTCTCCTTTCCTCTTTGGAAATGAAAATGATGGTTTAACTGGTGGACCCCGTCACTTTCCATCTTTTCACGTTGGGCTCTCCCCCCCAATACGACCCAAGAAGAGACCCAGGGCTTTTAGGAGCCCACCACCTTCTAGCCCAACTATCAACTCAAAAGACCCTTTATTTGGTGTCCCCACCCCCACTTCATCTTTTCCTGACCTAAATATCGAACCTCAGTGCCCTGGTGTTAATGTTCCTTTAGTTGTATCGACCCTATTGATGTGTAATGCAAGTACGGATAATAACACTTTGCTGGCTGATGTTCGAAGTCATTCAAAAAATCTGGTTGAAGGTGATACTCAAATTCCACTTCCATCGGCGTGTAATAGGGGAAGGCAGGATTCTACGACTATGGGTGATAGGGCTTCTGTCGATGCGATTGATCCTGTGGCAGTGGTCAACAGAGAAGTGGCAGACACAATTGAGATTGGCACGGCTGTGGGGTTTCAATTACAAGGTTTTGAAGATCAAGTGAGGGCTGTGGTTGTTGGTGAAGGTGCTAATTTTTCATCCTCATGAATTGCTTAACGATCAATATCAGGGGGGTTGGCGAGGACCATAAGGCCAGCTGGGTAAGAGGCATTAAGTCTTCTCATGGGATTTCTTTTATTTCCATTCAGGAATCCAAAGCCGGAGTTGTACTACCATCTTTTATGAGCAAATTTTGGGGCCGTTCGAGATTTGAAATGGATTTTGTTCCGGCCACTGGATTATCTGGTGGTCTGATTTCTTTATGGGATCCTTACACTTTTTGCTCTCAAAATGTCCTTAAAAATAGATACTTTTTGGTGGTGACGGGTTACACTATCGGTTCTAACATTTAGTTAAATTTGGCCAATGTATATGCTCCGAATGATCCGACTCTTAGACGACTTCTTTGGTCTGAATTATTGCGGTTAAAGTCTGCAACGCCAGGGATATGGATCTTTATGGGGGATTTTAATGGTGTCCGAGCTCCAGAGGAAAGGCTTAATTCGGAGTTTTCTTCTGCTCATGCTGCTGCTTTTAATAATTTTATCCTTTATGCAGATTTGCAGGATTTACCTACTAGTGGCTTTAATTTTACTTATGTTCGGGATAATGGTTCAAAGCTGAACAAACTGGATCGGTTCCTGATCGATAAGGAGTACATCGATAGGTGGCCGGGAGTGATGGTTCTGGTGCTAAATAAAGGTTTTTCGGATCACAAACCGGTCTTGTTGTCAACCATAAACACCAATTATGGTCCTACCCATTTTCGATTCTTCAATTCTTGGCTTGAGAGGGACGGTTTCATGGATCATTTATCACTTCTGTGTGGTAAATTCAGATTTACAGGTGCTGCCGACACTGCCATTGCAAATAAATTGAGGTACCTAAAAATTGATATTAAAAGGTGGTTAAAAGTAGATAATGAATTGAGGAAAGGCTGGGTGTTACAATTGAAGTCAAAACTTTCTGATCTGGAAGCACTTGAGGAAGCAAGGGGCCTAATTTTGTCAGAGCAGAATTCTCGATTAGAATGGTCCAGGAGAATACTTGAACATGAGAAATTAGTCGTCCTAGACTTGAAACAAAAGTCTAGAATTAGATGGGCTGTGGAGGGGGATGAGAATACTTCTTATTTTCATGGGGTGATTAATGCTAATACGACCTCTAACCGAATAAATGGACTTTTTGTTAATGAGAGATGGAACACTAATGCGGACGTTGTTAAGTTGCAAGCCTTCCAATTCTTTGCTGACCGTTTCAAAGAACCCATAAGCAATCGTCCAGGTCTAATGTGTCAACATCTTAAGCGACTTTCTGAAAGTGATGCTTTATTCTTAATCAGGCCATTTACAAAACAAGAGGTTAAAGAGGCTGTTTTTGATTGTGATGGAGACAAGGCATCGGGACCTGATGGGTTCAACTTTCGCTTTATTAAATGGTGTTGGGAATGGTTTGAGGATGACTTCTTTAAATTGTTTGAGGAATTTTACATTACTGGATCTTTATCTAGGGGATCTTCCTCCTCTTTTATTGCTCTTATCCCTAAAGTTAAGGATCCAATTGACCTGTCGCATTATCGGCCAATTAGCCTAATTGGTTGCATTAATAAGATTTTATCTAAAGTGTTGGTGGGTAGACTAAAAAGGGTTATTGACTCAGTTGTTTCGAATGAACAATCTGCTTTTTTATCAAAACGTAGCATATTGGATGGACCTTTGGTGTTAAACGAGGTTATTTCATATCTAAAGAAGGCTAAAAGGAAAGCTATGCTACTGAAAATTGACATGGAAAAGGCTTTCGACACGTTAAATTGGAGCTTCTTTGACTCAGTGTTATTACAAATGGGTTTTCCTTCTCTTTGGCGATCTTGGATACGGGGTATTTTGTCATCATCCCGAGCTTCGGTTCTTATAAACGGATCTCCAACCCAAGAATTTTCTTTTTCAAGGGGGTTGAGGCAAGGAGACCCTCTTTCTCCTTTCTTGTTTATACTAGCTATGGAGGCCCTTTCTTCGGTTATCAATCACGCCTCTGTTTTGGGCTCTTTCAGGGGCCTTCGGTGCACGATTGATGGCCCTTTATTAACGCATTTTCTTTTTGCTGATGATGCGATTTTTATAGGGAAATGGAGTTCTTTAAATGTTAAAAACTTATGCAGGTTACTAAGATGCTTTTATATAGCTTCTGGTCTAAAAGTAAACTGGTGCAAATGCTCTATTTTTGGAATTGGGACGACAGATTCTGAATTGAATGAGATTGCGTCTGAGGTTAAATGTAAAACGGGTCATTTTCCGTTTAAATACTTGGGTTTGTTGGTGGGCGCTAATATGAACTTGGCCAGACACTGGAATCCAGTAATTGAGACGTTTAAATCTAGGTTGTCATTGTGGAAGGCAAAGATGTTATCTTTCGGTGGTAGTGTTACCCTTCTAAAATCGGTTTTGAATTCTTTACCCACTTACTATTTCTCTCTTTATAAAGCTCCGGTGCAGGTAATTCAAAAACTAGAACAGTTGAGAAGATCATTTTTTTGGGGAGGTGGATCAGAAAATAAAACCATAAATTGGGTCTCTTGGGAGTTGATCTCATCTACCAAGGATCATGGGGGCCTTGGTCTTGGTTCATTACGTGAATCAAACCTGGCATGTTATCAAAATGGTGGTGGCGTTTCAAATTGGAGAGTGATAGTCTTTGGCGAAAAGTAGTGTGGTCTATTCATCATTCTTCTTGGGGATGGTCTTATATTCCTCGAAAATTAACTTTATCAAGCACGTGGGGTAATATATGCAGGATTAATCCAATCCTGACACAAAAAGGGTTAAATCTTGAACTTCTCATTAGAGGTATCCTTGGTAATGGTAGATGTATTCGGTTTTGGCTAGACTTTTGGTGTGGTGACTCTCCTCTAGCTTTATGCTTCCCCAATCTGTTCGATTTGGAGACTAAAAAACATTGTGTTGTTGCTGATAGGATATTGGGTAATCATTCTTATTCTTTTCAATGGAAGAGGATTCTTTCATCAAATGAAGAGTTGAGAGAATATAATGCCTTATTACTAGTTCTTAACTCAGTTAATTTGACTATAGCCTCGGATTCGTGGTGTTGGAATCCGAGAACCATTGAAAATTTTTCGGTGTCATCGGTCAAGAAATTGTTGCAAGTGCAATCAAATGGTTCAATGAACTTTGTCTTCTCATGGAATAATTGGGTTCCATCAAAGGTGTCCATCCTGGCTTGGAGAATTGAACTTAATCGTATACCGGTTCTTGTGGAGCTAATGAAAAGAAATATCATGGTTGACTCTATAACATGTCCAATTTGTGGAGACTATGATGAAACCGTTGAGCACCTATTCTTGACATGTCCGTTTGCTCAAGAGGTTTGGCTCGGCATTACTAAATGATGTAAGTTCTCTACATTCTTTCCTTTCACGGTACGGGATCTTTTAGAAGCTCACAAACATGTCAAAGGATCTGCGAAATGGAGAAAGGTGTTGTATGGTATTTCTCTTACTACCTTGTGGTCGATATGGGTTGCAAGAAATAAACTAGTGTTTGAACGCAAGATGGTAAATCTTTCCCTTACGGTTAACGAAGTGCAATCATTGAGTTTCTTGTGGATCAAGGCAAGAGCCAAAATGGTGAATTTAAATTGGGATAAATGGAGGCAATTTCAATTATCATTGTTATGTTAATTGTCACTTTGGTGTTGATGGATGTTTTATTGGTTATGTAATTGACATGTTATACTTTTGGATTCTAGATTCCCGCTAGTCTCACTATTTTAATAAAATTTTCGCTGGCCGTTCAAAAAAAAATCTGCTAACCCGGGTGTCGCTCTCTTTCGAGCAATGTTCTCAGAACCGGATCGGACGTCGAACCGGACGGCTTACTGGTTTGGTGGTCGGACCGGTCGGACCGGATGGACCGGATTTAACTATATTTTAATTATATTTATATATGTAATTAAATATAAGTAATTTATATATGATTTATACATATATTTTATAGTTATATATAAAACTTAACTATATTTGTATATACAAAGTACTAATTTATGGTTTAACACCCCGTTTTTACCCACTAAAATCAAAAAAAAAAAAAAAATTCAAAATCCGGTCGGAACCGGCCCGGTTCGCCGGTCCAACCGGCGACTCGGTTCGAACCGGCCGGTTCAACTGCACAAAAACGATCCACTATGGACCGGACCGGACAGGGGGCCGAATCGCGGTCCGACCGGTCGGACCGGCCGGTCCGATCCGGTCCTAACAACATTGCTTTCGAGAACCTAATCGCCCTACCACTAGACCACGTTGAAGTGGTTAGTTGTTAGTTAATCACAATTAAATGATTAATCAGATTCTGTTCATGTTCATCCTAACATACCATACAAATTACAAGGTACTTCCATCTTCCTGTGCATTCGAGACGCGATCATCGTCCCCAACACCAACATCATCCCCTTCGCTCATTTCTCCAGTTTCACCGCACCGGAATCACACTGATTCATACCTGCATCTGCAACACCAAAACATGAATAACTCTGGTTTGTTTAATCTCTCTCTCATCGAAAAGCATTTGAACCTTACTTACCAGCTCTACTTTCTCACCGATTCGCTGTTGTTCGTCTTCGAGTTATGTTGTGAAATGCCTTTGGTTTAACTCGTCGGATATTAGCGTTTGGATCTGTTTTGTATGTGCTTTTAGGGTTTTGTACTTGACGGTTGTTATTTGTCAGTATCGTGATTTTTGTGTGGATTGTTGTTTTATTTTGATGATCGGAATTTGTAGGTTGTGTAGTTTGTTGATGTTATGAAGAGGAGTTACTGAAATTTGAGTTAGGTATGGGGTTTATTGATAATTTGTGTGGAATCTTTGGATTGCGTGCTTGTCCATTGGGAAATTCATTGAGGTTGAAGTGTTTAAGGAGTTTTTCCCGCATTTTCATCTTATATGGTGTAGATTTGTTCATTTTTTTACTGTAGATCATTTAATGGCTTAAACAGGATAGGGTGTTTTCATATTTAACCTTAAAGATAGATGAGTTGCTGCTGCTGAGATTTGAATGTTAGGGCAAATTGAAGAGTTAAATTTTAGAATGGGCTAGATTCAGTTGGATTTTTTTTAGAGGGCGCACCTTGGAGCAACTGGTAAGGTTGTTGCTTTGTGAGTTCAAGCCGTGGAAATTAGCCTCTTGCATAAAGTGTAAGGTAACTCTGCTTACATCAGATCGCTTCGCGATCCGGCCTCTCCCTTGACCCTGTGCAAAGTGGGAACTAAGTAAAATACCGGGTACGCCTTCAGTTGGGTTTTTAGTTAAAAAGTTACAGAATTGCACCAAGAATGGATGCTAGATGTGCTCTATTTGGCCTAATATGCATGTATATCAAGGACCAATTATTATTTTGTCTACATAGCACCTCACATGTGTTTTCTTGAACTGTTGAACTTGCTCACAATTTTTAGTTGATCTAAACTGTATTCAGTAACCAGCCTTGGCAAAACTATTATGAACATGGAAATATTGAGTTGTTAATTTAGAAGTAAGTGATCATTGCGTGTCAAGTGTAATTGTTTTTCTCCGGGTTAATTTATATTTGATATTCTGAATGTGACATTTCCATGTAATGACTCACACTGGAATGCACACATTATTATTGATCACTAAGCATCTGAGTCAACTGATTACTTGTGTTTTCTACTCTGCTTCAGGAAATCCCCAAGAGATAATTCCTCCAGTTGAGGGGGTTGCAGGGGGTGGCACAGCATATGGTTGGGGTGATGGTAGCTTACAGGATCAAAGCTTACTAAGAGGGAAAATTGACCCTTCTAGGGTTCCATCTTCTGATCTAGTACACGTGTGGTGTATGCCTAGCACTGCAAATGTAGGACCTCAAGAAACACCTAGATCGTTGGAGCCTGTAAGTTTCTAAGTTTTTGAAACTTGTCAGTGCAGCCTAAATTGGACATAAGGCTTCTGAGGTTTATTGGATTCTTGAACAGTAATGATGTCTAAAAGGGATTTTGAGTTGATGTATATTTTAAAACACTAGGCAAGGACAAGAAAACAAGAAAAAGCATTATGTACAGTGATTTTTTCCCCTAATTGTTTGAGTTTATAGATTCATATATGCTTGAAACATGGAAATACGAATTTAACGGTTGTCTATAATTGCCAAACTCTTCTGGTTATCTATTAGGATTGTTGGAATTATCATCTTCATTGATATAAAATGTTATTTTAAGTGTGATGGCTTATAATCACACATACATATCTGCATAATAAAATAATGCTACCTTAAAGGTATCTCTTTTAGCTGCAAGAAATGAGAGGGAAAGCGTACAAATTGCTATACGTCCTAAAGTTTCTTGGAGTGAATCCAGTAATGCAGGGGTTGTACAAATTCTGTGTACTGATCTCTGTTCAACTTCTGGTGACAGGTTAGTATTTTGTGGTTTCGCAATATTAATATATTTTCTCCAAATTTAGATTATAATCAATATTTGTTATAACCAGGTTGGTCGTCGGTCAATCAGTTAAATTGAGACGTGTGGTCCCTATATTGGGTGTTCCAGATGCACTTGTACCAATTGATATGCCAGTCTCACAAATAAATCTACTTCCAGGGTATTAATTACATCATTGATAGAAAAATTCAAGACTAAATGTTCATTCATGTGAGCTCTGATTTGACTATTATGGTTTTTTTCCTGCAGAGAAACTACTGCCATTTGGGTTTCTATTGATGTTCCAATTACACAGCCCCCAGGACAATATGGTGGAGAATTTATTGTTACTGCTACCAAAACAGATGCAGAGTGATTGCCTACTCTCTTTTTTCCATTAAATATTAGTTGCTGATTTCAAATGATTGCCAGCTTGTTTACATGTCCATGTGGAACTTTAATATAATTTGGATTAGAATAAATACTAATAACTGTTTCATTCAAAGGAGTGAAATGGTTTTTTGGGGAATGTCTCAAGGAAATTCCCATTCCCTGCTTTTTTTTGGGAAAATAATTGAAGGACTTCTGTTTCCTACATCCAAGCTAATGATTTTTTTTCATAATATTAGAAATTGGTTGGGTAAAAATCACAATTTGGAATTTTAGATCAACAACTCCAACATGTTTGTAGTTATTTATGTTAAGTTTGATTGTTTACAGATGCGCAGCACAATTTCTTGATAAATCTGAAAAATATCAAGTGTATAGGGAACTTAGAAATTGTCTTGATGTCATTGAGCAAATTGATGGGAAACCGGTCGAAGAAGTGGTAAGATTGAATTATTTCATTCATTTGACAGCATTTTGTGCCAACACTAGAGGTGGCAATTTTGACATATAAGGCCATTTTGGGGCTAAATAAACAAACAAACATACCCAGTAAGTCCCACTCAAGAGCAGGGTCTGGGAGGGGTAGGTGGCGGCTAGTCTTTCCTCTATCTTGTGAGATAGAGAGACTGCTTCCGAATAAAAACCGTATAATGATGATTATAATGATGATTATATTGTTTCTGTGATCATATCTAAAGCATTCATTATTTAATGAAAATGTCAAAAAGTGTTACCGGTCAACTAACCTGCCTGTTTAATCTGTTACCAGACCCACTCATCCTGTTGTGATAAACTATTCATAGACCCACCCGCCTGCTTAAAATCATGCAATAACACTCTTGTGATAATTTATTCATAGAACTTCTTTTTGTTCAGGTAGAAAGAGCGAAATCTGCAACTACAACCTTAAGAAGAGTTCTTCTTTCGTCATCTTTTTCTGATTTCGTTTCAGAAAACGGGCCAATGGATATGATGGATGAAGATGCAATCCTTTCAATACGTTTGAAGCTAAGTTTGACTGTTTGGGACTTTGTTCTCCCAACAACACCATCACTTCCTGCTGTCATTGGCGTATCCTAAATTCTTACTATTTTAATATAATGACTTTACGTTTTGGCATCTATTTTTTTTAAATGTCAAATCCTTAATGATTATTAAGATATCTGATACTGTAATCGAAGATCGTTTTGGTGTTGAACATGGGAGTGTCGAATGGTATGATGCTCTAGAACTACATTTCAAGTGGCTGCTTCAATATAAAATCAGTCCTTATTTCTGCAAATGGGGTAACAGCATGCGTGTTTTGACTTACACTTCTCCATGGCCTGGTATGATCATTCAAGTGATAATATTTTTCATTAATTTTATCAAGCCATCAGAAATCTTATCTCTTCACTTTTATGTATTGCGTAGCTGATCATCCAAAATCAGATGAGTTTTTCTCAGACCCTCGTCTTGCAGCTTATGCTGTGCCATATAGTCCTGTAGTCCCTTGGTATGTAACTAGATGCCTGAAGTGTTTTTTACTGTGGCCTGTCTGGCTGTCTACATATGAATGGTTTGGTTTAGGTTGTGTTTTATCTTGAACATGTCAAATTAGTTAAATCAGAAATTATAGCCAAAAGGGCACTATTTAATGCATAAAACCCTCTAGATTGATTTAGTCAAGGATTTGGTTGTTACTGTATAATCTAGTTTTGGTAAATATATTTATGCACTAATTATATATAGCACTTGGACAAAAAGTGTTTTGGGTCAACCTAAACCATAATAAAAATCATGAGTTTTGACCGTTACACTCCCATTTTGTTTTCTCTACTGTACGATGATGTTGATCATGCGTCACTAACATTACTGATTCTTAACAGTGGTGATTTAGCAAAGGATTACCTGCAGAAGGAAGTTGAGATCTTGAGATCCAAAAGCCACTGGAAGAAAGCCTACTTTTATCTGTGGGATGAGGTATTAACTGTAGAACCAAATATCCAAATGCATATATTTGTATGCTCTTTATTAAAAGATACCTTTAGCGTTCTGATGCAGACGGAAGCAAGAACAAACGTTATAACTCAGTTTAAAGAGAATTTTGGCAAAATTTAACTTTTTTTTTCTATGGCCAAGAAGCCACATGGTTAACTGAAATTGTCAATTTCATAGCAAAATTATTACAAAAATCTTGAAATTTAAGGGAACATGAAGTGTGAGGCAGTGAGATGAAAGACAGTGTAAAACTTGTATTTATAAGTTTGTATACTAATATTTACACTCATCAATCTGCTCTGCATGAAGTTCACCCATAAAATGACAATCTGGAGATGAACAGTTATTATATCCGCATTATTGCTTCATTTCAATATCGAACACATTTTTTCTTCCAGCCACTGAATATGCAACAGTATGATGCTATTCGCCACCAAGCTAGTGAGATTCATGCCTATGCACCCGATGCCCGTGTATTGACTACATACTACTCCGGTAAGAGCATCTCTAATTAAAGTTTATATGCAAATTGCATCCACTATCTTTTATTCATGCTTTTTTTTTGTAACAAACCTGCAAGTTATTTTCATTAACCACTGAACCAAGAGAAAATAAAGAGCCCTACGTGTTAGTTTGTGTTTCATCTTTTAGCCATACTGCCCAGTTTGAAAGTCATTGTTAGGTTGAGTTTGGTCATGTTGGAAAAAGTATTTTTTTTCTTATGGAAGAAACAGGGCATGTAGGCATTTGGATTAAAAACTAATTTATATACTTCTAAAAAAGTGCTTGTTGATTTTGAAATGGATAGATGCTAGAGATGATCTGAGACTAGTTTCTAGCTGTATTCAGGTCCAAGTGATGCACCTCTTGCACCAAATAATTTTGAGGCTTTTCTCAAAGTACCAGGGTTCCTACGCCCTCATACACAAATATATTGTACAAGGTAAAAACATTATTCTTTTTGTTATGTGTTTCATTCTCTTGCATTCAACAAATGGTATAATGACCTGTTTTTACATTTTTTTTTGACTTTGAAGTGCGCTAAGAACAGAATGAAAGATGATATGTGATTGTTGCTAAGTGTAATTAAACTGAGAATGATATTATTACTGAATGAATTTACAATGTGGTGACACCTCTATATATAGAGGATGAAACCCTAATCTAAGGCCCATCAAGGCCCATGGGCTAAACTAACAGGCTAAACTATTATCTGATCTATTCTAATCTATTTACATTAACACTCCTCCTCAAGTTGATGCATAGATGTTAATCATGCCCAACTTGTTGCATATAAAATCTATTTGAGTCTTCCGGAGTGGTTTCGTGAAGATATCAGAAAGTTGAAACTCTGTCTTAACATGGATTGGTTGAATGGATGCCTCTTCAACCTTCGTCCCAACTACCCGATCCCTGATCAGATGGCAATCAACTTCTATATGTTTAGTTCTCTCATGAAAGACTTGGTTCTTAGCTATGTGAATAGCAGATTGATTATCACAATATAACCTCATCAAGTTATTTGAAATAACCCCAAGTTCTCTGAGAAGACGACGGACCCAAATCATCTCCGATGTAACATCTGCCATGGCTCTGTACTCAGATTCAGCACTAGATCGAGACACTGTGTGTTGTTTCTTGCTTTTCCAAGATACCAGATTTCCTCCAACAAACACACAATATCCAGTTGTAGATCGCCGTGAAATAGGGCAACCCGCCCAGTCGGCATCCGAAAAACCTGATACTCTACCATCTCCTTCTTCTGTAAAGGCGCCTACACGACAGTGCCCTTGATCAGAATACAAAATCCCCAACCCTGGAGCGGTTTTAAGATACCGTAATACACGAAGAGCAGCATCCCAATGCCCTGTGTATGGAGCGGCCATGAACTGACTTAAAACACTAACCGCAAAGGAGATGTCCGGACGAGTAACAGTCAAATAGTTAAGTTTCCCAACTAGCCGCCTGTATTGCTCAGGATCCTTCATTGGACTCCCATCTTCTGGAAGCAGCTTTCCGGTAGAGAGCATTGGGCTATCTACTGGTTTGCAGCCCAATAGACCACATTCAGATAACATATCAAGAACATACTTCCGTTGTGATAGAAGAATTCCCTGTGGAGAGCGGGATACTTCTATACCAAGGAAGTATCGGAGTCGACCAAGATCCTTAATCTGAAACTGTGACTGAAGAAATTGTTTGAGATTTGTGATCCCAACTTCATCATCCCCTGTGATTATTATATCATCCACATAGACAACCAGAATAATCCTTCGGCCCTGGTGGTGCCTAAAGAACACAGAATGATCATAGGCACTACGAGTCATCCCAAAGTCTCCCATAACATCAGAGAATCGTCCAAACCATGCTCGGGGGGACCGCTTGAGACCATACAATGAGCGACGTAATCTACATACCTTTGAAGCCTCCTCCTCAACGATGTACCCAGGTGGCTGCTCCATATATACCTCCTCCTCAAGGACGCCATGAAGAAATGCGTTCTTGACATCAAGCTGATGGAGCGGCCAGTGATTAATGGCAGCAAGAGCAATAGAAATACGTACTGATGGCATTTTGGCAACAGGAGAGAAAGTCTCATCATAATCAATACCGTAAGCCTGAGAATAACCTTTAGCAACTAAGCGGGCCTTCAAGCGAGGAACAGATCCATCTGGGTCTGGTTTCACTGTGAACAGCCAACGACAACCAACGAGGCGTTTCCCGGGGGGAAGTGGTTGGAGATCCCACGTATGATTGGCCCGAAGAGCACCAATCTCTTCTTCCATAGCCTTTCTCCATCCTGGGTGAGCTAGGGCGGTCATCACATTCTTGGGAATCGGGTAGGAGTCAAGGGCAGTAGTATGAGCATGACATTCGGGTGACAGGTGTGCATAGGACACATAGTCCTGAATCGGGTAACGAGTGTGATGTCGGGGTTCCTTTCGGAAGGCAATGGGGATATCAGGATACGGTGCACCCGGTGGGTCATAGACGGGTGTATCAGGTGTGACATGTGAAATATCTGTTAAGGGAGTATCGGATGTAGCAACAGGATCAGGAGCAGAGGACGTACCAGAATCATGGTCAGGGTATGAATCAGGGGCCGTTGTCTTATCCTTATGTCGTCTGGTATACGTGAAGATCAGCGGAGGATCCTTTGCCGGCAGGTCAGATGAAACAGGATCTGATTGTGGAGCATCAGAGACCGGTGGAGCAGATAAAACTGGAGGTATAGAAATGGTAGGGACAGTGGGTGACGTAGATATGTCAGGGTCAAAATCGGAATCGGGAAAGAGATCATCAAGGCAATCGGGGGACTCAATGAAGAATGGGCAAGACTCGTGAAAGGTAACGTCGGCACTAGTAAAATATCGACGGAGAGAAGGGCTGTAGCATCGATACCCTTTCTGGACCCGAGAGTAACCAAGAAAAACACACCGGATGGCACGAGCATCAAGTTTAGTGGTAGTCGGTCGATGATCGTGAACATAGGCAACACAACCAAAGATTTTAGGTTCAAGAGGAAACGGTTTGTGAGTAGGAAACAAAACAGAAAATGGGGTTTTTCCATTGAGAACTGATGAGGGCATGCGGTTAATCAAATAAGCTGCAGTCAGGACCGCATCCCCCCAAAAGCGATGAGGAACATGAGAATCAATCATAAGGGTGCGGGTAACATCCAACAAGTGACGGTTCTTGCGTTCTGCAATGCCATTTTGTTGAGAGGTATATACACAAGATGTCTCGTGAACGATACCATGCGTTTTGAGATATGATGATAATTCTGCTGACATGTATTCCTTTGCATTATCAGTACGTATGGTTTTAATGGATGTGTTAAACTGATTTTTGCACATACGCATGGAATTCTTGAAAGATGGAATTTAGCTCACTACGAGATTTCAATAAGTAGACCCAGGTAGTACGAGAATAATCATCAATAAAGGTAACAAAGTAATCAAAGCCAAGAGTAGTTTTAACAGGGGAAGGTCCCCAAATATCCGAATGCAAAAGTTCAAATGGATTACAGACTCGACTAGACACTCTAGGGGGATAGGGACGCCGGGTGTGTTTACCCAACTGACACGACTCACAATGAAAATCAACAAAAACAGATAGATCCGGTCTCATTTGCCTCAGAACCGCTGTAGAGGGATGACCTAACCGGCAGTGGACATCCCTGATGCTTGAGTCACAAATGTTTGCTGAAGGTTGTGACGATAAGGACAGACGGTATAGGCCTCCTGATTCAATACCTGTGCCAATCAGACGGTTCGTCCCTAGTTCCTGGAAAACACAATGAGTAGGGTAAAATTTGGCAAGGCAATTGTTTTGTTTGGTAAGTTGGCTTACGGAACAAAGGTTATCGGGAAACTCAGGTACAAACAATACAGATGAAAGGGTCAGGTTCTTCGAGTTACTAATGGATCCAATGCCTTGAACAGGGCATGAGGATCCATCAGCAATTCGAACAGGAGGGTGAGAGGTATGCTTTAGGTTGGATAATATACATTGATTCCCAGTCATGTGATGAGTGGCCCCAGTATCAACAATCCAAGATGAATTAAGGCTAGAGAACGTACCTGAATGAGCTGAATTGGCTTGTGGACTAGGAGCGTGGAGCGGAAGGTTCAATAACTGTTGAAATTTGTTATACTCCTCCTGGCTGAGAGTGACTGTCGGGGTAGCCGGACTGGCATGATCAGGGGCATCATCAGAGGCTGCTAACCTTGCTTTGGGTCGAGGAGGTGGAAGAGACCCAGGTGGACGATTCGGGCAGTTGTACTTGGTGTGTCCATCCTGATGACAATAGTGACAAGTGATAACATTGCCTCGACCAACACCTTTTCTTGGAGCTGGCTGACTGCCTCGACCAGTGTTTTTGCTAACAGGTGCACTCGTATACATAGCTGATGTGTCGGTGGTTCCAGTAGTAGTCCCTGAACCATACATCTCTCGAAGCAAATGGTAAATGGAAGCAACGGAGGAGGTGGCGGTGGAGTTGCTCAATAATAAAGGTCGAGCACTAGAGAACTTTGGTGATATACCTGCAATAAACATCATAATATCCATTTTGTTGTTGCGTTCCTCCTGAAGCTTCAAATCAGTGGTCGGAGGGTACAACGCATGGAGTTCATCTCTGAGTTTAGAAAACCGAGTGAAATAGTCAGTAAAGGATGAATCACCTTGTTCTGCTCTACTATATGCCTGAACCACAGAAAATGCATGTGACAGAGATTCTTTGGCTGAAAAGGATGAGGACAAATGATCCCACATTTCTTTCACAGTGGGAAAGTTCTGAGCTATAGTAAGTATTTGTGGCTCCATAGCATTCCACAAAGCCATCTGAATACCACTATCATCAATACGCCATTCACGGGTAACCGGATGAGGAGGGATTGTTGTCAAGTGGTCTTCCTTGTCAAGACTAGCAAGTCCTTTTTCGACAAAGAGACTCCATGAACTCCAATTTTTGGAGTCAAGTTTCACAGGAATACGTAAAACCGAGTTGTAATTGATAATACCTGGAACAATCTGACTGGACTCGGGTTTGGTTTCTTTCACAGATTCTTCAGCCATTGATAAAATCTGAACAGATCTAAAAAACGAGGGTATACCTGGAGCAGAAACGAGAAAGGTGTCGTAGCAGGAAATTGACCTCACAGATGAGCTGGAAACTGACTCGCGAACGTGCTGGTGTAAACCGCGTCGCCGGAGAAGCAGCCACGCGCCGCCACTCGCCGGCGCGTGGGGGAGCGTGCAGTGAGGCTCGGTGGCGCGTGAAGGCGCGTGAGCGGCGGGGAGGCGGCGGTTTTTTCGGGGTTTGCAGATCGGGGGGTGGCAAAGCTGATGGTGGTAGTGGTGAGTTGTATTTGTTGCTCGAAAAAGGATTTGGTGTGAACAGCAGGTTTTCTTGACGGAAATCAGAAACAGGAGCAGAGCGGGGACAGGTAAGCTGACTAGGATTTGTACCGAGAGCCTTGTGGCTCTGATACCATGTAATTAAACTGAGAATGATATTATTACTGAATGAATTTACAATGTGGTGACACCTCTATATATAGAGGATGAAACCCTAATCTAAGGCCCATGGGCTAAACTAACAGGCTAAACTATTATCTGATCTATTCTAATCTATTTACATTAACACTAAGTATGTGGTTATCAACTCTGAGAAAATGAACAGTTAAGTATGGGGATACCTGATGCCTTAGGGAGAAAGCACATATTTCTATGTACCATTAGCTGATGTCTAATAATTTCCAAATACTTGACCAAGATGCATACTGAATCTTAACTAGTGCACCCAAACCTATTCTCAATGTTTGTTATTGTCATTTGCAGTGAATGGGTAATTGGTAACCGCGAGGACTTGGTGAAGGATATAATTGCAGAGATTAAACCCGAAAATAATGAGGTAATATCTTGATCCCCTTTTACCCAAACATATTGACTTATTTATTGCTTGATGTTCATTAGTGCATGTATTTATACTACACTTGTAGAAGTACATTTGTGAATACTAAATGCATTTGATAGAGGTGTCAATTCAACCATTTACTTATCAAGAGGTCGATTTGGGTTTTTGTTTAAAATCAAAGGTGTCAAATAAAAAAGTTAGTAAAGTGGAATGGGTCGAATTGATTGAAAGCCAGCCAAAGCTCATCTTTAATACATAAATCATAAATGGACAATAAGTGTTTGTGGGTCGGCCCGACAAACTAGATTGTCTTGACACCTGTTACCCAACCAGCAGACATGCTCATATTGCAAGTTTGCAACCTCCAGTTCTTGGTATGCAGTAAATCAGTAGTAATAGCATTGGGATGACATGATGGATGATATTGACCAGGAATGGTGGACATATGTGTGCATGGGACCATCAGATCCTCATCCTAACTGGCACCTGGGTATGCGGGGTACACAGCACCGTGCAGTGATGTGGCGTGTATGGAAAGAAGGTGGCACTGGCTTTCTTTACTGGGGTGCCAACTGCTATGAGAAGGCTACTGTAGCTAGCGCAGAGGTACGTCATTTCTCACCCATCTATACTTTCCTCTGGAAGTGTTAATTCCAAATCATTTTTGGATGTTCTCAAACAGGTTAAATGGGTTGAAGCCAGAAAGTCACGTACTCATGTAGAATTGTAAATTTTATTGAACTTTTAAGATTATTGATTTTTGTAACATATAAAACTAAAAAAGATGGGTTTAAAATGTTTATGGGTCAACCTGAACCCCCCCTTTTTGACCCTTAACCAACGTGCAAGGTCAACTCTATTCTTTTATAACTTTCATTGTATATTTTGGGTGTATATGAACAGATCAAATTCAGGCGGGGGCTTCCCCCGGGTGATGGGGTATTGTTTTACCCTGGTGAGGTTTTCTCATCCTCACATGAACCAGTGGCTTCTCTTAGGCTAGAGCGCCTTTTGAGTGGCTTGCAGGTAATTTTTTGTGTTCTCTTTTTTACGTACTCATTCTTGTACACCACCATGACCCTGTTTGCAACCTAGACCTTGCAAATATTGAACAAGGGTGCAAAATAATGAATATTGACCATTACTTCGTGTTACTATTGTATATAGCTAGTGATGGCAAAATGGATTATTCGCTTTGGGTGGGTAATGAACAAAGCGACAAACATGTAATTTTGGAATGGTTGAAAACTGGTCAAGTCAGGTTGGTCTGACCAATAAACAATTTTTTGTCATCTCTTTTCTTAAATTTTAGGAATAACTATCAATTAAATGTGATTAAAGAAACTATATTGTTAATGTTGTATCAAAACTTTAAATTAAATGATTTTGAAAGTTCAGTGTTTGTCTTCTTTCATGATACATTTTTTTTTGTGTTCCTAGGACATCGAGTACCTGAAGCTCTACAGCTCAAGGTACGGTAGGGATGAAGGGCTTGCGATCCTAGAAAAAACAGGTATGTACTTAGGCCCAGAGCGTTACACTCTCGAGCACAACCCGATAGACATGATGCGGGGTGAGATTTTCAGAACTTGTCGTCCGTAGGAGGTAGGTTCTCTTTTGGTGTAGTGATGAAACTGTAGTCTTATACACTGTTGAGAATGGAAGTCACTACGGTTTTTAGGAAGTGGTCATGTTTTTGCTTCGAGGCATGACTCATTACAAATGCTTGTCATATCTGGTACTTGTAGTTCATAGAATTCATAAATGCATTTTGTTGTATGCAACATTTAAAGGAAGTGTTCATTATTAGCAAAATGTTGATTAGTAAAAATATGGTTTTATTAGGTTAATATTTATAATCTATTAACATAGGGTATTTTTGCTATTTTGATGGTCGAAAGTGGTACAAACCAAACAATATACATATTTTCAATGTTAAAGGGGCATTGCTTCTTGCGGTTGCAACCGTCGGTGAACGTTTCAAATGCTACAATGTTATTATAGCGTTGTAACTAGTTTTGATTTAGAAGTTTCTAGCAAGTGCGTCAAACATGTGTCCAGTCATTTAAAAAGCGTGAAAAACATGGAAAGGTTACCACATTGTTATAACTGGTTTTGATGCACAAGTTTGTAATAGTGTATCATTTATGCATAACGATGCATAATTTTGTAGGTTTACTTATTGTGCCTATTGTGTTTTGACGCACAAGTTATGTAACAATATGTCTAAACACACTTATTAGGTTTGAGTCACTATTATAATTTATTTTGATGAATCGATATATTGTTAGTGTCAAGTATTAACTCATTGAAGTTTTAGTTGGAGGTTTAGTATGTTAATTGATAGTTAACTAAAGTTCAGGGGGTGTATGTGTCATTACCAATTCTTGTTTTTAAATGTTTTTTATTAGTTAGTTAGAAGTGGTAGAACCAAGTGAATTGGTGCAATCTCATCTTCTTCGTTTTCTTGTTTTGTTCATGTATGTTCATGTATGTCGCTTCTCTCAATCGAATGATATGGTGATTTGATTGTTCATGATTTGATTCCAATTACAACAATTGGTATCAGAGCAAGGTTAAAGGCCGATTGAGAATAACAAATCCGGTGAGAATCGATCATGAGAAACCTTAAGGATCAAGATGGTGTCGACCAAGTTCGAATTGAAAAAATTCGATGGGAAGAATGATTTTAGCCTCTGGAGAATGAAGATGCGTGTGCTGTTAGTTCACCATGGGCTAGTGGAAGCCTTTGCCGGCGGTCAAGCAAAGATCCCAGCAGACGCGGCCGATAAAGACAAGAAGGAACTTGAAGAAAAGTGGAAAGACAAGTTGCAGAGGTTGCACAACGCCGTTATTCTTAGTCTTGGGGGTCGGTTACTGCGAGAAGTGTCGAAGGAAAACACAGCAGTAGGGATCTGGACCAAATTGGAAGGGCTATACATGACGAAATCATTTGCAAACCGGTTATACCTCAAGAAAAGGTTGTACACTTATCACATGACCCCTGGAAAATCGCTAGAGGGTCATACTGATGAGTTTAACAAGCTTGTGTTAAATCTTGAGAACATAGACGTGAAGATCGATGATGAGGACCAGGCAATACTGTTCTTGGCTTCCCTACCTCCCTCCTATGAACATTCGTAGATACACTCATGTATGGCAGAGACACACTGTCTATGGAAGAGGTGCTGGCTGCATTGAACTCCAAAGAGCTCAAAAGAAGATCAGACCCTAAAGAGGAAGGTGGAGAAGGCCTTTATGTTTGAGGGAGAACTGATCATAGAAGTCAAAGAACCAAGCCTGGGTCAAGATCCAAGTCTAGACCCAAAAGAAAGTGCTATGTATATGGATCTGACAAGCACTTGAAGAGAGGAATGCCCTGAGTTAAAGAAGAGAAAGGGTGAATACTCCTCCAACAAGGCTACAACAATAATATTGCATAAGATGACTGCTCAGAAGGCTACGAAAGTGTTGCTGTGTCAGTAGTGTCAGGTGAAGGAGTGAATCATCGGTGGATACTTGATTCAGGGTGTTCATTTCACATGACACCCATGAAAGAATACTTTATCAGTCTTAGAGATGAGGATATAGGGAGTGTTAAGCTTGGTGATGACAGGCCCTGCCAAATTAAGGGGGTGGGCTCAGTGTCATTCAAGTTGGATGGTGGATCAGAGTTGATATTGCATAATGTAACGTATGTCCCCTCATTGAAAAGAAGCCCGCTGTCTCTTGGGTTATTTGAAAAGGACGGCTACCATGTTAGCCTAAAAGGGGGAAAGGCCAAGGTCATTAGAGGGTCTTTGGTAGTTATGACTGGGACAAGAAGGGAGAACAATTCCTACCTTCTAGATGGGAGTGTGACTCAGGGACTAGTATCTGCTGCCATAGATCAAGGGTCAAGTCAGGCTCTACTATGGCACAGGAGACTAGGGCATGTAAGCCATCAGGTAATGTGGAGCTGAACAAGTTGCTTGATCTCAAATGCTGTGACTTTGGGTTCTGTGAAAAGTGTCATGGGCAAGCAAAAGAGAGTCAAGTTCAGCAGTAGCACCCATCACTCAAAGGGAATATTGGACTATGTCCATGTAGACTTATGGGGGCCTGCTAAGGTAGAGTCACCTAGCAAAGTCAGGTATTTTCTATCCATAATTGATAATCACTCTAGAAGGGTATGGGTGTATGTTATCAAATCCAAGAGTGATACATTCATGAAATTTAAGGAATGGAGGTCACTAGTTGAAAAACAATCTGGGTGGAATTTTGCAATGGTGAGTTCAATTCATATTGTGGTGAGTTCAATTCATATTGTAAGCTCAATGGGATAGCTAGACACCTTACAATACCAGGTACTCCCTAACAGAATGGCCTAGTTGAAAGAATGAATAGGACCATTCTTGAAAGGGTGAGGTGTATGCTATTGAGTTCAGGTTTACCACAAACCTTTTTGGGTGAGGTGGTTGCCATGGCAGTCTATCTGATTAATAGACCACCTTCGGCTGCTCTTAACATGGGAACCCCCACAGAGGTGTGGTTAAGGGAAAGACCTAACCTAAGGCATCTAAGGGTGTTTGGGTCTATAGTGTATGCCCACATAAGTCAGGGTAAGCTCGAAGCTAGGTTAATGAAGTGTGTGTTCATTGGTTATCCTGAGGGGGGTAAAAGGGTATAAGCTATGGAAATTAGAAGGTGAAGGTCCTAGAGTCTTGGTCAGTAGGAAAGTTGAGTGCAGAGAAGAAGTCATGTACAAGGATGTAATGAGAAATTTGAGAGACAGCTTAATGATACTCGTTATCTGGAATGAGCAAGTTGAGGTGGAGTTTGATGAGCTTTTCAAAGGTCACCTACCTGGTACAACTGAGGGTGCAGGCTCAGTTGGTACGACTGAGAGAGCATGCTCAGTCAGCACCTCTGATGGCAATGCTGAAGGAGGTGCTCATACAGGTGCTCCGAGTCCTGTGTTTCATAGCTTAGCTAAAGACAGGCCTAGGAGGAACATAAAACCACCTTATAGGTATGTTGCTGATAGTGAGTGTGACTTGTCTGCCATTGTGTTTCTGGCTGCTGAACAGGAAAGTGTCTTAGAATAATTGTCTTATGATGAGGCTATAAGGTCAGATGACAAGGACAAATTGATAGCAGGCATGAAGGAGGAGATTGAGTCACTACATAAGAATGGTACATGGAAGTTGTCAGATCTACCGACTGATAAGAAGGTTGTCCCATGTAAGTGGCTGTATAAGCTCAAAGATGGGCTATCTAGCACTGATCCTCCTAGATACAAGACTAGGCTGGTGGCAAAGAGTTTCAAGCAAAGGGCTGTTATAGACTATAGTAAGATCTTTTCTCATGTAGTCAAGCATACATTCATTAGGCTTATTCTATCACTAACAGCTGCATCTGATTTGGAATTAGAGCAGCTGGATGTAAAAACTGCTTTCCTTCATGGTTATATTGAGGACATTTACATGAACCAGCCTAGGGGATTTGAGATTGAAGGTCATGAAGATAAAGTCTGTCATTTGAAGAAGCCTTTATATGGACCTAAACAATCCCCTAGGCAATGATACATGAGATTTGATGAGTATATGGTATCTCATGGGGTCATGAGAAGCAATTATGATAGTTGTGTATATCTTAGGGAATATGTTGATGGAATTTTTGTGTACCTGTTGCTGTATGTTGATGATATGCTTATAGCATGCAAAGATAAGCTGGTCATAGAGGAAACTAAGCAGATGCTAATGTCAGAATTTGACATGAAGATGTTAGGAAAGTTTCAAAAGATCCTGGGTATGGAGATCAAAAGAGAGAGAGAGAGAGAGAGAGAGAGAGAGAGAGAGAGAGAGAGCTTAAACAACTTAAGTTGTCTCAAACTAGTTACTTGTCTAAGGTGTTGGAGAATTATGGTATGAGCAACTGTATGCCAGTTAAGACTCCCATTGCTACTCACTTTAAGCTTTCGAATAAGAATTCTCCATCTACTTCAGAAGCGGTAACATATATGAGTAGAGTACCCTATGCCAATGTGGTGGGTAGTATGATGTATTTGATGGTATGCTCAAGACTTGATATTAGCTATGTTATGAGTATGATCAGTAGGTTTATTGGCAATCCTGGGAGGAATCATTGGGATGCTGCTAAGTGGCTGTTAAGGTACTTAAAAGGCACAAAGGAGTATGGTTTAATATTCGGTTGTCATAGTAGTGATAAGCAGCTTGTAACTGGGTTTGTTGACTCGGACTATGCTAAAGACATGGATAAAGGAAGGTCCACCACAGGATATGCTTTTCAAGTCTTGGGTAATCTTGTGATTTGGAAAGCATGGCTGCAGTCTGTGGTGGCCTTATCTACTACTACTGAGGTAGAGTATATGGCCTTAGCAGAGGCAGTTAAGGAGGCTCTATGGCTCAAGAGGTTTGTAATAGAACTGGGAGTAAAGTTAGATGGAGCTTGTGTCTTTTGTGATAATCAAGGTGCTGTGTTATTGTCTAAAGATAGTAGGTTTCATGACAAAGCACATTGATGTGCGGTTCCATTTTATAAGGGAAGTGATTAAGTCTAAGGAGATTGTTGTTGAAGAAACAGATACCCAATTTAATTCAGCCGACATGTTCACTAAGGGGCTGCTTGGCAATATCTGATTGAATAAGTGCTGAATGAATAAGAAGGTCTGAACCAGTAAGAGGTCTGAACCAATAAGTGTGTTTGGTATAAATTTTATAGACAATATAAACCCAAAATTCTATTAAAAAACTGAAAAATCACTCTCCCCCATTCCCCTGTTGCCGCCCTCACCACCACCCTCGCCGGAGTTCCTCATCTCCGACGACATCACCACCGATTCAGAGAGCGACGGTGGCCGACCACCACCGCAAGCACCACCGCACGTCGCCCTACCACCACCGCACGTCGCCGACCACCACCGCACGCCACCACCACACAGATCTGAACCACCACCGCACGTCGCCGACCACCACCGCACGCCACCACCACACATACTGGTGGGGTCAATTCGCCACCGGTCTGTTCATCGCTCAACGGAAGCTCGGGTGGGGTCATTCTCCACCGAAACCCTAAATCGAAACCGAGTTGGAGCGGCGGCGAGTTGGAGCTGAAGGGCGGCGCGGCGAGTTGGAGCGGCGGCGAGTTGGAGCTGAAGGGCGGCGCGGCGAGTTGGAGCTGAAGGGCGGCGCGGCGAGTTGGAGCTGAAGGGCGGCGGCGACGGCGAGTTGGAGCAGAAGAGGCCGCGAGACGCCAAAGCTCGGTCGATGGGGGTGGGAGGGTCGATGGGGGTTGGAGGGTCGAGGGGGGTGGAAGTGTTTTGGTCAGACTTGGGATGAAATCTGACCCACTAAGTGATGGAATAAGACCTCTTTCTCATTAAGAGACATCTAACCAAACGCTCTTATCTGACTCATGTCTGACCGAGTCAGACATTAAGGTTTGACCAGTCTCATTAAGATGCAAACAAATAGCCCCTAAGTCTCTACCGTGTGTTAAATTCAAGTGGTGTGTTGATTCATTGAGTGTTTGTTAGATTCAATGAGTTTAACTTGAAGGTGGAGATTGTTAGTGTCAAGTATTAACTCGTTGAAGTGTTAGTTGGAGGTTTAGTAGTTTAATTGATAGTTAACTAAAGTTCAGGGTGTGTATGTGTCATTTCCAATTCTTGTTTTTCAAATGGTTGTTATTAGTTAGTTAGAAGAGGTAGAACCTAGTGAATCGGTGCAATCTCATCTTCTTCGTTTTCTTGTTTTGTTCATGTATGCTCATGTATGTCGATTCTCTCAATTGAATGATATGGTGATTTGATTGTTCGTGATTTGATTCCAATTACAACATATATCACGTTATATTAAACTTACTAAAATGATGCCCTTTAATTTTAAGAATTTGATTTAGTGGATTTGTTGCTGTAACGGGTTTTGATGTGCAATTTCATACCACTTTTGTGAAATCCAAAAGCGTGATTTTAGCTTTGGGTTTTGATGTGCAATTCCATATCACTTTGTGAAATTCAATAGCGTGGTTTTAGCTTTGACACAGAAGAACAAAAGAATGAATTCTACATACTATGATTCGGAAGGAAGAAAAACAACCATAACAATTCATGCCACTTTTCTTAGAGGCGAAACACAAACACTGCGCAAAAAGTTCTGATCAATTCATGCTATTTTCTTAGAGGTGAAACAGAGACACTTGGGGCGCAAGTAAATGATAAATTTATTAATTATATTGTATTTTTTGGATCAACTTCAACGAATGAGCATTGAGCACTAATCCAAATACACAAACATAAATCCAAATACAATCAAACATAAATCATATAATAAACTAACTTGCAAAAATAAATAACAAATTAATAAGAGAAAGGTAAAAGATTAAAGGGGTTGGAACGTGGAAGACCTCGTTTGCTGAAACGATGTGAAAGCGGGAGAGGAAAAAGCAAACTAAAACCGAACCATAATTGCAACCTAGAAAACCCAAACTAACTAACAACTGGTTTTTGGTTATTAGTTATAGGATTGTGTTTATTTTGTTCGGCGTCTGTTGGCATATAATAACCAAACATGGTTTACTAAACTAAACCATCAAGCTAGCTGCATTAGAACACACAATCTTCTAACATCAAATAGAACTTGTATGTATTACAAGCAACATAACATTTTGGAAAGTTAGTGAAACTACGGTCTTAGTCTTTAGAAACAAATCGTGAGGATTTATGGATTTGGTCTTTTCCTATGCAACCATAAGACAAATTACATGGGGCACCATATCTGAAGATTGGTATAGAAGTAAAATCAATGAAAAAACTTCAAGAACTCTTCCTTGATGTTCAACCGATTACAAAACGTACACAAAGAAGAAGATGAAAATTGAAAAGTGTTAACCTAACTAACTAATACAAGTCATCTATTTATAACAACCTCTAATCAACTGTAATTTTACAATTAAGCCCCTTGGAATTACTAATTTGTCAACAAACTCCCCTCTAATTCCAAGCTATTCCATGCAAATCTTTAACATCCAGTAACAATATTAACCATACTTAACATGTTCAAGGACTTGTAATGTAGTTGTGCTATTCTTTATGTAGGTAGTGTGTATCTTTCTCAATTATATATTCTTGGCTTTCCCTCACTTTGAGGCAAGCCAAACATTTCCACATTAAAATCCCTTTATGGTATCATAGAGCTTCCGACCCTTTCTGCTTCCCTGCCTTTTCTCCTTCACCTTCTTCCTTCCTCCCTTCCATGGCTGCATCATCTTCCTCTAATGATGGGTCTATTCCCATGAACACTATCCTTCACATGTTACCCATCAAGCTCTCCCCATCTAACTACCTTGTATGGAAAAACCAAATGACCCCTCTCCTATCCCTTCAAAACCTCCTTTCTCATGTTGATGGCACTGCTACAATCCCACCTGCCACTGTTCTCCAAGGAGACAAACCAACCCCCAATCCCCTATACTCCCAATGGTTGCTCGATGATCAGAAAATCACCGTCATTCTCAATGCCTCTCTCTCTGAACAAGCGATGGCAGAGGTGTTGGGCCTCACTGTTGCCCGTGACATATGGGTCACCCTTGAAACTACCTATAGCAACACCTCTCTCGAACGTATCCACCACCTTCGGGACCAACTTCGCACCCTTGTTAAAGGTTCCTCCACTGTTGCTGATTTTGCTCGCAAATTCAAGGGTGTTTGCGACCAACTCTCCGCTGTCGGCCATCCGGTTGACGATATCGACAAAGTTCATTGGTTCTTATGCGGACTTGGTGCCTCTTTCGAGACCTTCTCCACTGCAATTCGGGCTTCCAAACCATCTCCAGCCTTCCGCGACCTGTTGATCCAAGCAGAGAGCTATGAACTTTTTCTCCGTTCCATTCACGGCTCCTCAACACCATCTGTTGCTTTCTCGGCTCAACAAAACAAACCGCTTGGTTCTGCGCGTGGTCGCGGCGGTCGATTTCAGCGTGGTAGTTCTCCCGGGGGCCCGCGGTGGTGGTAGAAGACTTCCCCATTGTCAATTATGCCGCCGTGATGGACACTATGCCAACATGTGCCCGAACCTTGCCACCTTTGCCTCGCACAATGCTCCTCTTGGAAACGACTTGGCAAAAGCCTTTCATGCTCAATGCCATGTCTCAAGTTCAGGCCCTGACTGGTTTGTTGACTCCGGTGCCTCCGATCATATGGTTTCATCTCCTGACCACCTTGACAAACCCACTCCTTACCATGGCAACAATCGTGTAACTTTCGGTAATGGTAATTCACTCCCTATTTCACACATTGGAAATACCACCCTTCACAATAATATACATCTTAAAAACGTACTTACTGTTCCCACGCTACAACACAATCTTCTTTCAATTAGTAAGTTAACGCATGATAATGAATTGGATGTCCTGTTCTCTTTCCCTTTGTTTCAAATTCAGGACCGAAGAACGAAGCAAGTTCTCGCTCAAGGTCGGTGTGAAGATGGCCTTTATGTTCTCTATTCCGGCTCCACCGCCTTGTTTGCCACCTCAACAATCTCTCCCAAAGCATCCTTTGAATTATGGCTCTTGCGTTTAGGACATGCTTCATTTGATACTTTGTCTAAGTTAAATAAAATGGGCTACTTATCTGTCTCCTCCATTCTCCCGAAACCGGAAATTTGTTCATCTTGTGCATTATCCAAAAGTCACAAACTTCCATTTAATAACAATGAAAAACGTGCTCTAAACCCCTTGACTTAATACATTGTGACTTGTGGGGCCCCTCCCCGATCGTGTCACATGACAACTATCGATATTACGTTATCTTTGTTGATGATCATTCCCGATTCACATGGTTCTACCCACTAAAAAGAAAAAATGAATTTCTTGAGATTCTGCCCATATTTATGAACTTTGTGCAAACTCAATTTACAACTAACATTAAAACCTTTCAAAGTGATGGCGGCACGGAGTTTATAGATCAAAATGTCCGTACATTATTCCACGCCAATGGCACGTTTCATCGTGTCTCATGTCCCTACACCCCTCAACAAAATGGTCGGGCTGAACGCAAGCATCGCCATATTGTTGAAACAGGGCTTGCAATGCTTTTCAATGCGCATGCGCCATCCACTTATTGGGTTGATGCGTTCTGCACAGCTGTCTACACCATTAATCGTCTTCCCTCAAAAATTCTGAACTGGTCATCGCCATATGAAATCCTGTACTCTACAAAACCAACCTACGATAATTTTCGACCTTTTGCGTGTCGTGTTTACCCTTACACACGTAACTATGCCTCCAACAAACTTTCACCCCGTAGTGTCCCATGCATTTTCATGGGCTACAACTCTCAATACAAGGGTTTCAAATGTCTTGACCCATGTTCGTCTCGTATCTACATCACGCGTCATGCTCGCTTCGACGAGTCCTGTTTTCCGTTTAAAGGAGACACCGTGTCAGGGCAGGCCCACAAGCTCCCATTGCAACAATTCCTGGATCCCTTTGATTTGGTCCATCCCCCCACTGCACACCACTCCCGTCCTGCTACTCATCCAATGGACTCTTCCCAATCCATGTGTGGCCCGTCTTGTGGCCTATTCGTGCCATTCTTTGACCATCATAGGTCCACCAGCAGTGCTTCGGTTGTGCCCACCAGCCCAACAGACCACGTTGGCCCATTCCCAACCCCTCATAATGGCCCAACCGCACCTGACACCTTGCCACCTTCTTTCCATCCTCAGCCCCCAAACTGTCCTTCGGCCCAGTCTCCCTCTAACTCTTGTCAAGGCTCACCTCAACCACCTCTCACCGAGCCTACTCAACCATCTCCTCCTTCGTGTATCACTCCGCTTAATGACCCGTCACCCACTGATGTCACTCCCAACTCTACCACTGCGTCTTCTGCCCCACCATCCAATCCCGTCTTCCCCATAATCGGTTCTACCTCTAGCCATCCCATGGTCACCCGCTCAAAGGCTGGGATTTTTAAGCCGAAACATCATGCTGAATTTGCCCATTCTTCCTTACCCATGTTACACAAATCTTTACTTGCCAGTGTTGACCCCAAAGGTTTCAAATCTGCTGCCAAACATGCTCATTGGTTAGCTGCAATGGACAAAGAGTTCAAGGCTCTCTCCGATAATAACACATGGACTTTGGTACCACGACCAAAAAATCATAATGTTGTTGGATCTAAGTGGTTGTTTCACACCAAGTTTCGCTCAGACGGGACTATTGATCGTCACAAGGCAAGACTTGTTGCTCAGGTTTCAGTCAAGTTGCCGGTATGGACTTCTTTCACACTTTCAGTCCTGTTGTCAAGGCTTCGACTATTCGTATTGTTCTTGCTTTAGCTGTTATCAATAGGTGGTCTTTACATCAACTGGATGTAAACAATGCTTTCCTTCATGGAAACCTAAATGAACTTGTGTACATGGAACAACCACCCGGGTTTGTTGACTCTCGTTTTCCTGACCATGTATGTCGTCTCAACAAAGCTCTATATGGGCTTAAACAAGCCCCAAGGGCATGGTTTCATCGCTTAAGTGTGTTTCTGCTACAAACCGGATTTACATGCAACCATGCCAATACGTCCTTATTCATTTTTCAACTTGATCAGTGTATTATGTATCTACTGGTTTACGTGGATGATCTCATACTTACAGGCAATCAGGAAAGCGTTATGACCGACTTCATTAAGGCCTTAACTCATGAATTTGCCATCAAAGATCTTGGACCGCTAAGTTATTTTTTAGGCTTGGAAGTGGTTTACTCCGACAATGGCCTCTTTCTAAGTCAGGCCAAGTATGCCAAGGATATCCTTGCCCGGGCCAACATGAGTGACTCAAAACCCGTTCACACTCCACTGTCATCGAATGAGTCGTTTTCCTCAACTGGAGAACTATTCACAGATCCATCTCTTTATCGGTCTCTTGTGGGTGCTCTTCAATATTTAACCATTACGAGACCTGATATCTCGTTTGCGATCAACCAAGTGAGCCAATACATGCATGTCCGACCACCAAACATTTTCAGCAACTTAAACGGATTCTTCGGTATGTGAAAGGGACCTCGACTTTTGGTCTCCACTTCTCTCATTGTCCTACCACCTCTATTCTTGGTTACTCGGATGCTGATTGGGCACGCTGCCTTGAGACACGTAGTTCCACATATGGTTACTCTATCTTCCTAGGCGGGAATCTTGTATCATGGAGTGTCAAGAAACTCCCAACAGTCTCACGATCGAGTTGTGAGTCTGAATATCGAGCTATGGCCAATGCTGCTGCTGAGATAATTTGGATTACACACTTACTTCGTGATCTGCATGCTCTACCGCCTGGCCGACCGACTCTCCTATGTGATAACAAAAGTGCGTTGTTTCTCACTCAGAATCCTGTTTCATATAAACGTGCCAAGCACATAGATTTGGATTATTATTTCATCCGTGAGCTGGTTTTATCCGGGAAACTTCACACTCAGTTCGTCTCCATCAAGCTTCAGGTTGCAGATATTTTTACAAAGGGTCTACCTAGGCCACAATTTGAAGTTCTTCGTCACAAACTACGTCGTGGGTTGCCTCCCTTCCGCTTGAGGGGGGATATTAACCATACTTAACATGTTCAAGGACTTGTAATGTAGCTGTGCTATTCTTTATGTAGGTAGTGTGTATCTTTCTCAATTATATTCTTGTCTTTCCCTCACTTCGAGGCAAGCCAAACATTTCCACATTAAAATCCCTTTAAACAACATCATTTCTGCAAATTTAACCCGAGGCAACGCCTTGGTTAATACATCAGCTTTCTGCATGCTACTACAAACATACTCAACTTGTATCTGCTCTCTTTCAATACATTCACGAATGAAATGATAACGCACACTTATATGCTTACTTCTCCCACGAAAAACAGGATTTTTCATGAGTGCAATAGCTGAAGTATTATCCACCATAATCACCACCTTTTTCTGTTTCTTTCCTGTGATTTCCTCAAGCAACTCTTGCAACCATACAGCTTGACACGCTGCGAATGTAGCACCCATAAACTTCGCTTCACAAGAAGACAATGCCACTGTTGGTTGTTTCTGTGAATTCCACGATACCGGTGACCCATTATAAAAGAACACATACCCAGACGTACTTTTCCCATCATCAGCACCTGTAGTATAGCTGCTATCACTATAACCAACCAAATCTCCATTTTCTTTACTAGAATACACTATCCCATATTGCATAGTGCCTTTTACATATCAGATAATTTGCTTGACAGCCTTAAAATGAGCTTCCTATGGGCATTGTATAAACCGACTCACATACCCCACCGCATAACTCAAATCAGGTCGTGTCTGAGTCAAGTATCGTAATGAACCTATCAACTTTCTATACTCGGTAGGTTCAATTTCTTCTCCTTCATCAGTCTTTGACAACTTAAGACCTGGTTCCATAGGTATCTTGGTTTCATTACATTCTTCCAAACCGGCTATCTTCAAAATCTTGTTAGCATAAGCAGCCTGTTTAATCACAATCCCTTCTTGATTTTGTACAACTTCGATACCCAAATAGTAACACAACAGACCTAAGTCCGTCATTTCAAATCTAGACTTCATTTGTTGCTTGAATTGCATCACTTCTGTTTGATCACTTCTTGCTACTAGTAAGTCATCTACATATACTCCTAGAATCAAAACCGAACTATCATGCATCCTGATATAGACTGCTTGTTCATGTTGACGTCTTCTAAACCCCAATTCTTTAAGAACAAAATCAAGTCTTTTATTCCAAGCTCTTGGTGTTTGTCGAAGGCCATATAGTGCCTTGGACAACTTATACACTTTCTGTTCAGCACCTTTCATCACATACCCTTCTGGTTATATTACATACACATCCTCCTTTAACTCTCCATGAAGGAAAGCTGCTTTTACATCCAAGTGGTACACTTTCCACCTCAATTTTGCAGATAAAGCTAAGATCAACCGAATTGTCTCAATCCTCGCTACTGGGCAAACGATTCTTCATAATCAATACCAGGTTTTTGTACGTAGCCTTTAGCTACAAGTCTAGCCTTATGCTTGGTTATCCTCCCCCATGGCATCTCTCTTCAACTTGAATACCCACTTTAAGCCTATTGGCTTTGCATCATCCGATGGATCAGTAAGTACCCACGTGCAATTTCTTTCAATAGCACGAATTTCTTCATTCATGGCCTTCTTCCACTCTTCTTTAATCACTGCTTCACTGAAGCTAGCAGGCTCACCCTCTTGAGTCAATAACAACTCAACAACATTCTCTTCTTCTTGATTACCTGCTGAGTTTGGGTTCAGCCTATCTTCTAGTATATAATCATGTAGCCTCCATGGTATTATGGATGTTTTAGTGGACCTTCTCAACGATGGATGTTGACTGCCCCCTTCATACTGACTATTATCAGTGGAGTGTTAAACACCACTCTCAAGATCATCTTGATGAGAATGGTTCTGCTCAACATTACTCGCCCCACCTTGACATGCCTGCTGTGTGAATTCAGCCTCTCCTTGTACATGAAAGCCTACCCAATCTGCATTACTTACTCCAGTATCTCGCATACTCCAATCAAACTTCCGATGTTCTTCAAACTTCACATCTCGACTAACCACAATCCTCTTATTACTTACATCATACATCCTGTAAGCTTTTGATCCTGGTTGTGTGCCAAGATGGACCATTGGAGTACTGCGGTCATCTAACTTTTTAAGATTAGGTTGAGATGTTTTAACATGCCCAACATAACCAAAAATACGTAGATGTTGCAGGTTAGGCTTTCTCCCTTTTAAAACTTCATAAGGAGTAGTGTCTTTCAGGGCTTTGGTTGTGATCCGGTTTAATATATAAACCGAGTGCCTCACACTTTCAGCCCAGAACTTATGTGGTACTTCTTTTTCCTTCATAATACTTCGAGTCATGTTCAAAATGGACCGGTTTCTTCTTTCCACTATACCATTTTGTTGAGGGGTGTATGGTGCAGTTAATTGTCTCCCAATTCCATGTTCCTCACAATACTTGACAAACTCATATGAGGTGAACTCCCCTCCACGATCAGACCGAACAAGTTTAATTTTGCTTCCACACTCATTTTCAACTATATTCTTGAACGTCTTGAAACACTCATATGCTTGATCCTTTGTTTTGATAAAGTATACCCACATAAACCGGCTACAATCGTCAACAAGAAGCATGAAATATCTGTTACCTGCCTCGGTAGAGGGAGTAATTGGTCCACACAGATCCATCGAGATCATATCAAAAGGGTTCTCGGACCTGAATGTTGTTGGAGCAGGGAATGGTTGTCTCGAGTGTTTCCCAGCGAGACATGCTGCACATAACTGGAGTGGATGCTTGATCACATGTACACCAATTACCAGCCGCTTAGTTGTCATTTCCTTTAGTGCATCAAAGTTTACATGGCCCAACCGACCATGCCATAACCATGAGGGATCACTGGTTCTTGCACTTAGGCACATTGGTATCCCCACGTTTAGAACTGTTTTATACATCCTGTTTGGTGATCTAGGAACCTTCACTAGAAGAGTTCCATTCTTTTCATACCACCACAAGAATTCATTCCTCATCCGAATCTCACAGCCACTCTCAGTGATTTGCCCGAGACTTAGGATGTTACTCATCAATTCTGGAATGTAGTACACGTCGGTCAATACCCTTTGCTCCTTGTCTTTGCATTCCAGAATTACCGTTCCCCTTCCTTTGATCTTCACAGACGAGCCATCTCCAAATCGTACCTTTCCTTCCACCTCCTTGTCAAGATCTGAAAACGTTAACAATTTTCCAGTCATGTGGTTTGATGCACCATTATCAAGATATCAAATTTGTGATTCATTCGGCTTCAAGGTGTATCTTCCTGGTACTACATTGTATTCATTTAAAAGTACAAATTCCTTTCGGTCTTCTACTCGAATTGTCATTAACAACGCTGGTTCATCTTCAACCGTTTGAGTCAGATAGGACTCTTGATCCTTTTGTTTCAAAGATGAGCATTTTGACGCATAATGCCTGAATTCTTCACACTTAAAACACTTGATCCTTGTCTTATCTTTGGTTGGTTTATCCTTCTGCTTCTTAGACTTGTTGGACTCACCATCAGAACCTCTTGTCTTGTTACTCGAGTTTGTTCGACCCCTGTTCTTCCAATTCTTTTCAGAATTCCCTTTTGGTTTGCCACGTTTCTCTGAGTTCTTCTGCCTGGACTGCCATTCAGCATAAGTGAGTAGCAGTTGATCTTGATTGTTACTTTGTTTCGCTCTTAAACCGGTCCTTTATTCAAAAGCTTTCAACCTTCCAATTGCTTCTTGAAGGAGCAATTTATCAAGATCCACAAATTGTTCTATTGAAGCAACAATTTGTATAAATTTCTCAGGCATTGAATCAAGAAACTTACGAACGAGGGTCGATTCTTCATAAGGTGCCCCAAGATCGCTAGCCCTCGTGGCAATTGTGCTCAATTTTCCAGCAAAATCATCGATACTATCTCCATCTTTCATCCTCAGACTTTCAAACTCATTCCGAAGCGTTTGAAGTCTTGCTTTCTTGACTCTTTCAACTCCGATGTACCTCGTCTTCAAGGAATCCCAGATGTCTTTTGCCGTTTTAAGATTCGCAACCTGTAGTACCAATTCTTCCGGCATAGCTTGGTACAGGTAAGCGATTGTTGTGTTATTCTTCTTCTCATCAGGCACAACATCGGCTGGTGGTTCAACCGATTCCCACAGGCCATGGACATTAAAGATCGCCTTTAATTTTACAGCCCAAATCGAGTAGTTTGTGGCTGTAAGAACAGGGCACTGGAGAGGAATCGAGACAGTATCCCTGATGGTTACAATCTGTTGATTTGCTGGAGCGGCCATCATCTTCTTCGATCTTCGTTGATACTTCTTCCCGGTCTTCTAATCACAATCCAGTCCTTCGGATTGAAGAGCCTTCTAACCTGAAGCTCTGATACCAATTGAAGATTGGTATAGAAGTAAAATCAATGAAAAAACTTCAAGAACTATTCCTTGATGTTCAACCGATTACAAAACGTACACAAAGAAGAAGATGAAAATTGAAAAGTGTTAACCTAACTAACTAATACAAGTCATCTATTTATAACAACCTCTAATCAACTGTAATTTTACAATTAAGCCCCTTGAAATTACTAATTTGCCAACAATATCAATTATTAAGTCTTTTGACATGAACGTCTTAACTGTTGGTCTCAAGTTTTTAGACCATAGGAAAAAGGTTTTATCAGAGCAGAATTTATGGATTATTGGTTGAGACTATTTTGGCTAGAAAATGAAAGAACTAATAAGAGACAATGATTTTTAGTTATATAATTTGGGTAGAAAATGAAAGAACTAATGTTGGTATGTGGAATCAAACTATTACAGATTCAACTATGGTAAGTTATGAGACTTGTTTTGAATCAATTGTATACACAATGTATAAAAGATATATTTTTATCAACATTTCCTATTTTCAAAATTTTGTTTAAAATCAAGACGTCTCATTACCAAAACTATCTGTTTACACATTTTAACATCTATCATCGTTCTAATAAAACCTACAATTTACAAGCTTCTCTTAGAGTATGTGTCAGGCTAAAACCCTAAAGTAACGTTTTGCGCATGAATAAGAGACGAAATGAATTGAATCATTAAGAGTGAATGGTAAAGGTTTCGTACTTAATTAATGAAAATGTTCGATTGGACCGGTGATCCGTTAGTAATCTAAATAGCCGTTTAAAAAATATAAAAAACTAAAATAATTTACAAATAAACACAAACAATAAAATAAAAATCCATCCATCACCATCCCTATGGTCAACCCCATCAAATGTCCCCATCCCAAATCCAAAACCACCTCTCACTCTCACTCTCACACACACTCAAACACGCACAACACCAAATGACTCTTTTGCTTCTTCTTCCTCTCTTCATCACCATCACCACCATCTTCTTCAAACACATATGGATCCCCCTTCGGATCCAACACCACTTCCGTCAACAATCCATCGGAGGCCCCACCTACCGCCCCGTCGCCGGCAACTCCGCCGGAGTCCGCCGGAGAATGATCGCCGAAGCCGAATCGTCACGGCCAGCTTCGTTCAACCACGACGGAGTTGTGCAGAGAGTGATGCCCCACTATTACAACTGGTCGAAGGTTTACAGGGATCCGTTTTTGTACTGGTTCGGGTCGAAGGCCCGGCTGGCGGTGTCCGACCCGGAGATGATTAAAGAGGTGTTGGTGAGTAAAAGCGGGTCGTTTGGGAAGATCCGGTTTAACCCGGGTTCGAAGGTTTTGTTCGGGTCGGGGCTTGTCGGGTTGGAGGGGGAGAAGTGGGTTGTGCATAGAAGGATCGCTGCTCAGGCCTTTAACATGGAAAGAGTTAAGGTATCATTCTATTAGTTTAGTCTCTAAATATTATTTTAAATTTAATATAACTTGATAAAATACGTAAATTAGTTTTATACTTTTATTATAAATAACTTGAAAGGTATTATAAACTAATCAACTTTTACTTTTAATTTTCATTTCTGTTAACAACAGTTTTTCACTTCTAAATACTAGTTTGCAATAAGTGTGTGAACTTTTGAGAATACGAGAAAACATAGACAACATAACATGAAATTCGCATGGCCAGCTCCCATAGTGTGACGATCGTGGTGTGAACAAGGCCCGTGAACGGATTCACCGCGGTATGATGAAATTCACGGGTTTGTTATATTACATACGGGTTTTTGTTAAGTCGGGGTCTCTCTGGAAGCGCGGTCTCTCTAACTATCTGGCTAGAGGAAAGACTTGCCAACACCTACCCCTCCCAGACCCTGCTCTTGAGTGGGATATACTGGGTTTGTTTGTTTGTTGTTTGTTTGTTTGTTTGTTTGTTTGTTTGTTTGTTTGTTTGTTTGTTTGTTTGTTTGTTTGTTTGTTTGTTTGTTTGTTTGTTTGTTTATGGTTTGTGTGTAACAAATGGGTTTGTGTTAGTTTCAGGTCAATCCCGCAACCTATTTAGCTAAGTAGTTGTGTTCATGTCACGGGTTGACCTCTTTAACTAATACATTATTTATTTTATTGATTTAAAAAAATAATAGGTGATTAAGTAATTGATCGAGTGTTTTATTCTAAGATTTAAATCATTTAAAGAAATTGACATAAGATTTTGTAACTAAAATATAATTGTGTTATAAAATTGTTTATTCTTTGTTGTAAAATAGTATATAAAAGTTAAAAAATTAGGGTTTAACGGATTGTGTTCGTGTCCTATCTATCTTTATGTCTACCTGTCTAACACATATAGCAACCCTACTTGCATTTACCATAATTTAAACTCACTGACATTTTTTACCAATTTAATCACATCTTGATAGAGACATTGTATTTTAGAGAGGAGGCCTTGATTTTAAACCCAGACATGATGCGTAATTTAATACAACGTTAGAGTTGGAGATTTTGTCAGTCCCATTAAAAAAGAATCGCATCTAATAAACTCATGTCGTGTAAGAAATATAAAACAAAATCTCCAACTCGAGATATGATGTATTAACTACGAAATAAAAGACAAATTGATTTGCTAAAAAGCCTATTGGTCCTTTTGTATATTCAATTGGGCCTCAGGAATGGGTTCCTGAAATCGTTGATAGCACTCGAGATATGATGAACAAGTGGGATGCGAACATTGAAGCAACAAACAAATCGGAATTCGAATTCGACGTTCACAAAGAGTGTCATCAACTCTCAGCGGATATCATATCACGAACAGCTTTTGGAAGCAACTATTCACAGGGCAAACGGATATTCGAATTGCAGGAGCAACAAGTCGGGCTCGTGTTGCAAGCTTTGCGAAATGTTTACATACCTGGATACAGGTAAGAGCATTCACAGCTCATTATCTATTTTTATATGAGTGAGTGTCCTATATTATAAAAAATGGTTGTGAGTGAAAAAGATAAAAAATTTATGAATGAAAGTTGTGAGTGATTATGAATGTTCTAACTAGTGCTACTAATAAATGTGTGGGTCTGTTTTATTTATTAATATGCCTCTTTTTAAATTTTTTTAATGAAAAGGGTGAAAGGCAATGCTCGTAATTGCCGACCTGTTTACGACACGATTAAACCTGTTTAATGAAAAATATTTTTTTTTTTTTTTTTTACATTTTTTAAAAATAATTAAAATTAAGAGGCTAGACTTTATTATTTCACATTCTTGTTTTATAAAAACATATAAAAAAATTATAGAAATAATATACAGGTAGTTAAACAAGTCTTTTACATGTTTAATACGTGAGCTACGTCATCATCTTTAACTTGTTAAACATAATAAGACCTGTTTTGCCAGCCCTAGCTGAAAGGTATTTTACGTACACTTAACATAATTGGTTAATTGTATTACGTTTTTTTAAACAACTAGAATAAAATTCGAAACTATTGAAAACTAGAGAAGATAGGTGAAACTTTGACCTATCCGAGGGACCTTATGTGTAATTTACTCTTATTATTATTTTCAAAACCAAGCCTGGTTAGTATAGGTTGCAACATGTTTATCTTTTTCTACGTTTCAATTACTGTTTATTTTCACAACAATATAGTGTATTTTTATATTTCGAATACGTGTTTAATTTACTTACGTTTTGATGTAAATTTTATCTAAAAACGAGCCGTTGTAGCACGCAGACATAACCCGCTAGTTTTATATAAAAGTAGTTATTATATGTACATAGAAAAAAGTTTAAATAATAAACAAGCTCTTGGGAAATTAGTTATGTGTTGAGCTCTAATTTAGCACAGAGTTTGCTTCTCAAAACTAATCTAACTCGAGCTTTTTTCGGTTAAACCTGTATCTACTGTTTACACCCCGTACTTTTGATCATATGTGTTAACGTTAGAATTTGGTGTAGGTTTATGCCCACAAAAAGGAACAGGACAATGTGGAAGCTCGATAAAGAAACAACTGAATTAGTAACAAAATTGATTGAGAAAACCAAGAACACAACCCAAAATTCGAACACTCTACTTGCCTCATTGATGTCACATTCTAAGAAAGACGAGATGCTTGATCTAAAGGAAATTGTGGATGAATGCAAGACGTTTTACTTCGCGGGGAAGGAGACAACGGCTAATCTTTTGACATGGGTGTTGCTCCTTCTCGGCTTGCATCAAGAATGGCAAAACAAAGCTCGAGAAGAAGTTGACCGCGTTTGTGGTCAAAATGCGTTTCCTTCTGCCGATAATCTGGCAGACTTAAAGATGGTAAGTCTATACGTCTCAAATGACATATATGGGTGTGAGTTGTGTCTTTGTGACACTACACGAAACACATAACATAAACCTGACATAGAATTCGGAGGCTTGAGTTTAATCTAAACGTGTTTAACTAAACATGTTGTGTTCGGGTCAACTTGCCAGGTTAAGGAGTTGACACATTTATTTGTATAACTTTTTATTTTTTTGAAATATACAACTTGAAAACATGCTTAGCTAAACATGACGTGTTGGGGTCACTTAACATGTTAGCGGGTTAATCCATTTATTATTATAATTTTTTTAAAAAGATATGTTTTAAACGTAATTAGTTTTTATAGATCTATTTTTCTGCTGTAAATATACAACTTTAGACTAATAATAAGTAAAAAAGTAAAATAAAATACTCAAAGTAAACGGGTCGTGTTAGCGTTAACCCCTGAAAACTAAAGTACCTTTTTCGGGTTCATGCTTCGGATACAATTACTTCATTCGTGCAATGTTTCCTTTGTGTCAAACAGATTACCATGATCATAAATGAAACACTAGACTCTACCCTCCGGCTGTAATGATGATGCGACAAGCCTCGGAAAACGTGAAACTAGCGGGTGGACTCGACGTCCCAGCTGGTACACAGCTTTTCTTGGCGATGACAGCGGTCCATCATGATGTGAGAATATGGGGAGAAGATGCAAACGTGTTCAATCCCATGAGATTTCTGGAACCCAGGAACCATTTAGCCTCGTTCTTCCCCTTCGGCTTGGGCCCTCGGGTTTGTGTTGGCCAAAATCTAGCAATCGTTGAGGCTAAAATCGCCTTGGCAATGATCATTGGACGTTACTCTTTTGCGGTTTCACCTTCATATGTTCATGCTCCGATGCAGTCACTAACTTTGCAACCTCAGTATGGTGCTCAAATGATATTCAGTAGGAGGTGCTGATTACTCTTTCAACAAATGTGTGTTTTAGCTTTTGTAATTTATACCGACATGTGACCTAATTTATACTGAAGTCTTCATTATACTTTATTGTCAAAAAGTAGAGTTAACTGTAGTAATAATGATTCGAGTACAACAAAGAAGAGGACATACAAGAAGATAAATATTCTAAGCCGAACTCATAACTATGGTTTTGGAAAATGATACATCTAATAACGGTCTTTGGTGTTTTTTATAAATCAGTTTTATACATCTTTTTTTTATAAATTCTGTGTTCATTCTTTTAGGCTTTTTACCAATCGATAATACGTTTTGTCTTGGAGATTAACTCACTTATTATTTGTTTAATACCAAAGTTATTGCCAATTAGGAGTGTAAACAAATTGAGATTGAGACAAATTTCAAGCTCGAGTCTGACTCGTTTGGTTTAACAAATGTGAGCTTAAGCTCGGCTCGTTAGAACTTTATGGAAATGTGATATAAGTTAACACGTCGTGAAATTACCCCTCGCTTCACCATGAATATCCACACATTATGCTGGACCAATTTTGAAAAAATTCTATATGAAAATGTGATATAAGTTAACACGTCATGAAATTAAATTTAAATACAAAATAAGTAACTAAACTCTACTTAATTTTTAAGTTTGAAATTTAATAGAAGAAAAAAAGAGAGGTAAAAAAATGAAAGAATAACAAAAGAACTATAAAGATAAAATTGTGTTTATCAACGGTTATTACAATATCCGGCAACCCTGTCATATGTTTAATCTCGTTTAGATATGCTTGTAATTACATAAATACATAAGGACCTCTATTAACGAAAGGAAAAAAAGAAGAGATCATAAAGAATAAAAAGCCAAAAAAAGGTAAAAACATAAAAATAAAAAACTGAGGGATATAGCTTGGGAGGTTCTTCCTCTATTGATATTTATTTAAAGGCAAATTGGATTTTAATAATCTAAACTATCATTTATTTACCGGTAATAATTCATACTACCAGTTTGGCCAATAATAATCTTAACTTTCATTTTTGTTGTTAAGAGCAATACTAGTAACATAATTATTCATTTATTTTCACTTGATTTTGCTCACGATGATGATTGTGAATGAAATAGAGAGACACACAATGCAATAGAATAAAAAACGAGTGAAAATCAAGTGTAAATCAATAAAATTTATGTTACCAGGATCGTCACTGGTAACAAAACTGAAAGTTGATATTGTTATTGTCCAATTTGATAGTATGGATTATTACCAGTCAATATGTCAGAATCTGGATTATTAAAATCTATTTTTCCTTATTAAAATTTATTTAGTTTTAAGAACAATCTTATTAACTAAATCCACCTAATCTATTTGTAAATCAAATTCTCCAAATTCTTTTACATAATATAAAACATATAAGGTGATAGACTAAATAAATCACATGTTTTGTAAAAAAAAAGAGAAAAGAAAAAGAAACTTCGAGTGACACATGAACCATTAAAAACCAGTAATATTCATCAAGTTTTAAAGCTGTAATAGATATATATTTGCATCTTAGTGAACGGTTTATATTTGCATCTTAGTGAACAGTAAAAACCGTAAGTACACCGACATAGCATTATACTATTATATATTAAGGTAATTTTATAACAATTATATAGATGTATATGTATTTTTATTATATAACTTGTATCTATAATATTTAATAAAAAATCACTTTATTCTATAAATAAGAGTCGCAACTACCTCATTTAAGAGTATTTTTAGGATCAAGCTTGGACTAGAGCTCATTTAAGTTTGGATCAATTCGAGCTTTTTTAGCGAGACAATTTCGAGTAGCTGATGAGCGGCTTTGCTCGCTTACACCCCTATCACCAATAATCATTTCGGGGCTCCTAGTTAGCAACTCATCTACTACTATATTAATAAGCAACTCTTGAGGGCAAAGTTGTCATTTCACCCAAATGTCTTAATTTTAAGAGATGTACATCTCTTTAAGCATATCTTACAACTCATCAAAGCAACTCTCTTCATTCAAGTCACGCGGGGTTTGTACATCAGAGTTGCTTGAGCTTTTGGAGATGTCGACACCACGCTTTTGGAGAGATCAGAGATCAGGCTTGCCGTCGACACCATGCTTTTGGCAACAACTCAGTGTTGCTTTCGGATACTCAGACTCAGGCTTGCTTACTTTCGGCAATGTTGCTTTCGGAAGGTACCATCAGAGTTGCTTTCGGAGATCAGAGTCTCAGACTTGCGCTCAAACGGCATAGTTGCTTTCGGCTGAAGTTAACATCACCATCACCGATTCAAATTCAAATTCCTCAAAACCTTAGATAAAGTCACACCATCACCGATATTTGTAGTTGTTCACATCGAGGTTTAGAGTTCTTCGCATCTGCTCTTTCGAAGCTTGAGGATTTCACTTCGAAGGTTGAGGAGTTCAAGCTTTAGTGTTCATGTATGTTAGGGTTTTTGTTTATGTTGCAAATTTGGGGTTTTTGTTTATGTTACAGTTTAATTAAGTACAAGTGATTATTTTTGTCTTAAGTTTATTTTTGCTTGTTGATGTGGCTATTTTACAGGTTCTTTGTGTTCGGATCTCTTTAACCTCTTTGTACCATCGCTTTTGTTTAGATCTCATTTTAGAAAGGTTAGTCTTTGTTAAGCTCAAGCATAATTACCTGTACATCGCTTTGGCTGTTTTGATGCTGAATAACTAGCTAGGTTTCATTGTTGTTTTGGCTGTTTGGGCTGTTTTAATATCTTTCATTTTTAAAATCCTTGCCATAAATGTCTGTCATAGCAAGTAGTGTCGATCTTTTGTAGTATTTTGTTGGAAGAATGAATGATCCAAAATATATATTCTTTTATATAGTTGTGTACATTTGGTTGTTTGATAAAACATATCAACAAGTGAATATGTCAACGACAATGGGGCAAAGAAAGGCATGTTTGTGGTTGAAAGAGTAGAGAAAATATATATACCAATTTATTGTCAAGATAGATGATGAGAGTATGAATTTGTTGTTCTTTGTGATGATTTCCATCTAGGTGTTGATTAATTGCATGGATCTTGAATTCTTGATGGTTTTCTTGAAGTATGTAATGTGGATTGTGCTGTTTTGTAGTTAGTTTTTGATATTTATTGTTATTGAATTTCATCAAGTTCTTGGTGAATTAAGGTTAGGTTTAGTGTATATATCAGTTTTGTTTGAGGTAAGTTCTCATGTTCTTTGCGTACTTTGGTTAAATTTGCTGTTGTTTGTGTTAGTTTCCATTTGGGTGTTGATTAATTGCATGGATCTTGATGTGTTTCTTGAAGTGTATAATGTGGATTGAGCTGTTTCCTATTTGGATTTTGATATCAATTTTATTGATATTCATTAAGTTCTTGGTGGGTTTGGCTTCATATGTATAATCATTCTACTGAAAATTCATTGTTTGACTTTGATGGTCAAATGGATGATTTGTTTTTTGTTTAAGATTGATACAAGTTATTTAAATATCTTTAATTCTACCGCATTGTAAATTGTCTCTTTCTATAATTAAAGCCAAAACAGCCAACAAGCCAACATCGTAATCGTAATATTAATATTTGAAGATCACCAAACTGGTTTCCTTTATTAATTATATTCCCACTTCTGTCTTTGTCTTTGAATTTCTTTTGCTTGTATTTGACTTGTCTAACGAATTATATCTACAAACCCTCAACAAATCTCTTATACATGTTCTGTAAGTGCTTCTTCTTCACGATCTTCCAATATATACTCGGTAGTTGCTAATGTTTGTGTTTGAGATTAGGGGTTTAGTTAGTTTACAACTACTACTGATTACGAGGTGACAATTCATGCTAATTGTTGTAGGTTTTCCTTTACTTGTGTTCTTCTTCATGTTATCACCTAGAAATTACTTCTCTGATTGTTCTGTTTTTTATTTATGTTATTATTTTTCGCTTCTGCATTTTGCTTTTAGGGTTTAGATTATAATTTTTGTTTAGCCTCTATGTAAATTAGGCAGAGTAGTAATAAACTGCACTTGCAAGCCAAAATTACGTTTTTGCACGTTTCCTACTTATCTTAGAACTATGTGCTCCTTGTTAGATTTGCCTTTTGCTTGATGATTTTAAGTGATAAGAATGATTTGTTTGATCATGAATATCAGGATAATTAGAATAAAATGTTGGCTTGTTTGGTTATTAAAGCTTTTGGATTTCCAGTAACACCTTTCTGATTCTTATAATGTGACAGAGTAATATATAGATTTGAATTATGACAAGGGGTGGCCGTGATTTTAGCTACACAATGCAAAGTTTTGCAGTTCCACCTGTATCTGCAGATGTGGTGTTTGCCTCTACTCGGTTTCCCAACTACAAAAACGGATGAGATGACAAAAGTGCAGACAGAAATGAAGATGGACGATTAGTTTCTATGAAGTCATAGCCAGAGAGACCACCCAGTTATTAGAACAACAAAAACGCTTATCTGTTCGTGATCTGGCTAGCAAATTTGAAAAGGGTTTAGCTGCTGCTGCTAAATTATTGGATGAGGTTTGACCTTCTGAAAGTTGTTTTTTTTTAATTTTCTTTTAGTTCATGATGCAGGCTTCTGAAGATGCTAAAAAACTTGTCGATGAAGAAAGAGCTATTGCACGGACAGAATTTGAAAATGCCAGAGCTGCAGTTCTGAGAGTGGAAGAGGCTCTTCAGGAGCAAGAAAAAATGTCCCAAGCTTCAGGAAATCAGGTTTCTTTTTAAAAAGACTATTATTTTGCTTATGCTCATGACAAATAGAAAGTTTGAGTGCAACCAAGGATGGATTTCATTTATGGTTATTTCCAAAAGTGTATGAACATATGTCTTACATATTTACAACAGCTTCATGTATCCTTTTTTTGTGAGGCTTTATGTATCATGTAGTTGAGAGGGTAGAAAGGTCTCTCAGTCCTAATTAACCATCCTTTTTTGGTTTCATATCTATTTCATATCCAATACTTCCTAGACTAAATAAATATTGGACCTTTTGAAATCTTAAAAGCTGGTCTTTTACTTTATTTGCAGATTTTACTCTGTTCACAACTTTTTCTATGTAAAATCAAAATATATGTGATTTTCAACTTTTAACCAATTTATTAATCTCTGAATTCCAAAGAAGATAACTACTCAAGGATGGGTTAAGTATGGTTTTGTGAAGCTCAGATATTTACAAATTCACTATTTTCACTGTCATAGTTCAATTTGAAAAAACAAATAAAATTTATTTATTTATTCATTCTGATGGATATCTTTTAATAAGATAACTAAGAAAGATGTCTCGAACATTTCTTGATTGCTATTAGTGTATAATGGTATTGTTATTCCTTTTAACATCAAGGGAATGATCCTACGCTTATATCATTGGGATTAAGTCAAACTGGTTTGTTCATAGAAAAGCACTGGGTTTCTGGGTAATATGACAATACTTGTGGTAATTTGCATTTGATTACATAAAAGTTGCCAAACATGCATCCAGGATCAAAAGTAAAAACCTAAATAACAAGAGTAACAAAATTTGATACCAGCTATAAAGGCTGGGTTTCATTGGGCTTATATGGTGTGGCTATAACTATACCGTTAATGTTCACAAAATCTACGAGGGTGTTTCTGTAATTATTAATTTGCATACCCCTGAGTTTCTCTTAAATCACTTCTACATCATGGAACTTATAGTTTTTATGATTTGTATTCTGTCCTTTTAGGTATGTGTGTGTATGTTGAATTGGGTATGTTTGCTAATTGTTAAGCTATAATCCATGGGGTAATCAGCATTGAATAGGATGCATATGTTGAATTATCTTTTAATGGATTATGTATAATTTTATCTGGACTCACTGTATCTAACTTTATATTCAGGATATGGAAGCACTAATGAAAGAGGTTCAAGAGGCCAGGCGGATCAAAATGCTGCATCAGCCTAGCAAGGTACTTACCTGCATTATGTTCATGAGTCAATGTTTAAACATTTTATGAGAGATTACCCATAAAATATATTATGTGGCCAGTATCTGTAACGGGTAAAAATACCCATGCCAAGAAAAATAGCAGTATTTGATTTATAGGAAACAGTAGTTTTAGATAATTTTACAGGTCCTTTAGCTGATATTTCTAGGGAATCTGATATATATGCCATCATTGATCAACTATGGATACAGGCATACAGCAGCTATGCATATTTTGGAGGCATATGGTTGACAAATGCTTGCATGTTTAACATATAAACATGTAACTGCTCTTCCTAGAGACTGAAGTTGTTTCTATTATGTGTGCAGGTGTTACATACATAAGCTAAAAAACGGATACGGGGATGTTAAATTGTTGTCGCCGCCGCATTGCGCGGGTACCCTACTAGCGCACACCTTGGCTCAAAAAAAGCGCACACCTGAGACCTAAAAGATGAAGAATATGAATGCTATTTTCATATATAACCTAATATTGAACTACATGTCAATGTCTATTATTGTGTTTTTTACTCTTCCAGTTTCAAACAACATATCTCCATCTACACCTTCCATGGTACTACATTCATCACCACCACCATAATCACTAATCACAGGTTATAATCTTTTCAATCCATAACTTAGCCCTGTGCAAGTTTGGTAGTAATGAAGTGAGTCAATTATTTATTTTGAGATTTATTGATTTGGGCTATGGAAAACTATTTCATAATTTTGAATTTTGTTGCTAGGGCAGTGGCAATGCTTTGTAAGACAACAATGTATTTGAACATCCCAATATGAAAATTTATGAAGACGGAAAGAGTGATATTCGAGGTTTAAGCTAATAGTGATGAGTGACAGCATATATGTTCTGGTGGCTGCAGTTTGTTTCTGTAGGTGAGCAATTTGCTATGATTGGTTTTAGTTTATCAATGGAATGATCCAAATTTCTATTTTTTGTACTCCTAACAAGGAGCCAGTTGTAGATCTTGGAGGTGCTATTTCATGATGTAACTAAATTCTCATTAAAAGTTGCAATTTTGAATAAAAAGTTATATCTGTAAGTACTTATAAAATACTATTCCTTGATCTTGATAGAATATATAAGAGCATTCACAATATATTTTTAAAAAATTTATGAGTGAACTATAATGTTGAAATAATATACAAGTTAAATAACGTGCAATCTCTTTCTTGGGAGTGGTGTACGATCACGACAAGACGAAGGAAGAAAGAAGCTCTCTCGGGTTTAATTTTTGCTAAAATAAACTTCTAAGTTAACATTGATGATTAATATCATCATCCTTACTAATAGAAAGATATTGGTAAATAAAACCCAACCCTAAAAATCATATATTGAGATGTTGCACTTTATATCCTAAGGTACGTAGTTATAATACCAATATGTAGTTGTAACACATAAAACAAATTATGCTGCATAAAACAAATTATGTTGCATATTGTATTTAGTAATGTGTCTTAACTTGTTAGACATTTTTTGAAACTGAAATTCATCGATTCACATACAACTACGCAAGGTAAGAAATAATTGTAAAACAAAAACGTTAGTATTTCACTATAATATTCGTCACCCCGCCGCATCGCGCGGGTCTCCTACTAGTAGTAGTATATGTACATGATCTAGTTTAGTTTGATTTTTTTGAAATTCTAAAGATGATGATATGTTAGGTAAATATAGTTACAATTACTTGCATATATGTAACTTAATTCCCCATCAAATCAAGCAAAGACTTCATGAGAAGATATCAAAATCCTAGTTGAGAATTTATGATCGACGTTACGTTTCAATCATGGATCGAGTCCCAAGAGCATTAAACAAGACCCAAAGAATTATGTTGAATAAGACACACGATAGGTACTAAGGAAGCATTATGTACTTGACTATCAAAAACACACAATTAAAAATCATAAAACAGTATCAGAAATACAGTCAATGCCATAGATCAAGCTTGCATCAACCCCCAACTAATGAATGAATTTTTAAAAATGATACAAGACTAAGAATTTAAGCTATCTTCAACAAAAAAAAAATTAATATCCTTATAAATACTCATTATGTGTTTATCATTCTTTACTAACTTACAGGCTTTTGAGAAATGAAGACTTAAAAATGCCCTTTCAAACAAATGTAAAGATTATCTTTTAACCCCTAAATAAAGTAATAACACTTGTGGTCACCTTGAAATGCCATAAGTTATGATATCCGACCAAGCAATTCACATGTTTCCTACTTGAAATGCCATAAGTTATGACATATGACAAAGCAATTCACAATCACATTCATTTATTTGGAAAGTTGTATTTCAGTGGGAAGAATATCAAAAATTTCGTTTGGTATACCAATATAACAAATGACATACCTATCCGGATCAAAGAAAAACATGTTATAACAAGCTTATTAATAGATAAAAATTTTATTATCAGAGAGATAGATCATTTTATTTTTTCTTATTGTACTCTCGTGTTAACATCACATTAATTTTCTTGCAATTTCTAATTTTCTTATTTTTTTCTTATTTTGAAGGGTCTCGTCTCACTTTTTCCATGTCACATCACCTTTATCAAATAATTTTTTTTGTAATTTGAATTTAAATTTGATATTTAATAATTGATATAAATTAAAACATAACAACTTGAAATTTAAAGTAAAAGACAACCTTTATCTGTAATTTTCTTCCACAAAATTTTACCAGTCCTACAATAATGGTGAAAATTTAAAAAAAAAACGGATTCATTGTAATTTGGGGAATACTTTAACTTCCAAAGTATGGGAAAAAGCCATCACTGGAAAATAGAGAAGATTCCTCAGTTTGGATCTCTGTTCCCATTTGAGGATTTTTTTTATCGGATTGAGAAAATGATTACCCGGCTTTCACTCATTGAAAATGAGAGTTATTAAATACAAATACATGTTACCTTAGCTATTTTACTTCATCCAATATACACTATAACTAATTTATATCAATCCATCATATGCCGAGCTTGAACTTTAGTCTCAAAAAAGATTAATTTTTCTTTTTAAGTGCATCAAAGAAAGCTTTATTGCTCTAAATTCAAATGATTTTAGTGTTTACCATTAATTTATTATTTACATTATTTAGAGGGGAAATGTTCAACTAAGTCTTACAAAACTAAAAAGTATATGAAGTAATTTTAACTATTAATCTCTTTAATTCATGGTTGAAATCAAATTATAGTGAAAAGTTTGTTAGATGGGTATTTTAAAAGTAGTCATTTTTATTGACTTTTTGCAAGTTTCTTTATTTTTTTAAACGTTCATAACTTTTATGTACGATATTATTTTATATAAAAACTACACCATAAAAATTAGTGTTTTCTATCTTTAAAATGAGTGTGTATTGTTATATAAAAATGTAACTTTTTTTACGTTTTTAAGCTCATATCTTATCATTGTGTTTTTAGTGCAGTTCATTATGTCTTTTTATTATTAATTATGTATTTCCGGATACTATTGTGTTATTCAGAAATGATAATTTTTTTAAAAAAAAGTATAATGTGAAAACATTGTTTTGTATCTCTAATATATAAAATACAATAATAAGATTAACAACTAATTAATCTAATACATCAAAAATAAGAAGAGTGGTGAGGGTGCCCATGCCAAACACACCACATCACATACCTGCCAATCATATAAATTATAAATCACACCACATCAATTGGGGAGGGGTATCATTTTAAAATATAAATACAACCACCATCACCATTACAAGTCATCATTACACTCTCCCTCCTCTTTATCATCACCTCTGACCACCATCATCGTCACCATCCACAACACCACCCAATGACCTTATATCATCACCCAAAACAATAAGATTTGAATCAAGAAAACCCCTGGGAACTGGGGCTCTCCTATAATGCAGTATAGTGATCTCCGAGTCAAGAAAACCCCACATCAGGAATGTGGAGTTAGGGGTGTGTAAAGGCAGGGGCGGAACTACCCTTTGGGGTACGGGGTCAAGCGACCCCATTGAAATTTGAACCAGTAGTGGATCCTATAATACCGAAAATTCAAGTGAACCCATAGTTTTTTAGCAGTGAACCCATTAGTATTACGAATTCTATACAATACGTGAGAAAGAAGCTTAGTTCACTAGTTTTCACTATTTGCACTCGGGCATTAAGCTGATTTAGGTCCTGAGTTCGAATCCTGGTAGGTAATTTTTTTCACCCTTTATTTTCTCCAGTGGCGAGCTCAAACATATTAGTAATATTAATTCTAAACCTTTCACAAGAAAGTAGTTTGGTTTGCTGGTTTCTTCTCCTTTATCACGACTATAAATTTGCTCCAAGTCACGAGATCGAATCTTTTAGAGGGTATTTTTATTTATATTTTTTTAAAGCTGACATACTATTTTACCCTTAATTACTTTTAACCCTTACTCTCCTTTAATCGTCACTATACTATTCTAATCAATTTTTTTCCTTTCGTTGACTATTGAAAGAAGATAAATCAAATAATCTTTTGCTTGGTGACTTCTATATCTAATAGGAAGGAGAATTTCCATTTCTATCTAGATTTAAAGGTAGGTCACGATATATTTGAGTTCTTTCTTGATTTCTATAGAGATTAGGATAGTCACCTTATACTTGATTTTCCTTATAAATTCTTTAACTTAATTTTGTGATATTTGATTTGAAAGTTTCGATTTAAAGGTCATGATTCATTGATTTGATGGTTTTGATTTAAATAGATTGTATTGTCTCGATTTGGATAGACTATTATTAGTTTAATGCATGATTTTTTGTTCTAATATTCTTAATCTAAGAGGCATTACATTTGATGAATAAATTTAGTTTAGTTAAAGATTTCTAGCTTAGGGGATGATTTTTAGTTTTAGAAAATAAAAAGTCATTGACAAGTTTTATTTGTTTTGATTTTTTTAATCTACAAGTTTTTGTGTTAGGGTTTGGAATGAAAATTAACTTAAACATTTTATGAATTTATTGATTTTAGTTGTTGACTGAAACTTTAGTGTAAAAAACCCGACCCGACCCTAACGTCAAGTTGATAGAAATCCCAGCACCAGAAAAAGTTACCCCACTAGAAAAAACTTCTGGTTCCGCCACTGGGTGTGGTGCTCATTGCATGTACCCGCCTTGTGTGCAAGGAATGCAGTGAGGGGGACCGACGACGGTGTTGTTGTAACGCCCCGAAATTTCCCGAAACAAGCCACTTAATAATAATGGGCTTTTAAGGGTTAATTTAGGAAATAAAGGGGTAAATTAGTGGGCTATGGATAAAATTAGTCTTAATGGGCTAGGCTTAATGGGTTTAAGGGCCCTAATCAGCCCTTAAACATGCATGAACAGCTCCATCTTCACCATTTCAAACCCTAGCCACCAAATTCGTAGAGAGAGAAAGTAGAGAGAGAAAGTGAAGAAATTCAAGATTTGGAGCTTGAAGGTTTGAAGGATTGAAGTTCTGGTGGATTGGAGCATCAAAACACAAGGAAAGAGCAACAAAACAAGGTAAGAATCGACCTCTAAGGCCCTCTGTAGATCAAACCCGGATTCTAGGGTTTTGGGGTTTTGAAAAGTTTAAAGAAACACATAAAGGTCGAATTTTTACGTATGAAAACGTGTAAAAAGCTTAGATTTGAGTTCATGGAAGGTAAACTAAGGATTTGGACGTAAAAAGTTAAGATTTTGGGTTAAAAACGGGCTGGATCTGAGTTTTTGTTTATCCAGCGAAACTGGGCCCCGATCCAGCGAATTTAAGTATTCATCCAGCGAAACTGCACATTAGTTCAGCGAGACTAGGAGAAGTTCCAGCGAAACTACAGTTTCGCTGGGGCAAAACTATAGTTTCGCCGGTAATCTCGCTAAGACCTAGACTGACCTATAGACTTCGCAAGAAAAGGGAATTCCAACGAAAGATGGGCGCTCAAGGCAGCGAATCTGTCTAGCGAAACTAGCAGAAGTGCTGCGCAGCGAAACTGCAAGCGAAACTGTAGTTTCCCTGTAGCGAAACTATGGGCGAAACTATGAAGAAAATGATGTTTTTGCATATTAACTTTCGTGCAGCTAGAGTATTCAGGCTATAGCTTAAGTGACTTAAAATTTAAGTTACTTGGACGAGTTCAGGTGAGTTCTAGACCCCTCCTTTACCCGTTTTCAATGTTTTGGGGTGATGTGCATACTAAATTATGTACTTTTATGATGACGGTCTTTAAGACCCTTTTATTAAGAAAGCAAATTTTCCTAAAGAAAAATGTGCCCTTTAAATAGTTCAAAATAATTTTCGGGCGCGCTGACCTGGCAGCCCGGCCCCAGCCAGGGGCGTTGCCCCTTGGACCCCACTAGGGGTTGCCGCCCCTAGAACCCCGCTATCAGGGGCTGCCGCCCCCGAACCCCCGCTGTCCCGCGGAGGGTCAGTTATCTGGTACATCTCTCATGATTGATGAAATGTGAATGCTTTGACTAAGAGTTTGCTTCTTATTATGTATTGTGTTGTGTTATATTATGTATAACTTAAACATGACAGTGAAACATAAAGAAAGGTTATGAGGCCCATAACA